>VXBT01012248.1:55134-146549 GCA_013400235.1 Oriolus oriolus | reverse complement strand
TCCTCTCCTCTCCTCTCCTCTCCTCTCAACTCTTTAAATGAAAACATCATTAAATGAAGGGATATTTATAGAAAACTAACTTAATAGAAATAGAAATGCTTAAAATTAGAGATTTGTTCATTTCTTTTCCATAGTTTTAATAAGATAGTCAAATATATAAAACATCAGTTGGGATCTGCACTGTGTCAGAGAAATCTCATCAGATAGTAACCCTAAATCCGTGCAACTCCACTGAATCTCATCTGAACCGTTTGCAGGCACCGTCAGATGCTCAGTGATTGCCAAGAAGCTGAGACACAGCATAAAGTCCTCATGGAAGTTCTGTGCCTTATTCATCTCCTCCTCTGTCTTACAAAATACTTTCCCTCCTCCCTAGAATCTGTGTTAGCTTGCCTGATTATTTGTAGCAGCGACTCTAAAGCCCTTGTGTAGCTATTGCCTCCACAAGGCTGCCTTGTCTTTTCTGCTGAAGATTAAGATTGTTTGTGTTACAGTTTTCAGAAATGCACAAATAATTTATAGTTAAGTACTGTATAGTTGCTATCTTCAAATAATTATTCTAATGCTGAGTGGCAAGGAGAAAGAGGATCTTACACCTAATTGCCATAACTCTCCTTCCCAACAAGCTAGATGAAGTATTTCTGCTTTCGTGCTGTATTGGTACAAGGGGAGTGACTAAAAAGCCATTGAGGAATTCTGTCATAGTTTGAATCACAGCAACACAAAGCCACCACATTGACTTTCCAATTGTCTCCTGTGTACTCTTACATATAGGTTATGGAAGGAGGAATTAAATGACATGGCAGAATGCATTTCCTGCTGTGTAGTGGCTCTGCCTATCCTGCTAAGATTGTCATGAGAAGCAGTGCCAACTTCTGGGGCCTCATTTGTTCCCTGCAGTTTGAGATATGCGTTCTTGAAAAAGGAGAAGTTGGAGAAACAGCAAGTTCCTTTTAAAACTGATTTCACAAAATTAAATGGTGATTTGATCTTATGCAGCATAAATATTATTTGCCTGGCAGAAGTAACAGTGGGACTTCAGGCTGAGTAGCACTTTCCTGCAGAGGTCTGGACATGTTTCATGGGCGTGTGTACTGTGAAAGACTTGTTTTTGCTTGCATCCTTACAAAAGACATATATAAGCTTTTAACTGAGAACTGGAGCTTTAGGCTTAAAGTAGTCTACAGGTCTGACTTTAAGTCCTGAAATTGCCATCCAACTCCTGTTGGATTTAGGATTAAACTCTTAACAGGGTATAGGTACTATGCCACTTAAAGAGGCACAGATAGGTTTTATCCTTTTAGATCCAGTGGTGGGTGTTTGTTCCAAGTGCCTGTTCAAGTCAAAGCCTGATTTTTACTATTGCTATTAAGAATGCAGGTTTCTTGAAAATTAATCTTTCAGTTCATTGTTTAGAAAATGAAATGGCCACTGCATATCAGAATACTGAGAAGATTACTGCAAACTAACTGCTGGCAGGTTCAGGATGAACAGGCACATCTGCAAAGTTTAAAGAAAAGCAAGCTGATTATGAGTTTCCTGTGCCTCTTTTTCAGGTTTTCTTAACTTGATATTTCAGTCCTCATACAGCTCTTATGCTGATGTCATAAACTGAGCAGTTTGGTATGACATAATTCCAGCCTCTTTGAATTAGTGGTGGCAGTTAGATTACTATTATTGATAGTGCCTGCAGGCAGGGAACCATTAAGGTGTCATAAACTTAGCAACCTTGTATGACATAATACTAATATTTTAAATTTAGTTGTTACAGTTAGGTTGCATCCCAAAGGCCTCTACTCTGTTACCTTGTGTGAGAGGATAGGATTCAACTTTTCTAAGAACTTCTACACCCTGTATTTCTTAAAACACTTGATTAATATTTTCCAGCAGCATATATGGCACAAATATTTTCCATTTGCTGTTTTTAAGTAGAAGATAACAAGTAATATGAGAGCATCTTTTCAGCAGCTTTCATAGTATAATAAAGAATGGATGCCTGATGAATGGATAAACTAGGGTTCAAACCAGATAGAAGAAACTTAGGGTTTTGAAAAAAGTATAGCCAAAACTTTTGACAATTATCTGCATACTGATGATTGTGACTCTTTTCTTACAACTATCTCCACTTTTGGCATTTAATGTCTACAAAGAAACTTTAATAGGAGGCTAAATCATAAATACATGGGATAAAAATTTTAATTTGAGTACCAATTTTACATTTAAAGACTGTGATTGGGAAGGGAAGAGTTTTAACATATGCATGCACAGTGGTCAGAGTGTAAGGAAGTTTAGCAAATTTCTGTTTACCACTGATATTCTGCATGTCATGGGAGCAGTAAGTCAGGACTATTGGCATGCCTATGAAAGCTCATTCACCAAAGGATATGCTTTTGATGTATTAGCTAGCTAAAAATGTAGAGAGGAATTTGGCAGAATTCTTCAAAGGAACATGAATAAAAATGCAGAGAGGAATTTGGCAGAATTCTTCAAAGGAACACTTTTTTAAAAAAAACTTTTTTCCAAAGAACATCAACAATTCCTTGGGCTCTTTGAGTTATAAAAAATCTTAAACCTTCAATCCTGGAAAATTTCTCCACGGCAAGTCCAGCACTGGTTCTCAGTATCTGAAAATGCCACTGTTTGCTGTGGTGTAGGCTTTAATTCAGCTTGTAGGTACATAAACCTCCCCTGCTGATTTTGAACAGCAGGTTTGGAAAAACATTTCTCTGAGAATTTTTAGAGTGTGTGGATTACAGATAGTGGCATACCTAGCTAAAGAGGTAAAGAAACAAGATATCATACTGAAGTATCTCTCTTTGAGAGCTACCAGGATGCTTTGTGACTGAATTTAGTATTGGGACTCGCATGTATAAACAGGCAAGGAACAACACTACAGTAAGTTAAGCCAGACAATGTATCATCAAAATCAACATGTTCAAACAACTAGGCTGTAAAAACAGGAATCCAGCAAGTAGTGCACATAGAATTTGATTTTCTAAGGAACATTTTGTAAAGCTTGAAAGTCACAGTTCAGTCAAATGAGACAAAAAGACCCAGTTGCAGCTAGCTCTGTGAGGATTGTAGAAGGATGCAGAACCAACCAACCAGAAAACCAGCAGGTATCAAAGCTCATAAGTAAACCACATATTGGACAGCATTAGAGATACTAGACAGTCTAGTGGCAGTGATCACGAGGCAAACCATTTAAAATAAGCATGAGAAATTCAGTGTAGCTTTTCAGTGACTATTTTGGAAATGCTGTGTAGCCAGAACTCAAGAAATTACATAGTAAATAATAATACAATGTTGACTTTTAAGATCTTCTTTGCATATTTTCTTTTTTTCAGTAGCAAGAAACAAAAATTATGGAAATAAAATACCTTGTACTGTGTTGTTCACCTGCTGTCTATTGGTATTGCTTTCCTGCTGTCTTCTCCGTCTGCTTTAAATTCATTTCTGAAATGTCCCCTCCTTAAAGTAAGTTCTTATTATCTCATAAGGAACAAAACAAGAAATAGCAAATGCAGGGACTTTTTGTTGAATTGCAAACAATTAGAACACGATGGGGAGAGGAGCCAGGGAAGAAAAACACAATAACAATTATGAATCATCTAACAAGGTAATAAAATCTGCCAGATCCTGAGATTTATATAAAATTTGTAATTTGCCTTTTCCAGGGAAAGCTGATATTTTAAGTAACAAAACTTTTCATTAGTGGTGGCATTAGGATTTTACTTGGTGTAACCAGAATGGTGTCTTAAGATACTAAATAGTAGCCAAAAAATTTAACAGTATATTAGTCATGAAGACATAAGAAACAGCCTAATTCAGCAATACCCTCCCTTTTATTCACCCACTTTGCATTTCACCTGTTTGGTTTACCCAGGAACATGAGACCTATCCATGTCTGCTAATTAATTTCTTATCTCTAACTCTTCATACTTTTATATTTACATATTCCTTTAGCAGATGGGTCATTTTCTTCCTATTTGAAGCCTATTGATCCTTAGTATATATGTTTTTAATCCAATTCCTCACTTTTTATTTTAAAGAATCTTCTGCTCACACTTGTTTTGGTGACTGGGTATCATGCATTTCTTCCTTGTGACTGTTGGTCATGATGGCTTATTGCTGCAGATATGCTGTGTTTCTGTGGGTATATAGGTTTCATTTACTTAAAAAGTCCATTAAAATTACTGAAATTAGTGCATTTTTAGAGGGTGGGTATTGCCCCTAAATGAAGAGAGCTTATCCAAAACTTAATGACAGTGTCAGTCCTGCTTTATGTAGCAGTACAGTGCAGCTAAAGTGGAAGTGGATGTAAAAAGGACAGTTGTAATTGAAGGGTAGATTGCACACTATGAAATTTTTCTTTTAAGAACTGCAACCTTTTCTGCTGTAATGTGTGGTAGTAGTAGCATAGCTTTGAAATTAAGCATGATGAAATTTACACACTATGTTAACCTTGCATAAAGGTTAGGAAGGAAAAATTCTCCATGTAAAATGTGTTCTTAATTTTATCTTTGGTGTTCTGACTGAGGCTGCAGCAACAGGCCTTAGCCCAATAAGAGGGAGAGCAGGAGGGTTCTGCCAAGCTCCAAATACACCTGCATGTTGAGTGACTGCTGTGAGGTCTTTTCATTAGCTAATGGGATGACATTCAGCAGATCACTCACCTTTGGCCACCTTAATCACTATCTGTTTAAATATGATGGGCTACTCTTTCTCCATACATTTCTTGTCATCTCCACTTGCTCTTTTCTGTAGTGTTTTACATAATTGGCCTAAAAGCCAATTACTATTTTCTTATGTTCATACATAATTAGAGATAAATTAGATTTGCCAGTTCTACAGGCTAGAGTAGTGCTCTGCTTTCTGGGCAAGTGACTATCAACAAATGAATTCATAAAAGTCCGCTAGATTTGTGGGGAAGAGTCTTCCATGTTGCAGGAAAACTTTATTTCTTTCCTTGCCTTTCCGTTTCTGCAGAACTAAGGAAATATCCAGGAACCCAAGAATATTTTGACATTCTAACATTCACTTTTCTTAATCAAATGAAAATATATTCTATGATATTTTGGGGGGTGCTTGCTGTCTTGTAAGAAAGAACACTTTGAAGAAACTACAAATTAAAACTCTGGTTTCTCTGCAACATCTTTTTTAAATTTAGAAGACTGAAGAAAACATTTCAGTCACCCATACACCTTATTCCAGAACGTGCTTTGTATACATTCAGTCTTTCAAGAGGGATTTGGGTCTTCTAAAAGTCAATTAACAACTCTGTTCTTCAATTTAATGTAAGTAGTTAAGTAGACCAAAAGAAGCCAACCATTTAACAGTAATTCCTACAGGGTAAGAAGAGAGTTTGTAAATGCCTTAAGATTTGGTGCTGGCAAATATGAACAAGCATTAGGTTATGCCCAGATTATGACCTCGAGCTGAGATGACCTGTCAGTCTGATGAAATGTTCTGCTTTGAATGTGCTGCAATAATGTAAATGTCAATGCGACTTCCACCTGGGAAGTCCATGCTTTGAAACACTGATTCTTACATGACTGCAAGGGAAAAAGCAGGTTACTCAAAAATTTCTCTCTTCCCTCTTTACTCTCATAGTATATACTGTAGTAAAATGGAAGACTTGACTTGCTGGTCATTGGCTACCTTCATTCATAAGTAGAGCATTATATGCCATGGGGAGCCAAATTTGGTCCCCTTAGTGCCAAAGAGAAGGCAATAATCACTCTCCTACCAGCTGGCAATAATCACTCTCCTAACTGACAGCACAGGAGGTGTTGGCTGTCTCTGCCACAAGGGTACACTGTTCATTTTTATTCAACTTGTTGTTCCCCACAGGTTTAGGTGTTATTTTGTCCCCAGTGTAGGACTCTCAATTAGTCTTTGTTGAACTATGTTTTTAATCTACTTTGTGAAGTATATTTTCAAAAAAGAATTTGTTTAAGTTTAGAACTGTTTAAAATGCTTTAGATTTATGCAAATAATTCTGAGTTATAGACCTGCCTCACATTCTTTTCAGTTCCTGTAGCAAGCATTTCCTTATTAAAAAAAAAAAATGTTTATAGAAGGGACAATTTTTAATAAAAGATTCAGAGTTTTTAGGGGGTCAAAATTTACTATGTTTCTTAGCACTGTATGATGTTGATTCAGTATTCAAAGTATTAGAGGAAAGTGATTCAATATAACTCAGATGCTAATGTGTGGATTTTCATAGTTTCTAAAGAGAAGAAAATGATTTGGCTCTTTTTCATTTAACAAACTAAGGGCATATGTAAATGACACATGGGATTAAATTCTGGGCTAGGTACTTGCCCTATGTAAGTTCTAATTCAAGTCCAGTTTAAACAAGATAGAACAGAGTCACCAAATCAAACACTATGGAGGCTTAAAGTGCAACATAAATGACATGAAATTTGCACAGTCTGTACAATGAATTGAAAGTATGTGCAGCTGGAATTTTCCTCTCTTTGTTTGATGGTACTTGTGTAAGTTGCTGGCAGTCACTGTGGCTCCAATCATAATCACAGGTAGGAACAGGCATCTCCAGGGATGCCTGAGAAAGGTCAGGCCAATCGTTTTCTGGAGGTGCCTATCTCTGTATTGACTATACGGAGCCTAAGGTTACCTGCTGAAGATTACTTGCTGAAATTAAATGAGTCTCTCACACAAACATTTGAAAACATCTGGTAATCCATTCTAAATACGTAATGGAAGAAAAGGAAGTGTTTTTTTCATCCAGATTGCTCTTGCTTTGCACTCAAAGCATTTAGTCTACTCAATTCTCAAAATTAGGGCACTTTTATTCTAAGAAGTGCCCCATCATGAAGCTCTGCTTATTATATAACTAACTATGGACCCCATTTTGGAAATACTAATAATGATGTCAGATAGTAATGCCAATGTATTTATCAAATAACTATTTAGGATTCTTTCTAAGGTGACAGCAACAGTATTTAGAACAGAATATTCAGCATACTTCATTCAGATCTATGTGTTCCTTCATTAATTCTTAGATACATCACTATTCGGTAGATACATGTTTGTACCTAAGCCTAACATCATATACTAATACTCTGCCTGATTCAGGAATATATTGATACCTTTATTGATAAATAAATTATTTCCCTTTTCTTTAAATTATCTTGCTGCTTGAGTTTTACTCAATCAGAAGCATTCGTACACCTGTTCATTTTCTGTTGTTTGTAGCCCTACAACACATCTCCAACAAATAAAGGAGTGCACTATATAGGTTCAAAGAGATGGTACTGTTTTTCATTTTAAATTATGACAGAAAATTCAAGAAGATTTTATATTTATTTCTTTTTATTAAAAGAAGCTCATTTTCAAATAATGTACACACCTGTTTTAATACTTGATACTGTCAAAGCCTTAGTGCTAGATGTTTCACAGGTCTTAAAATTTCTTATTTAGGGACTAAGACTATGTTTTGACATGGAAGCTGTAAATGCCTAATAGTTGCAATGTTGTGTGAACTACCACAATTTCATTATACTGACAGAAAAAAATATTGATACATGCTGTGTAAGGATACTGAAGATGTTGGGCAATTATGTCAGTACTGTACATAAAAAACATATTAACAGAAATTTACTTAACTAGAAATTATCTCAAAAAATATTTCAGACATTTTTACTGACCTAAAAAGTTTGGCCATAGGTTACTTTTGTATTCATTAAAATACAGAGCCACCTTTAGACACATTCATATCTATATTCCCATTCACCACCATACAAAAAAAAAAGTGAAGTATGGTATCTTCCAATGAGAACAGATCAGTAATTTCAGGTATGCATGATTTTTTACTGCCAAATATTGGTATAACAAATTAATTCTCTAGAACTCTGATACTGCTTGAAAACAATAAGGAGAAAAAATAAAAATGTTGGAACTGGAACTCTGTTCCATGAGAAACTGGGAATTTGCTGAATTCCTTTCTAGTGGTTGAAATCATCACATTTATTACAAAAAAAATAGTAAGAATAAAGCTATAGCTAAAAGTTGGCTTGCTGGATCACTTCTGAGTCTCAGCTCTGACTGATATTCAAGATATGACAATGGGCAGTCATAAAAGCTTGATGTAGACATTGGTTTCTTGTTCATTTCTGAATCTGTTTAGTCTTGTATTATGACAAGTTGAATCTGAAGTCTCTCTTTTGTTTCAAATTTTTACACAGAATAATTCAGGAAATTGGACCTAAGTGTCTCAGGAACTTTGTGCCTGTCGTACTCTGAATTTGTTCATAACTGTGTTGCATGCAGTCATTAGCATGACCAACGTAAAAGCTTCACTGTGGACCATATAAGTGATTTCTCCTGTGGATACTATCACTGGATCTTAAGCAACCCTGCAGAGTAGATTGGACTTCATTTTTAAATACTAGTCTAATTATCCCTAACAGAGTAAATTGCATGGTATTTAGTTTGACTACTTTGAAAGCCTAAGATCTGAGACTGCTTTGCAGCAATTTAAAATTTGTGTTTCCAGGGAGTTATTTAAACCAGATGTTTAACCACTAAATTGCTTTTATATCTCGACTTCTCACCTAGAGAGGAATATCCCTTATGGCTTTATTGAGACAAATGGCAATTATTGTTATACAGCAGATAGATGCTATCTCACCAATGATAATTAAAACCAGAGAAATATCTCAATTTTAGTCAGTGAATTTTCCAGGTCCTTGTAAAAGTAACTCGTTTGGTGTTCTCACGGTAAGGATTTCTGAACCCCTATATATACAACATGACATACAATCTTTGGTAAGAAGAAACTCAAGCAACAGTAGAAGAGGACTCACCTCCTTTAAACAGGGATGTATACAAGTATTCCCACAAAGTGGTGTTGTTAATTCTTTTGGCTGTTGAGCAAGTAATCCATGACATCAAGGATTTAAATATCCCAGCATTTGTTAACATCAGCATTGTTAACATCAAGATAGATCTATGCTTGTAAAGCACAGATAAGAAGCATGACCAAAGGGAATCTCCTGTCTCATTCAGAGTTTTAAGTGTTGGGAAGTATTTGGGGGCCATTACTCACTGACCCTGGAATCAACTAGTAGAAACACAATGGAATTTTTTTCTTTTAAAGTACATTATGGAGAAATGGCAGCTGTTTTCCTCAAGGCTCTCATTCTTCTAATCCATCCATAAGAGGAAATCAATACAGTTTCTCTCAGAGGCTTTCAAGGCTGTCTCCCATGTCAGGTGGAAAGGAAAAAGAAGAAACAACTTGTTTCAAGAGCCAGAGATGTTGAGAAACTTCAGTAGTCTGCAGACCTCTCATTTTTCTTATAAGACTTGCTGTTTTCAAAGGAAAAAAATCATCCCCTCTCAGAATACTTACCTCATCATTGTGACTCATCTTCAAAAAATCTTTGCCTTCCCACCTGATCTTCTGTCACCAAGCTAGATAAATCAATAACTGAAACAATGCCCTCCTGCTTCCCTTCATTTTTAAACCACTCTGAATGGTATGAGTTTTATATTATAGCCAAGACATCACACAGCAGCCTCTCTATTCCTGTACAGCATGGAAAGCTCAGAGGTCTTCAAGCTGTTGATAATAAAGCCCTAAAAATAGAAACCCTGGACTTTAAAAAAAAAAAAAAAAAGTGACAGAATTTATAGTAATTGAGTAATCCTTTGCGACTCTGAAATAATTTTCTAACTCAACATTTCTGACCTAGTAATGAATAGTAATGGCATTTGCCCCTTAACTCTTCAGGTCAAAATTCTAAGATTGATTCTTTCATTTTTTTAGAAAAATCTAGTCTTAGAGACTTGCAACATTAAAATCCTGAACACTTAGTGATCCTTTAGGAAAAATGTTGACATGCAGTATAAATAAAGGTAATTCTACTTATGTATAGGCTGGTTTTTTCCTCTTCTGCATAAAAGCTCTGGTTGCCTTTCTAATGTCCTTCTAAAAGAAGAAAGTGGAAAGACAAGGTAAGAAAGTAGAGGTGTAGACGGAGAAATGAACTTGTCTTCTAAAAGGAGAAAGTGGAAAGACAAGATAAGAAAGTAGAGGTGTAGAAGAAGAAATGAACTGGAAGTACACAATAGCTAATAAGAGCTATTCTGCAATGTTATGTCTTCTGTGAATTTTTATATGAAATCTCTGGGAGCCTTGAAAAAGAAAAGCATTTATTGTTGAAGAGTTAATATACCATTCAAGAGATATGCCTGTCTTGATTTCCATCTGAAAAAAAATCTTGTTACAGTTTCTGAATGCATATTTTGCTGCCTTTTGGATGACCAGCTTTTACCTAAATATGGTGCTGTGAATTTCAGTAGTTTATGGTCGTTATTGTAAAGAAGTTAGGCAGTTCAAGGTCCAGTTCTGACAAAGAACAAGAGTAAAACAACAAAGCAAAATGTAGTACTTCATATTCTGGTTTATCAGACGGCTTAGTCTAGGAGGTCTGGGAGGTGTGGACCTAGGTGGGTAAGATTCACAGATGAATGGTTCAGGTTTTCAGCAGTGAACCATACTGTATCTAAATGAGGGATTCTGTCCTGCTTCCAACATTAAAATGAGGTAGTAAAGTTGTTGGACATGGCTAATAAAACAAAGCTACAGTGTTGAAAAGATTTTTCTGCCCCTGAGACTTCTGTTATTTTTACCTCTTAACTATGCTCAATACATTCAGATGTGTAATTGCTTTGTGTTTTCTTCGAGATGGGTTTTTAATTTAAAATTACTCATACATAAGCCTAAACAACTTGGAAGGGAATAATTTTGCTTCCAAATGTTTTTGTCCAAATGTATCTTAAATGTTGATCTTATTCAAAAAAATGTTCCCTGTTTCTGCAGAATACTGCTTATGGCCTTCCCAGGGCTGTGTGCACCTACCAGGAAGCAATGATGGTACAGGGCTCTTTCTGAGAATGTGTGACCTGGCATGCTTTGGAAAAGGGATTGAAAATCTGTAGCAGATGGGATAGTGCTTCACAGTTTTGATTCTGAAGGAGAATCTATGGAAGGGAATAAAAGCTCTTCATGATACCTTGCTTTATTAAGGACATGCTTCTCTGAATTTTCATTGAGACCATCAGGTAAACAAGTAGGAGTAATGGAATTAATTAATTCTCTGTGCTTTCAGGGCAATCTTGAATTTCACATCAGAATGTGCTTTTCTTAAATTCTTGGGTTTTGTGTGGCTTTTGTGGTGTAGTAGAATGCCAGTACCTTGTGCTGCTGTTTTGTTACTGACAATTTCTTTGAGAAACCTCTGACTGTGTCAGTGAGATCATGAATTGGAAGCAATATCTGGACCAACTTGTAATAATTGACAAGATACAAGGGAAATTATGCTGAGAATCCATATTGTCCATTGAATTAGTAAAAGTTTGCCAAATATGGCAGCTGAAGGAAGAACTATAAGTTTCTTTCTCCTGTTGTAGCTGCTGATGAAAAATTATTTTTTATATATTCTTTTTGAACATACAACTATACAAAACCAACAACTATAGAAAAACAACAGCATAGAAAGATGAAACAATAATTATCTGACAGAAAAGAAAAAAACTCAAAAGGCAAAAATCTCACATTTGTTTTTGAAGTAAAGAAGTAAAATGGGAGTTGCTGGTGCATTTCCATTTGCAGTAACATGTCAAGAAAATAGGATTGGAGAAGGGGACCATGAAGATGAAGCTAAACAGGTGTTGTGGACAGTAGAACTGATCACCATGGCTCAAAAAAGCATAATAGACAAAAGCGTTCCATAAATGTTTATTTTATATTGCCATGAGAATCATTCACTGACATGAAATCTCTCGCTTCTCTGCAGCAGCAGAAAAGCACTCCCAAAGAACATGCTAAAATCCAAACTATTTTTCATCCTTCAGGACAAGCTGCATGGTTCTCTCTGTTTTATGTCCTTAACATCACAGGATATATGTACTAAAAAAGAGTTCAAGCTAATAAAAACAAGTCGAAAAGGCCCAATTTTAACTTGTGCCCCTTACCTCAACAAAAGAAGATTTAAAATCAGTGTGCACATTTATTATATTATTCTGTATCTTATGAAAATTTGAAATCCTTCTTTGACCGAAAATTCTGACACTTAAAATCTTTCTTTCTGAATGAAAACAAAGCCAACATTTGTAGACACATGAAAAACGATTGAGAAAATATTTAATGTTAAATATTTAGAATCCTCTGAAAAATTACTTTGTGCTTCATTAGAGAAGTACCTGAAGCAAGACTGAACAATTGCAGCATACTAGCTTGATCCTTCCTATAGTGATCTTAAAAAATAATTTCCTTATCATAATTTTATCATCTTTCAGTTACAACAGAGCTCTTGATGCAGCATGGGTGGCAATTTGCTGTATTTGATGACATTACAGTGCCTTGTGTAGTTATTCCTGAGGTGACTCCTGATCTGTCTGTTTTCTTGTGCAAAGTCCTTTGCAAGGCATCACATTTGCACTTGTGATAATGTCTGGGTGCTTTGGGTGACTTTTAATTTGTCCTGAACAAATGCATCATTGTAGAAAAGAGAAGCATCAGTGGAAAACAGAACCCATGAATCCTGTCAGCTACTCAAAAGAAATTTTTTACCCATATAGACTTCTTCTTTAGCAAGTAGGTCAGAACTGTCCAGAGCTGGGTCCTCAAAATGTATTTTCTAGGCAAATGTTTTCAAAAGGTGGGAACATCTACTATTTGTTGTTAGTCTTACAAAAATTCAGTGCTTCCCCATGCATTTACATAATTGTATCTTGGTCATGTACTTTGAAAAAGCTGAAGTTGTCTAGAATATGGATGTTATATATATTTATAATATACCTGGAGAGGTATTGATATTAATTGTTACAACTCCATGGGCCACAGTAAAGGCACCTAAACAAAACTGTACTAAAATGTTTTTATAATTTGCATAAAATGTTTTGATAACCTTTCATAAAATCTAATACGCACAGTTGAGTCATGTGAAAACTAGTTCATGTTCTTTTATTCTCTACTTATTTCTTTCTCTACATATGACTTGCTTCTTTTCAGGGTTGAAAGGGAGGATTCACTAAACTAAGTGCAGTCTCAGTTTCTGAATTTTAGGCCCCTTTAAAGTCTCTACCAGGTTATACTTGAATAAATTTCATCTCATTTTTATATCCAAAAAACCTCAGTTGCATTGTTTCTGTTTCTCTCCCTTGACATTAAAAAGGAGAGCAGGGTGATGAGCTTGTATGTGAAGATTGATACAGGTCATGTCTAAAGTTAAGTCAGCTGAATTGCCCAAAGTTTCAAAACTTTGCCTTGCCCTGCCCTAGCATGGAAGGCTTGTGTCAGAGCCTAGCACAACTCTCTGATGGTGGAGAGACCTCTACAGATGAGTTTTTCAGGTGATCATACAAGACGTGACTGTGATTGGAATCAGTCTGTGATTGATCAGCCACTGGATGGCTTTTTTACACACACAGGAGTGAATTTAGTACTAGATTTTGTTTGCTGGTTTTAGGGAACAGCAATTACTTGGAACACAAGGGAGTATTCCAAAACTGTACATATTCAAATGAAACTTTTAGTGCCTGCTTCAGCACAAAAATCTGAATATATTTTTCACGGTATTTTTTTTTATTGTCCCTTTCTGCAATTGTGAAAAACAGATCTGTTTCAAAAGTTACAGAGTGTATTTGACCTTTTTGTGATCTGGGATACAATACAAAGAGGAATGCTTCTGTGCTTGGATGACATTCATTATTCTTGGATGAGCAACAGGCACAAAAGGTTTGCTGCCAGAATTTAAAGAGAACATGAGATCATTGATCGGTTCCTGAATCTTGGACTGCTGAATGAGCATTATGAAAAGATGTAGTCTATCATTTTTTGCCAGTAAGCAAACTAAAGAATTAACCGTCTTAAGGATTTCCATCAACTGATAATCACACTTACGAACAGAATATGCTACCCTGCTAGTAACTTAACCATGAATCCACTGGCAGCACATAACCTCTGTGATATCTTAAACAGTGTTATCTTACTATAAACAAAAATACACAATTCTAAATACAGTTTAATGTTGGGTAATTAGCATTTTAGCACTGGGAAAAATCAACAGAATTCATTCCCCTATTTAATTATTTGGTCAAAGGTATCACTTTGACTGAAATTGGAATATCTTTAAATGTTGGAAAGAAAACCTATACTTGCCTATTTTCCTAATGTAAAAATCTGTGTATTTTCTGTAAAATGAAATTATGGTCTCTTGTGTTCACAGACAGCATCTTTTAAAGAACAAAGAAACAATCAAACATAAGTTCCTGGTCTTTTTCCAAAGGAAAATTTAAATTCTAATGCAATTGGGTTAATACTTTAAAAGAGTACTGAAATTATGTGCAATCACTGTAATTTTCACATTGATTCTGTAACATAGTTTTGTAGCTCTAAATCCAAAGATGGGGAAGAATTGTGAGAATATCCGTATTCAGCAGAGGATCTTAATGTGTATTTTTGAACACTGCTTTCTTATTGTTTGCTGGAGAGGTGCTAGACTAGGCTCTGAATGCATTGAATTACTTTCACCTATGTTTTCAGACTTGAACTGAAATTCTTGGAATGCTTGTGATTGCTGTTTCTAGTGAAAATTAGTAAAGAGTGCTCCTATTTCAAGGGCTATACAAATAATCGTATCAAAAGTAGTGCAGAAGGATTAACTTGTCACTTCGATGCTGTAGCTTTATGTCTGCTAAAATTCACATGCACAGCAAAGAAAGGGTTTCCATTTGACAGATGAAGGGACATTCTTCTTTGACCTTGCCTTGTTTTCTGCACAGCAAACCTGTCATACTAAAATTCCTCGCATTTTTTTCTCTGGGTTACCTGTGGCTCTGTTTCGTAGGCAGCAGGTAAATCAGATCAACCATTATCTCTGTAATAGCATTCAAAACTATCAATTCTCACTCACATTTTGTGTACATACAAATACTGAGCTTTTGGTTTGCACCTCAGTTTATACCAGGCTGTAATGGCTGGGAAAGCTGCAACTTTGCCATATATCCATGCAGCCTGGAGGAAATGGGTGTCTT
This sequence comes from Oriolus oriolus, assembly GCA_013400235.1. Lineage (NCBI taxonomy): Eukaryota > Metazoa > Chordata > Aves > Passeriformes > Corvidae > Oriolus > Oriolus oriolus. Next base: position 131,480 of record VXBT01012248.1, on the reverse strand, counting down.
CTTTAGCTGGCTGTTTTTCCCTTCAGCCTGTCTCTAAAACCTGCTCTCCCTTGTCAGTGTAGCTGGAAGGGGCAGAGAATGCTTCCCCATCCTTTCTCATTGCTCCTTTCCTGTCAAAATTTGACAGGTTTCTCTTGTAAATCACCATTGACTCACTTCCTCCTTTCACACCATCAATACCAGAAGCTTCCATTTCCTCTCCTACCTGCCAGCCTGGGAATAGTCTGATGGGAACCACTGGTGTAAGGGTTTTTTGTCTGCCTCCTGACACAGTCCTGAGGAAAAAGGGAGAAAAGGAGAGAATATCTCCCTGTGGCTGTCTTCCAGACACCTGAGACAAGGTGGTAAAGCTGACCTTAGAGCTGATGACAGACTTGTCAAGGTTAAGAAAAATGTTGAGATCTACAGAGCACAGTGATTGCTGATCAGTAAATGAATTTATAATAGTTTCTGCAAGAAAAACAAAGGAATAATATTACTGATATTTACATTACTGAGCAACAGAAAATTTCTAAATGTTGGATATTTACACTATCATAAGACCTAAATGGAATAAAGCATCTTTTCTTTTAAACCTCATGGTATACGAAAAATACGCTTGTTTGTTTGGGGTTTTTGTGGGTTTCTTTTTCAGGGGAGCAGGGGTGTGGTGTGTGGAAGGTTTCTGTGGGGTTTTGGGTCTTTTGTTCTTGGGGGGGAGCAGGGGGTCTGGTGCTTTTGAGGTTTTCTTTTGCTTTGGTTTTTTTCCCAAAGAGAAAGGAATCTGCTCTGTGGCTTTAAATTTGTATGCCTGTTTGCTTTGAAATTTGTGGAGATGATGATCCCCCCTAACTTCATTTACAGTCTTTAGGACATACTGATATGTCATAATTGGTATCATATTACACTAATATGACATACTGTTTGCAGGTTTTGTAACTAGTTCATAGTGGGGTGATTTTTATAAGACTTGTTTGCCAAAACACATTGTTACATAGTATCTTCAACTAACAAGTAATAGTGTCATCCTTTATGTTTTTAAGGAAGAGCTTTAAAGATGATATATGGTAGCTTAAGTGAGGCTATTAAAAAAAAAAGTGTCATTTTAAATCCTGCAATTATTTCAAGACAATTATATGATTTTTAGAAGCTTGAAGTCATTAGTCTTGAATGCCAAAGTGTGTTGTGGTGGTGCATTCCCCCCTTCCTTTTCCAGATTGCAGTGTGGTCTGAGAAATGCTTGTTGGGTCTTCATAACAGCTGTAAATATTGAAATCCAAGAATTATTGATCTGGTGACTGAAAACATGAATTGGTGCTCTAATCCTAGTGAAGGCATTTGATTTAGCTTCTATAGGGACAAGATTTTCCCTGATGTGCTCAAGCAACACAATCAGGCCTTTAACTGATAAGAAAGGAATTTTAGTACTGAGGAGCAGAGAATTCTTTATAGCTTAAGTGCTCATCACGGTGATGCTTTCCTTTTCTGTCAATTGTGGTTTTGACTGAGGGTTGTGTTTCTGGCCTCTTGTCTGCTGATAATATTTGTATTTATATACATTAACCTTCGTTAACAGTAATAATCCTATCCGTTTAATTTGTGAAGGTTCTAAGTGGCATTTTGTGTTTTTAACTTAGGCCTCAAAAGAGTTGCATATAATTTAAAAGCAATATTCAGGCTCTTAGGACTCTTTTCTTTCATCTACATTTTAATACCCCAGTGGAAAGAAAGCATTTAAAGATGTGCATTATTCACCTATTCATTACTGAAGTGTCATGTTAATAAATAATAGCTATCAAAGTAAAGAGGCTTTTGTTGGTTTCTTCAGCCATTCTCAGAAAATACTGAATGTAATTTTTCTTATGATTATATACTGAAAACCCATAATGGCTATAGAACTTTTCATCCTACCATGAAGATATTGCTGATACTGTATTTCATCTGCACAGTACATTAAGCACAATCATTTATGAAGATATTTCTAGCAAAGTTACAGTGCAGAAAAATATTTATGTTTGTCACAAATTGGATGATTTTGGAAATTCAAGTAAAAGAATTTTATAAATCTTCCCTGTTGAAACAAATAAAATTATTAGTCTTCTATCGTAACATACTTTATAACTCTGAGGTGAAACTTTGAGCCTGCACTTGGAGACAGTGTTCATGGTGCAATCACTGCTACTTACTTATTGGTGAGGAAAGTTCCCTAGAAAACTAATTTCCTACTCTATTTCTTCTCAAAGCAGAAAATTACGTTGCTGCACTACCTCATACACTGAAGTGCTGCAATTACAGATAGTAACTGAAACACGTCTTCATGAAAAACTAATCTCAGTTCTGCAAGCTGGGACCAATTATTTAAGCTCACAAACTGAAGAGAGAAAAAAAAAAACCATCATGATGGGAAAGGCTTGCAAAATAGGGTTCCTATTCACTGGCAAGTGAACTGAGACTGCGTGTGAGCCATTAAATTGTAATGGAATCTTCTTATGTCTCTTACAGTAGACAAGCAATTGTCTGCTGCCAAGGGTGAACTTGTTTCTGCCTTCCATTCTTTTCCCCACTCCCAAGTCCAAATGAGTAAACCAGCCAGATGTATTTTTGCTACTTAAAAGACCACTCTGTATTTGTCACAGATCGAGTACTCATACATCATACTCAGTAGAGGGACTGCGGTTTTTATTACTTAGTGGAGGTGAGATATTTCTTCCTTGACACACTTTGATGTGATTCTTAGTAAACATGAGCTTGGATGAGCTGCTTCGCATCCATCTATGTGTCAGTTCCATCAGCATTTAAAAAGATAAGTAACATTTGCTTATCACTGTGAATTTTTTGAAATCAGGGGGAAAGCTCACCATATAAAAACTTCTGAAAGTGAAGTAGGAGTCTGCTAAGGGGAAGAGCCAGGACTTATTTTGTACCTAGAAAGATGGAGATCTTCTCTGCTGATCTCACCATGCCTATAGAAATACGTAGGACTAATGTGTGGTATCTGATACAGATCTCACAGAACTGTAAATGAATTCTCACTTACTCATCTGCAGCTTTGTGATGTGAAAATCCAGTGTATTAAAGAATCAGGAATCTACAGCAGGCTGTTCATCAGAGATTTGGATGCTGATTCATAAGCTTCTCGGCTCATTTGGAAAATGTGGCATATGTACTTCCATTTGCCCATTTGGATGTAATCTATCAGTATTTATAACTAGAGGCTCAGCTGTTTAACTGAGGCCAAGAAAGAAAAAATAGAAATACATACCCACAGAAAAATAATATACTGGAAAGTTTGAGAGCAGTTCTTATGATCTAACAGAAAAATGAAGGGAATAAAAACAATGAAAAGGCTACAGAAAATGCTGAAATGTTTTGAAAGAAGTCAGGTTAACAATACTTTCACCAACAGAAAGCTTCAATGAACCAATTTTATGTGACTTCTCATATAGGGCATCAATAAAGGAAGATGCCACCAAGAAAGAGAGGTTCCCTTTCTCGTTTTCAGCAATGTCTCTCATAAGGTTAGCATATTATCTCTTTGTGATTGTAGGATTTTCTATATTTGCTAAAAATGCTATAGCCAAATGACGTGAAGTGCCATTGCAGAGGAAAATGGGAGATTTGCTTCTGATAATATTGTTACTTAATGACCTCTGTGGATGCTCACTGTGAAGTTTTTCCTCTGACCATGCTGCATCCAGCACTCCTCACTTGGCTCGGAAGAGAGGTGAACATCAGAGAAAAGCTGAAGCCAAGATCTTGGATGTGGTTAAAAATGAAATTCCTAATGTACAGAAACAGAGAGTCAGCATGGCAGAAAATCCTTGAAAGGAGGGATTTGACTTAAGCTGACTTATGTCTAAGCATTAAGACAGTTAAATTAGAACTTTTAGATTACCTAAGTGCTGATGCATCCCTGCAGCGATGGCTCTGAGTCATGTGCGCTGCGAGCTGAAGGTGGGAGGATGGCACTCGTGTGATGCAGTGTGTGGCACAGCTTGGGGGTAATGAATGCTTTTAAGCCCTCTAACTTGCTGAAAGCAGACTCCACAAGAGTGAAATTAAAAAATCTGACTATTCTGAGCTGTGATTTTCTCTTGTTCTGTACTGAATAAAGCTAACTCATGCTAGCCAGACCTAGGACAACCTTGTACTGTACTTTAACCATGCCTGCAGTAAAGAAAAGCCTGGTTAGGTGGGAACCAATGTTAGCACTGGTGTGGAGAGAAAAGAGGTAGAAAAGGAAGGGTTTGAGGAAAAAAATCCTTGGGAAAAATTCTTCAGGACTATCCAGTGAGTTAGTTATTACCTGTTCAGCTTTAACTTCATGTTTTAAAGGAGAAGCTGCAATGCTAATACATGTATATATAGAATACATATGTTGACAGTCATGCTTCTGGTGCAACTATTTGCACGATGCAGTGATCAGAAACATTTACTGGTTCCCAGCTCTGAGGTAACTGCAGCTCTTAGAAACTTTATGACATTCATAAGAACACCAATAGGACAATGATAATTTCTGATTTCATCAGCAGAAATGTTTTGTCATTGATTTTACTATTCCATGCCCTGCAGGAAAAAAAAAAGTGTTTTCTTCCTCAGTATCAAAGCAGTTGTATAAATATCCAATCCTAACCTTAATTTGAGGGAAAACAGATGGTTTCATTTTGTATTCTTTATGGTTTGATAATGTTGGGGCCAAGATTGATGGGATGGAGAATACATAGTTCTTTAAAAAGACTTACCATGCAATGAGTATTGACAGAAAAATACGTGGTTTTGTTTTAAGGTGGTAGAAGCAATACTGTATGCATCCTAAGAGGTTAATAAGATAAGCTGGTGACTTATCATAATCAGTCACTCTAAGGGAAATTGATAAATGCATGTCTCATTTTCTTGAGACACAATTTCCTTCTTAAACAAAAACTAGTTGTGTACATCTCATGTGTTCTATGCATTCATTTTTCAGGAAAGAACCTTTCTTTGACTTATTTTGTGTCCTAGCTTCAAGCGATTTTCTAAGAAAATCATATCTGGGACTCCAAAACCAGTTTGAATAATGAGGGCTTTGAAGGTTTTTAAGAATTTATGGTGCAGAAATCTTACATAAGCCTAAAATATATGATATCAGCCACATGTCTTCTTTCTGCAGATGACCTCTAGTGTGTTAGCTAATCAAAAATTAAAAAAAAAAAGCAGGGGCGGGAGCTTCTGAGCTGTTCATCTGTTTATACCAGTCTTGAAATGAGATAAGCATCACACTCAAAGATGGGAAAACGGCAGTGAAAAGACAGCTGTGTTTATCTCATTTACACACAAGGGAAAGTACACCTCATTGACAGAAAATTTTAAGTTCTTATCCATTACATTTTGTCCAGCTGTGTAGAAATTTTACAACCATTTAAGCTATCAAATGTGAAGTCTCTGTAAAATGCTGCACCTTCTCTCAGTCATATTGTGCTATGAAGATTTTGGCTATAGCTTGACATCAAAATATGTGACATTTTCATATTTATCTTTTTTTTTTTTCTCTGCCAGTATAGGTTTCCAAGCAGATAATGCTGTAGCAATAGAACGTCCCTCAGATCTGTGATACTGCATGTGACTCTATGACTGTTTGTGTAGGATATGATTTAGTTCATTGCTTTATGATGAACTCAGAGTGTTCAGTGCTGTACACAGCAAAAAAGAGACTTTGTCTTTGCCTAAGGAGCTCCTAGCCTGAAGGTTGGTTCTAGGCAGTCTTACATGGGAATGTTCATCCCTACTGTCAGATGTCTGATGCTGATATGACCTCTGCTCTATAAAAACATTTTGACTTAAGAAACCATCATTCCCACCAGAGAAAATGTGCATTATAATCTCTTCCAGAAGTGCTACAGCAGAATTTTTCAGATTTGTAGGAAGTCTTCATGTTCAAATTTTCCTATTAGTCATGTTGAATTCCCAGACTGTCAGGGGCAGAAGTTATTAAAGGCAATGTTCCCCTCAGAGTCCCAGTACCCAGTGAGTTTCCATTCTCTTGGGTGTTTTCCAGCAAATCTGGAAGGAAAACACATGTTATCAGAATCACCTTTTGTATATAATAGTGCAGACTATTGAAATGACTACTCTAACTAGCGGTTGATCTGGTAAAAAACACTCCTTCTTGACTCCGTACCTTAAACATTTGCATAGCCTTTAAAGCCATAGTTCAGTTATTTTTGTGTTTTGTTAGCCAGCAAACTGTCAGGGTATTTCTACAGCTCTAACACCATTTGTTAACATGTCCACTATGATTGATGTTCTTTTCAATTTACTGTACACTGATCTGAAGCAATTTGCACTCTGGAGGCACCATTCAGGGTCAGCTCAGTCCCAGGAGTTTTCTGAAATTCACAGACTTATTATTCTGGCTCAGTATTTAACACTTCCCAGTTGAATATTGAAGTCCTAAGGTCCTTTAGGAGGTACTAGAAAAAGTGTTTTACTGGCTGCTAAGTAAAATATGAAGGCCTAGCCTGGATCTTGTCTATGAAAAAAGTATTTTGATAATGAGTAAATGCTCTGTTCTCATCAAAGATGACTTGGAAGGGTCAAAATATCAGTGAATGTCATAGAATCATTAAGGCTGGAGAAACTCTCTGAGTCCAACTGTTAACCTAGTATTGGGCTACACTGTGTGCTGGAAGAGAGATTAGGCCTTGTATGCCAAAGAGAGAGCCTCGTTCTCAGACCCGGAGGTGATCCTGGGATTACAGCCAGGTCACCGGGGAAGGGCTGAGAGAGGATTGTGGGTTTCTGGACAGTGTCAGCCCTATGAGATGTGATAATTGCAGTTTCTGACCTTGTAAGGTATTGTTCATCCTTCACCATAATAGGCAATGTCTGGGAAATACTCCAGGTGATTGGGGGACACTGAGGTGAACATCTTTCCTGTTTATATGAGGTGATTTCCTGTCTTTCTATTGGTATTTAAGGGAATTTCGGATACGTAATAAAGTCTTTGCACCTTTTCCACCAGGTTGAGGAGTCCTTGCCCATGCGTGAATACTGCACCTAGCACAAATGTGGTCTGCACTAAAACCATATCTCCAAATGACACATCCACGTGTTTTTTGAACACTTCCAAGGATGGTGACTCAATCAATTCCTTGGGCAGCCTGTTCCAACACCTGAACGCTATTTCAGTGAAGAAAATTTTCCTAATATACAATCTAGACTTCTCCTGGTGGAACTTGAGACCGTTTCCTCTTGTCCTATCACTTGTTACCTGGGAGAAGAGACTGACCTCCACCTCATTACAACCTCCTTTCAGGTTTCCACTAAGCCTCTATTTCTCCAGGCTAAACAACTCCATCTCCCTCAGCTGCTCCTCATCACACTCATGTTCCAGACTCCTTATCAGCTCTGTTACCCTTCCCTGGACACACTCCAGCCCCTCAATGTCTTTCTTGCAGTGAGGGGCCCAGAATGGACACAGGATTTGAGGTGAGACATCACCAGTGCCAAGTACAGGGGCACAATCGCTGCCCTGGTCCCACTGGCCACACTGTTTCTGATGCAATTCAGAATGGGGTTGGCCACTTGTCACCTGGGCACATGCTGGCTCATGTTCAGCTACTGTTGACCAATACCCCCACATTATTTTCCATCAGGGAGCTTTGCAGCCACTCTTCCCCAAGCCTGTGGCATGTGCACAGATGCTGTGTGTCATACAAAGTGTATATTGCATAAATTTGTAAAGAAAATGTAATGAATGGAGTTCATCTCTAGTCTCAATGAAGTTGGTAACTGATCACAGTGGAGAGGATATGTTTGGAGCAGACTGCCTCCAGCACTTTGACTTGACACTGTGAGGGGCTGAAGCAGAAATGTCACATTATTATAGCTAGAAATAGCCTTTGGATCAGTTTTATCTTATGATAAATATTATAAGAATCATAGAATTCTGCTGTACTAGATGGAATGGGGAAAATCATCCCTTTTTGAATATAATTTCCATGTCATTAGTGAATAACATCAATGTTTTTTTCTAAGTAATGACAGTTTAGGTCTTTTGCTGTTCTACTGGGATCCCATGTATAGTCCATATGCTTCCTGAGGAGGACTTTGAGTTTTCTTCATTCTGCTTTCTATATAAATTGTCAGTGTACTCCCTCCGTGAGAAATAGCTTTGGGATCTTCACTTCCTGAAAGTGACTGCACAACATTTTGTGTCTAAATTATGAGGAGCTCCAGTGGGCTGTATCTCGCTAACAGCGGTCAGTGCTGTCTGGAAGGTTAAAGCCCCTATTAAAGTTTGGATGGGAGCCAGAATGACTTTTCACTCCATGTTTCACTCCAACAATCTAATAATACCGTGTTATGGTGTGAGCCACTATCATTCAACAGATGGCACATGTGGTACAACATCATGCAGTTAAGTTGCTGTTTCTTGAGTTCCTCCACTGAGTAATGTAGAAAAATATTAAAGATTGACAGAAAAAACCTATAGGATTCAAATGTTCTTAAATGAATAGTTGAATAAAAAGAGTAATTTTTTTGCCTGGGTTATATTTAATTTGTTCATATTTCTAAAAATAGTATAGAACTGTATAGAAATGTACTTATAGCACAAACAGAATAAAGTAGTATTATTTATGAAGCTGATGGAGAAACCCAGATATTGTTTATTCATGTGAAATTATTGTTATTTCCCTCTGCTATAATAAAATAGAGAAAGAAGAAGGTAAAAGATGAGAGGGTGAAGGAAAGAGCTAGTTATAATTCGAGGCATACATTTCAGCGTGGTTAGCTTCTGCACATGTATGTGTGAGCTGTGCTGAAAAGAGCAGCGCTCAGGCTAAGACACAGAAGAGAAGCCTTTTCCAAATTAACCATTTGAATTTCATCCATAAGTGCTTATCTGTGAGGAAGATGAGTTTTGTTGAGAGAAGAAATGCTTGGATTGATGAGGGAAAGCACATGCAACAAAAAACAGGTACATGGGCAGCCACAGAAGCTTGTCAGGCATGGTTTCTCTGTAGCTGGTCCCTTAGGTACGTTTAGAATATGTCATGCTACAGCACGGCGGCTGCTGCTACATTATGTATGCCATCAGCAGTTTTTACTTTGTCATTTATATGGATTGACATTCTTTACGAGAATAAAGTTACCAATCTATTCTTTTGATGTATATTAGACCTTGCATACAGTTTATGGGTTAGCATAGCTAAAAGAGGACTGAGATGAAGGATTATGCAAAATTAAGTCACGGATTATACCAGCACAGTCCAGTCAGACACTTGGAAACATATGCTGATGTGCCTTTATCAAATAAATATCAGCACTTAAAAGATTTCCTGTAGTGCCTCATTACTGCTCAGTGATTTGTTTGTACATATGTATTACTGCATTAGGCAGATCTGAGTGGTAACTTTCCTCAGTGATGTTTTAGTAATTGAGGAGAGCTCCAGAGAACACAGATACCGGTGCCAGCTGTATATTGTATGGTTTTGGCTTAGTCTACCCGACGTGCACAAGCCTACCCAACTTTGCAGAGGAAGGTGTGTATTTCAGCAGATCTGCAGTCTTTGAAAGGTCTCTTCCAGTAAGGCATGTTTTTATTCTGGGTTTTATTAAGAGGTATTTTTGCTATTGCCCATCATTCTTTGTCTCCCAGTGAGCAACAGGACAAAGTTTTAATTTAGTTTGTATGTTTTTATCAACACTACCTTCAAAAATAGTATTTTTCACCTCCAAAGGAGATACTAAATCTCAGAAGTGCTAGCAAATTCTCTAAATTGCTTCCAACTTGCCTTTGTGTCAGGGCACTTGAGGAAATCAGGAGAAAAATGTCTTCTCTTCACACAGAATGCATAGCCTCTGTACCTGAAAGGTGCCTTGTATCTTTGCCTTTCCCTGCTGAAGGTTACCCCTCTTGGCAAAATTTAACCTGCAATATTCCAGCTGTTTGCACCCAGAGTATAAAGGACTAAACTCCTAATTTGCCTTGCATAGAAATTTTTATTTCTGTACTTCAGCTCACTGATCATGTGCTATCACAGTCATTTGTGGGCCTGCACTATGAATAGCATCAGGGATTTAGTCTGATGAAACAGGAAAATGGTGAAAAAGCAAAAAGGACTATTGAAAAGAAGTAAAAAGGAGCAGCTCCTTATGCCAGTGGAGGCATAAGTTGAACCTTCTGCATCATGGAGTTGAGATTTAAGCCAATCACTTTGGTGTCAATGGGAATATAGCCTCAAGACCTTCACAACTTGCTGTGCATTGTCAGGGAGAGGCAACAGTTGGTACAAAAAAAGAGATCCAAATGCATTTCTTTTTACAAACTCAACTTTTTTTTAAGCTTTTCCGAGAATGTGTAAAAACTTTTCTGTAATGACAAAGAAATTTATTGTAGTAGTAATAATGCCGCATAAGCTTAATTTTCATTTAATGACAGTGAATCTAGTGTATGAATCTAAGGTAGACTTGCTATTCTCTGTGAGCTGCCAGTGCAGAACTCAGTACTGCATCACCACTTGTTTTGAAGCGCATTTTAAAATGTATTTATGTTGTTCATTCATTAACAGTCTTTGTGGCTGCAGTGTGGAATTTACAGTCATGTAGGCTAACGTCTGGTTCTGAGTTCTCTCTTTTTTAAGTGCTGTTTTGTGCGTGTGAAGAATATATTTGGATTTGAATAGCTTTTAGCTGACATTTAAATGCTGTTTTAAAGTACAGTTTACCTTGTCTGTAAAGACAAAGTCCTAAAGACTAGGACTAAGACTCAGTCTTGAACCATACCTTTTTTTGATCAGTTATGCTATGAGGAATCACTCTCCTATTCCTCTCCACTATCTTCAGTATCCTGCTTAGGTATCCACTGAAACTTTTAGATCAAAGTAGCCATCAAGAGTTTCTTCTATAGTCAATGAGTTTATCATCTTGACCTTAAATCCTAATTCTTAGACAGCTAAAATAAAATTGATTGAACACTTGATTTCATTGTGTAAACCTGTTTTAGGAAGTAATTTTTGCTTATGTCAGAGACATCTCTCTGGTTTTCATTTTTTTTTTTTTTATTATCATGGTAGCAATATCTGGCATTTGAAAGAAGTTATAAGGTAAGGAGATGGAATGAACCATCAAAGAAATTAAGTATCTAATTATTTTTTAACTGACACACAGCATTTGCTTTTTATGTGCTTTGTCTTTGAGTCTCTGTCAAAGTATTCCAAAAGGTGTCTGGAGTTATGTAAATACTGCATAGCGATATATTTGTATACATGAAAAAACCACCAACTATTGTGCAGTTTTATTACATCCATACTCTGTCTAAATCATTACATAAAGCTTCAAGTGATACGGTAGCAAACTCCTGTCTTTTCCTTTCTTGTTTTTGCTAGTCCACTTGAATTAAATAAGGAACATATTTCCTATTGTGATAACATTTCTATTGATTCATTAATATTTACATCTTGCTATGGAATGAGAAGGCCACAGACAGGTATACACATAGCTTCTTGGGGATTTTTCATCTGCAGTTTGCCCCATACCAATATTGAAATAAACTAATTTCATTTGAGCCCTGCCTGTCTTTGTCAAGGCATCACAGATTGTGCTTTTGGCACTAGAGTGTTTTGCTGCTGGTCAGAACAGCAGCTGTCAGATCTGCCCAGTGAGTGATAACATTACGCTAACTATAGCTGCCACAATTGCAGCAATCTTGGAAAAAAAGTGTCTCCCATTTCTGCAGCCCTCTTAAAATTGGAGACTTGAAGCAAGTTCACACAGTTACAAGCTTATCTCCATGTATATTTTCCTAGAATTCTTCCAGTTCTCTGTCTGTGCAAAGGCACCTTAGTTTTGCTTCTCTGGGGAGGAGAATCAACCATAAAATCCAAGGGTTTTTAAATGTGATTCTGTTGAGTTTTATCTGTACTGTATTTCTCTTTCCATGGAAAGGAAGATCTAGGCTGATTTAAATATTATCAAGTTAATCCATAGAGGATTGTTTTTCCCCCTCATGTTCAAAGCATCTGTTCTAGTTAGGCCCTTTCTTCCCACTAGCATATCTTTTCCTATTAGTCCAAATTATATTGCTGTTTTCTCAGCAGCTTGTCTAAAGTAGTTGTAGCTATTCATTTGTGTAACACAGTAATAATGCTTGCAGATCTTGCAAATAACAGAATCAAGAAATAACACAGTTTTAGCTTATGAACATAAGCTGTGTTCATTTAAGTTCTGGCTTCAGGAGTTGTGTCAACATGTTTGAAGTAATAATAACCACTTAATGATTTGAAATGGTTTCTATGTAGAAAAACAACGTACAGATATTTATTTATTTCTCTGCCAGTTTCTGAATGTAAATGCTTTGTTTTCTGATTTTTTTGGTGTTTGGTTGTGTCCTTTGAAGATGATAAGAAATATCCTGGCTAAGAGATGAAAATTAAAACATTATGTATTATGAAAAGCTGCAGTAAAACTTGAAAATCTTCCAGAATCAGATCTGTTCTAACAATTTAAAAGTGACTATTTCTTGATTAGCAAAGTTACAAATCTATCTTCTACTGTAAAGAGTAAAACAATTCACACTGGATTTAAAGAGCTATAATACACAAGCTCTTTAAAGTCATTCCTCCATTGCAGCTTTCAGTACAGACATTACTAATTCAGCAGTGACCAAACTCATAGTCACTGATATCTTACAGAGCAAAGCTGCCCTTGGACTCCTTTGTACCTTTTTCCTGCTATAATCAGAAAACCATGTTACTGAAGAAGAGCCTCTTAATTCTCATTATCAGTTACAGCAAATATGCATCAAATATGCATCATCCTGGATTCAACAGGAATTCTTCAATGATGAGCAGGTAAACATTTCTTTTAGAACTGTGTTCCATCCATCAAGCTTAATGTTCAGCTTGATCTAGTAGCAGTTGGTAGTAAAACTGTTTAAATTCTTATTGAGCTTCTCCTAGCATAGAAAAAAGAAGCAGAGCAATCTTGAGCAGCTTCCCTTTCAGACAGGTAACTATGACAGAAGGCCCAGAAGCCCATCATGGTATAAAACATAAATTATCTTAATACTTGATGATACATGGCCAAAAGTTCTAAATTAATATTTTTCTTTAATCTTTCAAACTGGGGGAGGGACTTTTTAATTCCCAGGGAATTAAAATGTTTTCAGAACTCTTTAAATATGTTGATAGTTTTCCTGTGTTTTTATTGTATAATTTATAAATTTTTGCCTTTGCTCATTCTTGGTGTTGTCATCCCAGGTAACAAGATATTAAAAAAACAACCAATAAATAAATAAATACATTTTAAAAAGGCTTCATTGCTTTCAACTAATCCTGTGCTTCAATACTGAAAAATTCAAACCAAATTTTTTAGAATTCACCATGATTATTTAAAAAGACTACCTCTTAAAAAGACTATCCTCTTTTAGAACAGACCTAGGAGTTATAACATGTGGACTGCTTATAAGTTTGCATACAACCATGTACTTTTTCCTGTAGAACTGAGTTGGACAAGTATTACACTAGAAAAGATTTATTACCAGAAATATCAAAGTGTTCAATTGAAATGAAGAATATAAAGGTAGTAATAAGAATTTTTGCAATAGTTAATACCTTTTGATTAAATAAAAAGATAAGTTGCCTGACCTGATTCTGTGGCTTCAGATAATTTCAGTGTACCTTGAGTTAAATTATGATTTGGAATAATTCTGCTAAAGGTAATGTTAATAAAAATCCTCCTTCAAATGTAAGACTGTAAAAATAAGATTGAACATGACAGAGAGGTCACCTCCTGACATATTTTTGTGATAGATGTAGCCAAAACCAGTGAGCATGTTTTGGTTCTCAAAAAATATATACTTGCTTAGAATTTAAAATAAAAGATAATAAAGTATAAATTGCTAAAAGCCTTGTTAATTTTAAGCATCATATTCCTGTTGTGGTTTTTCATATGTATTCCCAACTGTGTCCCATGCGATCAACACATAGGTTGTAGTTAGTTACCATATATTTCTTTATTTATTTTACAGAAAATAAGTGAGAAGAAAGCATCACTCTCTTTTTAATAGTTTTCATCTTTTGAAAACTATTAAATCTACCCTCAGTTCCTGTGCACAATCCCTTTAATGCTAGGCTTGTTGTTTCTTGACCACCAGACCAGAAAAAGGACAACTTCCAAGGGGAAATTGCACATGTTTTGCTTAATTCAGTCTTTTTGCAGAAACCATGCACTCGAGTAGGTGATGCACTGTTATTTTATGTAGCTCTTCAAAATAGTGCTTCCAGAGGAAATTGTTTAACCAGTAAAGATAACAGCTCTTAAATACGTAATGTAATTGCTACAAATCATACACTTTCCATCTACAGGGTTAATATTAAATATCATTGTTCTAATAATTAGTGCAGATGGTAGCTAAATGTTAATCCATTTGATTTGTTTCTATCCCTCTTTCTTTCCAGGCACTCAATGAAGACATTATCTTCTAGTTTTTTTTAATGCAGCAGTCCAAGAGGTTGTACTTTTCCGATGAAACATGATGTGGTATATGACCACAGCACTAATGTTTCAGATTATTTACTTATCTGTCAATTTAGTATCTGAAGAAAATTCACATTAAAAAATACATGTTTAAAATAATATTATGTCTTGAGGTGTCTTCAGTTAGCATGCCTGCAGCAGTTACTGCAGAACATTTGAGTGCAGATTGGAGAACCTCCCAAATCCCATTAACTGTTCTAAAACGTGTACTGAAGAGATCACATTTGCAGCACTGACAGCCTTATTTCAAAACAGAAGAGAAAGATACAAGTGATGAGATGGAGTCATGCAGTTGTTTGGTTCCTCATTATTATTGCTTCATGTATTCTGATTTAATACTGCTTCTGTTCAGATACTCTGGATTTAGTACATGAAAGATAGAATTTGTTCTAGAGGATCAATATTTATTAAAATTTGAACTATTGATAAAACTGTGGCATTCTGTCAAATAACAGGGAATTTCTAAAAATAAGTAATTTTCTTATATATTTTTTGTGGTGCTTCACAGCTTTTGTTAAATATTTTCAAGTAATAATTGAACAGTGTGTAAAGCACAAGTTAAATGCTAATGATGAGATTGTTTGGACAAATCAAAGTAATGTTAATACAACACATTTTGAATTTGGATGGTCATGTAAATTTTAGCAATTTAAAGAAATGGCACAATGATGAAACCACATATTCTCTCTAACAAACAGATCAATGATACACAGGTTTCACTGAAGTGACTGACAAGATGTTCAGTGCTGACAATAGGTTGAATCAAATCATGGCTTATGTTGCTTTCTGAGCTGCACTGGAACTGCAACTAAATCTTTTTACATAGAAGAAGAAGGGTCATAGGAAATGTGGAAAGTGAGAACTTTGTCTATGACATAGAAATCCCTAATATGCGTACAAATCCCTAAATTATCAAACAACAAGAAAAACATAGCTGTGTTGTGCTGATCCAGAAATTTAATCCTTAAGGAGGAGCAGAGAAATGGGAAACCATCTACACAGACTTTTCTGATATCCTGACAGTTTTTCAGCTATTTTTGCTCAGGACTGCCTGAGCTAAAGATACCATTTTTTGTTTTAGTAACTTTTAACAGAATTTCCCTTCATGAATTTTCTACTGTTTCAATTTCTGTAAAGGTTAATTAAGATTTGATCAACCTCTTTCTTGCTATCACATTTTTAATAAAATTAGGGAGACCAGAACACGAGTGTTGTCATGAGAAAACTTGTGCAGATAAAAAAAGGGATTTCTCTGTCTCTGCAAATTGTGATCTTATCTTTCTAAGACATGTGTTCATCTATGTTTGCTACTTCATTTTAAATATGTACACGAGAATAACTGATATGTTATCTTGATTAGAAGTTTCTCTCATGGGCATTTAAGAATAAGGAGATTTAATTAAAAGAAAAGGAATTTTATGAGAACCTTTAATATAAACATATAAACTCACTGGAGTTACAGCTCTGTAAATTAGTTGTATTAATTTCTGCTAACTAAGAAGAATAATTGAGCTGGGTTCTTAAAACTCTTTTTGAATTATCTTGCTGTTTAGACCTCAAATTAGAAAATTTTATGAAGAAGGAAAAAATTGCTTCATCTGCAGAAATCTGAGTCAGAGCACAGCTATATTATGCAAATCTTAACAGTAAAAATAGCTTTGAATGAAGGACTTGTTTTCATTAGCAATGGGGTAAAATGGATAGTGGGTGTCTCTAATCAGCAGTTTCTAGTGTGGTTTAGAAGGTTAAAGATAAAATATTCAGAGCAGAAAATGCCTTTCCCTCTTATATTGAAAAGCAATTTAAAAGTTTAAGGCCAAAAGGGACCCTTGGTACATATATATATGTGTGTGTGTGTGTGTGTGTGTGCATATAGGGATATATAAGTGCTTGTATGTTTAATAGGGTCTGTTTAACCTATGAGAAGAGAAAGTCAGACAAGATAAATAGAAGTTTTTTTGCAGTGAGGATGGTGAACTACTGGCATAGATTGCCCAGAGAGGTTATAAAGGCCTCATTCCTGAAAACATTCAAGGTTGGGCTGGACAGGGGCTCTGGGCAATGTGATCAGGTTGAAGATGACCCTGCTTATTGCAGAGAGTGGGACTAGATGACTTTTAAAGGTCCCTTCCAATCCAAACCATTCTATGATTTTATGATAGCTGTGTAATGGTAGATCATTAAAGCTTGCCCACCTATTTCTGAATTAATTAAAATTTTATTTCAAATTAAGTCATTAGGACAAGATAATACTGCATGCCAGAGGGGAAAACAAACAGGAACAAGGTGTCTAATATAAAACATCCTAATTTTGCTGAGGAGACACAAGTTGATCGATCCAAGTAATCCTAGTAGTTAGCTAAAGGAGTTGAGGTCCCATTTATTTTCTCCATCCCATCCATCTAGCTCTTCTAAGAAGCCAGAAACAATTTCTTCCCCAAACCAGCTGTGGTAATCCATCTCATTACAAGTGCAAGAACCAGACACACCAGTCAGTGCAACTAAGAAAAAAATGTTATTTTTAGCTTAAAGAAATGATCTGTCTGTCCTGCCTCGACCATGCCCTGAAGGAGTTTTCATTATCACTCTACTGGTAACAATCTGTAGATCTGACTTGTGATTTGATAACGTGCAGTAACTGATTCTCAGGTTGGTACTGACCTTCTCAATCCTTGCCCATTTGACTGGTCTTTTATTCATTCAAGTGGACTCAAAAGACAACAATTGGCACTATAAGGTGGTAGTCTAGTAGTGAAAAAGCGAAGGTACTTTTGACAAATAATTTGCTGGACTTGACTTGAAAATCAGTTATTTGTTCTTCCAAATGGAACTTTATTTTGTATGACTTATAAACTGTGTTTACTTCTGTAAAACAGGCAGCCTGGCACTTCAATAATTACAGCCTACAGGGCTTACTTCATACCAGCACTGTGAACATTGTATTCTGATAGCAGTGCTACTGCTAGATGCTAGGCTGCTCCACCACTTTCATACTTGCTGAAACTCTGTGGGAGGATGTACTTAGTGAGATATTTTGAAAAAGGAAAATTTAGATCAGGCTGAAAAAGCATGGATTTTTTTTCCAGTTACAAGAAAAATATAAGTTTGTCATGTACACCTGAGTACCCGGTCATTGTTACACAGATATTCAAAACCAAATTGTTTTAAAAAACAAGTAAACCATTTGGGAATTTAGCATGGGAATTATCTCTCTCAAACAGTGTCATTGGTTGCTGGATGTATGACTGTAGGAGTTTCCACTGCAGGGCTCTTTGACACGGTTTCTCCAACTGCATTAGAAACTATTGTTCTGCTGAATTCCTATAATTTGGCTGGCCCATCATCCCTTGTGACCACTTCATTATATACACAAGTTGTTGTTATTAATTATCTTAAACTTCATACAAAGTATCTCTAACTGTGCACAAAAAACTGTCTTATGCGACTGTTTTGGTATCTGCAGGAATGATTTCTCCTGACTATTTAAAGGTAACTATGTACAGCTCAACCAATTTTGCATCAGGGCCTGCCTGGGAAGCATCTGGAATAGCCAGATGCCCCATGCAGTATGTTAGTGTACACACTGGAATGTTCAGATTGGTCTGTACATATCAGGAGCTGCTTTGGGAAGTGTGTGGAATGCCCACCTAGGGACTGCTCTGCTAATTACTCATATACATTGCTGTGAAGGAGGCCAGGAGCTCAGTCAGTCACCTTGGCTGAGTTAATGTGAAATTTCAGTTCAGCTGGATGTCTCACCTAGCAGTGGGTTCCTGGGCCACTGGGCATTTCTGACTCAAGTGCATCGGTGTGCATACAGGCAACAGTCCTGGAAACCAGTCATGCAAATATAACTATAGGACATATTTGAATTTTATATTAGTAACTTCAGTTTCAGAGCTCTTGCCACATCGTACAATACATACTCAAACCTGCAAGTCACATAGATTTATAAGAGTGTCTTGGGTGGGAGTGAAATACAGGTTTAATGTTATAATTTTTCTGAGACCTTGTTACACGCCAGACATGCAGCACAGTGAGAAGCTGCTGTTTTGTTCATGTAAACAGGCTTGTCAGGCTTTTGTCCCCACAGATTTGGGAAGTGGAACAGACATGCAATAAAGACTATTGGTTGCTGTCATACTAATTTGTCATGGATCCTGATTTAAGATCCTGTCCTGTCCAATTTGTGATTTGTATCACTCAAAGAATCCCTGTTAAAGGTATTAGGAAAAGTGGTTTGGGT
The DNA here is from genome assembly GCA_013400235.1 of Oriolus oriolus. Lineage (NCBI taxonomy): Eukaryota > Metazoa > Chordata > Aves > Passeriformes > Corvidae > Oriolus > Oriolus oriolus. The sequence continues at coordinate 112,735 of VXBT01012248.1, read as the reverse complement.
ATGATATTGTAAGGGTGTGACTTAACAAAGTTTGATGGCAAAGGTTCACTCTATTACTGACTGCATGGAAAAAACATACAAAAGAAAAACAAGTTACAAGCAAGCAACAATGATTTACACAGAGACCGGAGACATAAAAGGGTAAAGGAGACCGTCCCTCTGAGTCGTGAGATTCAGAGTGGACTCCTAGCTTTCTAAACTTCTTGGCTGGTTTTGGCTGGGGTTCACAGTGGCTGGTATGGGGTTCAAGGGGAGATCAGCACCATGCGGCCAAACTGCCTAGCAGGGAATGCTCAAAGGCAGCTTACTTAGGCTGTCACATTTCTGGAAAAAAAGTGGTTGGCTCCTAGTCAAGTTGCATACAATAGAGAGGTATGTATGAGGCACATTGTACCCACAACTTTCTAAGTTCCTTGAGTCTTGGAAAACCCACCTGCTATTTATGTGTTAGTCACATGATCGATGTTCCAAGCTCTCATGCACTAATGCTTAATGTCACTGTTGCTTTGTGGGTTTCCTGGCGGAGTTCTTGGCCCAGCTACTGCTCAGGCCTTTACCTCCTCTGAAGCTTGTATCAAACTGCTGCTAGTTTGGCAAAGGAGTTTACATCTGTCCCATCATCCTCTTGCAGAGAAGAGTATGGGTTTTGACATTCACATCTATATAAAAAAACCTGATTTTGCTTAGAAGGCCACTTTTCAGTATTTTCAGTGCTAGTGAATAGTACTGTGTGCTCCTGTACATATAACTGAGGGTCATTTATGAGGCAATGTTGAGTCTTTTATGTCTGGTCCAACTTATCATGGACTCTATTTTTCATAAAGTCCTTGTACTTCCAAGGACAATTCTGGTTCATTTGCTGGACAGAAGAGCCAAGGGTGATCTCATTGCCTCTTTCACGCTTAAGGTATTTTATGTCTTAAGTATTGCATATTATTGTGTATCTTCACCAAAAGTTCTTAGATTTATTTACTGGTGAGAAGAGTTAGGATTTTGCAAATTTTCCTTTGGCCATTGTAGAGACTGACCAAATGCTTGCCAAGTAGGCAAATCTCCTGACAGACAGGCTGATTGATTCCTTCCTCCTGCCTTCCTCATTGACATATTTTTCTTAAGGATCTCAGTAATGAGAGAAAGCTCAAACTGGTATGAGAAAGCAAGAAAGTTATCCTGCAGACAGTATGCAGACAGTATGAACTGTGTAAGGAAGAGTAACCTGTGGGGTATAAATAATTTCTCACTCAGTTTCCAGGTGATATATTTATTTATGCATGAGTTAAAAAAAAAGGAAAAGAACATTTTCTGTATCATTTTTCTAAGCTTCCTCATAAGTGTGCATATTGATGTGCATATTGATCCATAGCACTATACCCCCTATTAGCATTGCTAATGCTACAATTAAAATTAATTTACACTAGACCAGAATCTGCATTCATAAAACATTGAGGTGGGTTGACCCTGACTGGCCACCAGGTGCCCACCAAGCTGCTTTATCATTCCCCTCCTCAGCAGGACAAGGCAGATAGAAAGCAAAATGAAAACCTTTCTAGCTTCTAGTACAAAGCACAGCTGTAAGGGCTTGATATGGGGCAAATTAACTTCATCCCAGCCAGACCCAATACAGATGAAAGGGGATTGATTATTATTTAACAACTGCATCAATTATATTCAAAAATATGTTCATATTCTTCATATGAGTGACTTTCCTGGTCTTTCAAATTTGAGCAATTTTAATTGCTTCATTCTAAGTAGGATAATTTAATGGGAGACTTTAACAGTAAATATATGGAGTGAGGTTTCTGGTAGGAAAGCTCACAGAATGAAAATCCCATGTAAATTTTTCATTAGCACTCTGCCATTGAATCTCTCTCAAAAGCTCACAGACAATGTAAGGCTTATAAACATGATTTGAGAATATTCATCTTAATGTCAGTGACATTTTCAAGAAAAAGTAGGCTGAAGTCAGAAAGGCTGAGGACTCCAGCGATTAACAGGCTATCTCAGTATTTATGGAAAATGGATTGGGTTTTTCCACATGGTTTGTCAGTGGCTTAGTGTTCCTCTTTATATTAGAGTGGAATGATGCAAGGACTGGAAGTCATTAAGGTACAGAAATAGGAACCAAATAAGTCTCTCAGATCAGGATTAATAACATTAGTGTTATGTGATAACTCTCTTCTCCTTTCTCTCCCTTTTTGCCTTTTCTCCTTCTCTCTTCTTGCAAAGAAGCAGACACCCTCCCCCTCCCCCCAAAACAGCAGCAATCTGCATTTTAATTTTAACACACAATGGGACACAGCTAATGCTGTTTCAGTCATAATCCATATGGAGTTGGCTCTGGGGTGTAGCTTTTGGTAATGACATCAAAATAATTATTATGCAGTGACCTTTAAAGAAGAAAACTGGCATTTTTTAATTTTATCATAGATATTTATCTATATTTAACCAGTTTGAGTACTCTCAGGCTAAATATTCTCTGTCCTATTATGTTAAACACAGGATAATTACTGTTTGATGTATTGAGACAGTGGAAGAAAGAATGTGTGGGATTAACTTCAGTAAGTGTGTTTTATTTCTGCATGGTTGGTTGGGTTTTACAATTATTTATAATAAATTTGCATCGTGCCCGAGAATTGAAAACATTCTTTAGTTACATTATGGAATGTGTAGGAGTATGCATAATTCAGATGGGCTAAAACACTAAGCATTGCCCAAATTGCTTGTGAAATATGACAGGAAAGATGTCTAGGGGAAATGTAGGCACTTATACGAAAGGTTAATTTTGTGTGCTACTGAAATAGCATTCCGAACCTTTGGGTTCACTAGTAGTGCACACATTATACAACTCAATTCCAAATGATAACAATGTTGGTTGCTTGTTTACACTTCATAAATAAATGCACTTGCAGTACCTTTGTTACAGAATTATTGCAAGGATTGCCAGGGTGGTTACTGTTGTTGCTAAGGCTTTACAAAATGTTGCATTTTAATTTCTTTCACAATTTTAAGATGCTTGAAACATTCTAAAATATCTAGGTTTGACAGGATAATAAAAAGATGTATTAAAGTATGTTCTTGTTTTGCAGTCCTAAATAAAATATGGCTACTTTGATGAAATAACAAAATCAAATGCATTTTCTCCCCTTTGCCAAGTGCAATGCAATTCTAGCCTTTCTTTTTAAAATAGGCTTTTACCATTACTTCATTTTATTTTACGTTATTGTTTTCTTACTCATTTTATTTTACTTTTTAAGTCTAGAGAAATTTCAGCCTTTTTTTAGCCTTCCAAAAATAGAAACAGCTGTACGGCTCACTTTTGCAAATTCTCCTTTCTTCTTGCTGAGGAGATGATGCTTTCTTTAGTATGGCTAGAAGCATCATAAAGATTAGCTTCTGTATATATGAACCATTTCTTTTCACTAGACTGAGTTCATAGTCATAAAGTCTGCTGCATTGTGTGTCCATGAGCAGATGGATTCCATTGTTGCTGTCACAGTCAATAGGTATTTTATCCTGCTGCTAAAGTAATTGGTAATTCTCTGCTTTTCCTGGGACAATGAAATTTGAGAGCAATTTAATAACTTGGAGGACTTTTTTTCATAAAACTTTTTCATATAAGTAACAGTTGGACTGTTAGCGAGACTATGTCTATGAATAGATTAAAGATGTTTAAAGAGACTTGCTATGATTTTGATAAAGTATCTAGGTAATAATTGCCTATTGACAGGGGAAAAAAGTGGGTTTGAGTTGTAAAATTAATTTCTTCTTTTTAAAATGTGAAATGTTGTCATAAAAGGACTGGAGAAATCCAGACTTAAATATTCATTTTACGAGTGAAATTTCAAATGGGAATTCAAGATGCACATTTAAATTGTTGCTTAACTGTATTTTTTATTTTAGTGTATCTTATGTGCATGATGGTGAGTTCTTAAGTTTGAGAAAAAATAGAATTCTATCTAAGTAATATTTTTGAATTATGTGGGCAAGTAGATATTGTTTGTGTTGGATTTTTATGATGTTGCCAATCCCTGGCTTTGCAGTAGTCAAATCAGTTAATATGCTAAAATATAAGAAAATACACTAAGTACATGTTTAAATGCAATTTATATTGTAGCATTGATAAAAACTAATTTTAATAAGCAAAAGTGGATTAAAAATGTCACCATGACACATGTTTTCTCTTGTTAAAAAATGTACTTGGTAGGCAGGAACAAGCACATCCTAAAGGGTGTTTGCACACAGATTTTTCTCTCATGGCTTCAAAAAGCTAAAGGTGCAGAGCTGTAGGTTTTAGTTTTTCTGGGATAGAGAGAGCACTGATTATTACCTCATATAGATAATTCATGTAAGGATAATCTCAGCAATAATTCAAAAAACAGAGACGAAGAAAACTTTTTTAATAGCTGAATTTATTTTTCACAGTAGCTGAAAACTGTAACAGTGGAAAGTACATACAGTTTTCCTTTTGGTCTTGTTGTGAACTGATGTGTTTTCTGGCTGTAATGATGAAATTAACTATGTGCTTTAAAAACAAAGCGCTTTTCTTTGTGTCATTTCTTGTTCTTTCCTGGTATGTGAGGAAATTTCCTGGTGTGTGCAGAAATAAGGGATTTCCTCCAGCAAAAAAAAATCAAGCTCATGTGATCTGGTCCTGAATGTGTATCAATATATGTAATCAAGAGATATATTTAAAGTACTCTTCTGATTTCGACTAAACCACTAACGTAAACAACCTGTATTTGACCAGAACCACAGAGCTGTTCCAAGCACGGCAGCTGATGAAGCTTGGGAGAGAAGCCATCTGAAATATAAGTGTTCTGTTTTGCTTTGAGGAGAACATCATTGTGTAAGAACCACCAGGGCCACAAATTTTTGCTTTATGAAAAACTGATGTGCAGCAATTTTGAAGAGGAGAAAGGAAGATTAGTACATGTTTCAAAGAAAAATCTGTGTATACTTTGTTCTTACAGACAAAGCATTAAGTTGAATTGGTTTCTTTTATCTAAGAAGAGAATTGAGATTTCTTGATAGAATGATCAAAAAGTATCTATGTGGAGAAAAGATCTGTCATTCTTTAGAATCCCCTTTAGAGAAAGGAGAACAGTATGGAGAATTAGAATAATTTGAAACACAGACTAAGTGCAGACGAGAGATATAGCACGGGTGGGCTTTCAATGATTTCTGCATCTTTTAAAAGTAATGGATAGGTTAAGCATAGGAACAACTTTTCCAGTGCTGAGTCATCTTTGCAATCAACTTTCTCAAGACAATACAGCTAAGAAAACCATCTGAGCTGTGTGTTGACATTAGGTGAACTGTAGATAAAAAGTGAGATTGCATGATAATGATTCCTCTTGGCTTTAAAATTCATGATTATTTACACAGTTCGTATAGTCGAAATGGTTAAGAAAACTGTCTCCCTATGGCCAACTTCTTTCCTCTATTAAAAAACAAGACTGTATTATCCTCGAAGTCTTTGTAAGTACACAAGAGGCTAAATAACTGGCCAGCTCTGATCAGCAGGTCTCACCACCTTCAGTCTACAGAGGCCTGTCTACATGAACAGCACATATGAAGAATTACATAATTTCCAGGGAAAGTTTGAAATAATAAACAGCATTTTCATCCAGCATTTTCTAACCAGTAAAAAAGGTTATTAGGTTAGCAGTGAACAAGCAGCCATTAACTTTACTGTCTGAGCAGAGATACATACTTAACAGCTGTTCAATACCTGCCATTAGTTGTAGGACCCAGTTACGTGCTGTCCTGTGTGCCTTCTCTTCTTGGACACTCGCTGGGACAGAGAACTTCACTAAAAAAAGCTTCTCCAATAAGTGTCCTGCTTCTTTACTCCTTGATAACGCATTTATATTGCCCTCAGTTTATATTGCCCTTATGGGTTTCTGTTGTTCAACAGCATGTGTCATCCTAGCTCCTCCATATCATCTCAGTGTTTCTGCCATCTTGTACTTGGTATTTCTCACAAATAATACTAAGTATTACTTCAATGAAAAACTATGCACGTAATAAATTGTAGTATCTTCCCTTTTTTTTTTAATTAAAGGTTTCTAAATAACCTCATTTGGAAGTTCTTTTTCTTGTTCTCTTACTTTGCATTGATACTGTTTCAGGATAGGATCTGAAAAAAACCCAAGTGATTAATGGCTGTTTGAAATAGTTTACATCTTGTACCAGAGAGATTCTCTGCTGACAAAAGTATATATTTGGGTCAGACAAATATCATCAGCACGAAAACTGTATCCTATTTGTACAATCATAGAAACATCTGGGCAACCTGTTCCAATGTCTCACCACTATCACAGTGAAGAAGGTCCTGTTCCAGTCCTGTTTAACACCTTTAACAATTATCTGAACGAGGGAATCAAGTGCACCCTCAATCAGTGTGCTGACAACACCAAGTTGGGCAGGACTGTTGATCTGCTGGAGGGTAGGAAGGCTCTGCAGAAGGATCTGGGAAGGCTAGATCATTGAGCCAAGGCCAATTGTGTGAGGTTCAACAAGATGAAGTGCTGGGTCCTGCACTTCAGCCACAACAACCCCATGCAGAGCTACAGGCTGGGGGCAGAGTGGTTGGAAAACTGCCCAGTGGAAAAAGACTTGGGGGTGTTGGTCAACAGCAGCTGAACATGGGCCAGCAGTGAGCCCAGGTAGCCAAGAACTCCAATGCCAAAAAGACATGTAGATGTTGTACTTACGGACATGGCTTAGTGGTGGCCCTGGCAGCGTTAGGTCAAAGGTTGGACTTGATGATCTTAGAGTTCTTTTCCAATCCAAATAATTTTATTATTCTAATAATTTCCTCCTAATATCTAATCTAAACCTATCCTCTTTCAGTTTAAAGCCATTACCCCTTGTCCTATTACTACATGCCCTTGAAAAAAAAATCCTACTCCAGCTTTCTTGTGGACTGTAAGTACTGAATAGCTGCTCTAAGGTTTCGCTGGACCCTCCTCTTCTCCAGACTGAACAAACCTGTCTTCCTAGGAGAGGTACTCCAGCTCTCTGATCATCTTTGTGACCCTCCTCTGGATTGTACCAACAAGTCAATATCCTTCCTATGTTGGGGAATCGCAGACCTGGATGCAGTACTCCAGGTGAGCTCTCAGGACAGAGTAACAGAGGGCAGGACCACCCACCAGCCAGCTGCTGGCAACACTGCTTTTGATGCAGCCCAGGACACAGTTGGCTTTCTGGGCTTCAAGCACCTGTTGCTAGGTCATGTTGAGCTTCTCACTGAGCAGCCCCCAAAGTCCTTCTCCCCAGGGCTGTTCTCAATCCATTCTCTGTCCAACCTGTATTTGTGGTCAGGATATTAACCCAACCAGGTGCAGGACCTTGCATGTAGCCTCAATGAACTTCATGAGATTTGCATGGTCCCTCAGGATGGCATCCCTTCCCTCCAGCATGTTAACCACACCAGACAGTTTGGCACGTGCTCGATACCACTGTTCATATCTCCAACAAAGACGTTAAATTGTGTCAGTCCCAATACCAGCTCCCGAAGAACACCACTCATCACTCACTGGTCTCTACTTGGATATGGATCTGTTGACCACAACTATTTGAGTGACCATTCCTTATTCACTGAGTGGTCCATCCATCAAATCCATGTCTCTCCCATTTAGAGACAAGGATATTGTCTGGGACAGTGTCAAGTGATTTGCAGAAATCCAGGTAGATGACATCAGTCACTCTTCCATCATCCACCAGTGTGGTAACTCCATAATAGAAAGCCACCAAATTTGACAGGCACAATTTGTCCTTTGTGCCATGTTGGCTGTCACCAATCACCTCCTTCAGAAAGACTTCAGAACTTGTGGTATATTCTAAATAAAATGTAGACTTTTCATTTATCTATTTTTTCTTAGTGCTCAAGCTCGAGAGTTCAGTGATCAGTTGGAATGGAAGCAGAGGATTAGGAATTTTAATATTTACAAAGGGGCAAAATATATGACAAATTTTAGATAAAAAGCTTGTTTAAAGGTAAGCCAGGACTGCTACATATACCTTATTCAACTTATCTGCAGTATTTGTCTTATGAATGAGAACTTGAACTGTCTATTTTATAGAATCTGAACCAGTATTTTAACTGATAGGTTTTAAGATCATCTTATTCACGAATGTCATAGTTATCCCAACCCTTTGTACCCCATACCAATGGGATAGAGGGAGAGTCAGGAAAGAAAAGAGAAAAAGAAAAGAAAAGAAAAGAAAAGAAAAGAAAAGAAAAGAAAAGAAAAGAAAAGAAAAGAAAAGAAAAGAGAAAATAGAACTTGCAGGGTAAGGTAAGAATAGTTTAATAATTGAAACAAAGTGAAAGATAATAATAACAACAATAACACTATTACTACTACTACTACNAAAAGAAAAGAAAAGAAAAGAAAAGAAAAGAAAAGAAAAGAGAAAATAGAACTTGCAGGGTAAGGTAAGAATAGTTTAATAATTGAAACAAAGTGAAAGATAATAATAACAACAATAACACTATTACTACTACTACTACCAATAATAATTGTATTTAAAAATGAGAGAGAGAGAAAGAGTGAGATAAAACACAAGAAAGACAAGTGATGCACAATACAGATGCTCATCACCCACTGACTGATGCCCAGCCTGGCCCCAAGCTATGATCAGCCCTCCCTTTCAGGTAACTCCCCCCCATTCATATACTGAGCATGATGTTCTCTGGCACGGAATATCCCTTTGGCCAGTTTCGGTCAGCTGTCCCAGCTGTGCTCCCTCACAGCTTTTTGTGCAGCTCCTCCCTCGCAGAGCATGAGACACTGAGAAGTCCTTGACTTTAGGCAAGCACTATTAGCAGCAGCCAAAACATCAGTGTGTTATCAACATTATTCTCATCCTAAATCCAAAATACAGAAGAAAATTAGCACCATGACAAACAAAATCAGGACACTGAAGTACTGAACTATGTATTCTATCTATCTGTATTTACATTTCCTTTTCTGTAATGTGGTAAGACTGATTGGCCACTGCAGTCATCTCCAAGTTATCATTTTTGTAATGTCTGTCCTTGTCCAGAAAACCTGCCCTGCTAAAGTTTTGTTAAAGTTGTCTTCTAAGGGAATTTCATCTTCCTCTGTGCCATCTGATTGGCATAGCCAAGAATTATGGTATGGTTCTCCTGGCTCTTGAAGAAAATGGGAGAATCCCAGTGTTTCCATTTCAACTATTCATGATTTGATGTTTCATCACAATATTCTATATACCTTTGATTCTGTTCTTCTCATATTTTCCAGTTTTATATTAGAATACTGCTGTCCAATTGTAATGAAACAATATTTAAACCTTGATGGTATTTGCTTAGTAAGTATGAAAGCAAAAATGAATTATTTTGACTGAAAGGTCACATTTTACCACCCAGCTGAAAGACAATGTTTTGAAAATCAGACAAATACAAAGTTTCAGAAAATGTCTTTCTGTAATCTTGGTGTTTCATAAAGTTGTGTATTAACATAGTATGTGAATGCTACCTGTGCATATCCAGAGACAGTGCCTTTGCTTTTTCACCACACCTTCTTGAACTCCTCAGGGTAAGGATTTTTTTGGGTTACTGAAAACAAAAGCTTAGGAACAGAGGATAGTATTCACAAGGTAAATGTAATTTAGGGGGGTAGTAACTCTTTTACAAGAGGTTTTGAATAATTTTTTGAAGACTTTGGGTTTGCTTAATCTGCCTGACAAATTGTTCTACAGAGAAGATTCTCTTACTCTTCTGTTTTGATGGTACTGTATTTCCATAGTTAAATAGAAATGGAGTAACTGTTATAATTCTTAGGTCCTATCTTGCCTTTTGAGTCCAATGACAACTGATGTGTTTCTTGTTTTCACTATTAAATCAAAAATCTGTAAACCAAAACCTGACAAAGCAGATTCTAAAGAGACTTTTCAGTGGCCTAAGCAGAGGGGAACGTAGGCAATAGCAAAATGCTGATAAAACTTGTTTTTCTCTTTGTCATCAGTTTTAGGTACAATAAGCTTGAAAATGCAAGTAAATTAAGGAAACAATGATCATATATTTATATAAGAACAGTGCTTCCTATTGAAATGGATATGAAGGAAGTAGTTTTTATAAAATGATGTGATTGCTTAGGCTAATTGGTTTTAAGAGCTATTAACAGCTATTAATATCTTAAGAAACTTTTCTATTTTTCAAATCGAAGGAAACTGTTGGACATAAAAGTTAATAATGAGATGAGCACAGGTTAATTTTAGTTAATCATCCAGATTATTCTCAAAACATTTATTGAAAGGAAGATTGATGCAAAAGGAGTTTGCTGTGATTTATTTAGGTATGTATACACTTAGAATTTTCCAAAAAGTAAATTCAAATAGCTCCCTAAGCTTCTTTAAACACTTTTCTACTGATAATTCTGGTAGTTGTTGTGTTCTTAGAGACTTTCTTAGACTTCCCTAGAAGACTTCCCTAGAACTTCGTGCAAACTTTGGAGAAAACTCTATAGAACTTCTTCATACAATAGATGGCACTGCAAATCTCTGGAAACCAGCCTGAAGCTTAGGAAAGGCAATCTGAATTCCAGGCTTTTAGAATGGACTTACATCCTTTCTTGTTTGGAAGGTAAGGGCTAGTACCAACCCGTACCTTATCATCCACTTACTGACAGCTTAGGTCTTTTTTTAGTGAATGAGGAATGAGAGAATTATCTGGCTTCTCTTTACAAACTCCTCTGGCATATTCAGCTCTGCAAGAGCTGAAAGGGTCAGTCAATTTGAACCAGGAGTCAGACAGAAAATTGAGAATAGGTGCTGCATTAATGTCAAATTAAGGAAATTAAGGCATAAAATCACACAGCTCCTGAAATGTAAACACTGCTTAAATTCTTGGTGGTGTTGCCAAGCTAAAGAACAAGGGTTAAAAAGTTACTCTTTCAGCATGTGTTTAAATGGTTGCAGTATTCTGCAATTCTAACCGCCCCAGGTTATCAACTTTGTGCAGACACCTGCACATGTGTAACTCAGTTTACAAATATGCTATTGCTTGCTAAACTACAGATACTAACATATATCCTCTACATTCTCTTCTTCATGCTTCTTTAGTTACTTCATTAATTTCCTAAAATTTAAATTTAATTTAAAATCTGATTTTAAAATGTTGGCTTTTTTTTAATGAATATATATTTTTACCAGCTTTTTCTGGTAGTGGTTTTATTGTTGTTAACTTAAGCTTTGTCAAGGAATAGACAAAATGTTTCCTGGACGGATAAGTTTGTTGACTTCTTCTAAGTGTATCATGAACATGCAGCTGTTACTCAAACATATCTAAAAACCCTTTTTGGAAATTTTGCTTTGAAAGAAGATCATAGCACAAAAAAAAAAAAATTAAGATCTTTAAAAGAAGAGCATATTTTGTGGCAATGCTGTTCTGTTACAAAACAGAGTGTATTTCCTGGAATGTGTTGTTGATCTTTGTTCACAAGGGATTCTTTCCATCTCCAAAAGCAGATATTCAATTTGTAATGCCAGTTTTTAATTCCTGATGTTAGTGGCTACGTTTTGAGAGATAATTACATGGTGTGGAATTAGTACAGAAGTGTGTTTACAACATCAACCTTCTCGTTATTTTCAATAGCGTTAATTTATAATGAAAGATTTCTATAAAGTCTCTGTTGATAGTGCTAAAATACCTCTAAGTTTTTTTTTTTTTTCAGTTATTTTACAATCCCTCAAAACAGAGTTTAGGGAGGGACATAATGAATGTTACCATGTAAGATACCACTAAGGAAGAGAATTTATGAAAGGGGGATATATGCCATCAGCTGACTGGGAGATGCTCTAGGAACTCTGTTGTGCTGTCAATACCAAAAGGGTATTGGTCAGGGATTATTTCTTGTAATTTTCTTATATTTTATCAGTGTTCCTTCATCCCAAGACATCTGTCATGTTTAAAGCATAAAATAATCTTGCAACAAATCGAGGAAGCTTCATAAGCATGCAGTCTTCTCCTATCCAATGAACTGGAAGTTAAAAGTTCTAAAGTGCAGAAACTTTCTCAAATTATGGATGATTTTTGGTTTTGTGATTTATTTTTAGTTAGCAATGTCACCATTGCATTTCTTTTCCCAAGAAATCATTTGTGGCTATGGGACTGTGAAATCTTCTTCTGCTCTATATGATCCTAAATATTTATTTCTTCTGTGTTAAAACTGCTTTTGCATTCTGAAAAAAGAGTCGGGGATTGCAAGTTGGTGGGCTTATGGCTGGACATGGCAAACCAGTCTCAAGGCCAGCATGCTCATTTGGTCACCCAGAAGAAAGGAAATAGACGTAGCCATTGGAAATCACCTACCTCTTCAATACATAGATAGCTTTTCCATTTCCTTAAGTAGGTTTAACTTGCTTCTCAGGAGATTTAATAAACACTGCTGTGTTCATAATTTTAAAGCTACTTTTCTTTAAGGCTTACTGAATTTGTGTCACTTAGCTTTCTGATCATTCAGCCAAGCTGTTTATTTGACTTCTTTCTGAGTGACTCATGTTTGGAAAAATGGTTTGTACTTGTACAGTTAAAAACCTGGTAAATACTGAGTGTTTTGTAGAAATAATTGTGCTTGTTCTACGAGAAACAAAAGATGCTCCTGCCAGTTGGGTGAGGACATGCATCATCGGCCTGACCTTTCAGCCAAACCTAGGTGCTCAGTCACAGCTGACAAAAACTGGGTCTGTAGATGTTGTCAGACCGACATCTGTAATAATTGCACAGAAAATGCTGTTTATAAGGATTTGAGCAAATATTACACCAGCATACATTTTTGTGAACACAGAGATGTAGTCAAGTCTCGATTCTTGCATGAAACTGGATGTGGAATAATACTGTTTGTCTGGGTTATGCTTATGGTATAAATCCTATAGTGAGGGTTAGCGAGGCAAATAGTCTCACAGAGACTCTGTAGGTGATTTTCCTTTATATGCCTCACTGTCCTACTCACAATTTCATGCTGCATTTTTCTCACCATATGGCCTTGCTGGTTAGGTGAGGTTACTTTCACAGACACGAAGACTCACCAGAAAGTCTTTGGACCAGTCCAGTTACATTCACCATAAATCACGGTTTGAGTGGATTTTTATGCCACAATTTTACCAATCTGGATTCTTAGCCCCTGGCTTTCAGTAGTCTGTGCTTTTTACAATTGCCCATGGTTAGCTTCTGACTTTTATTTAACCAGTTCTCTCCCAAGAAATTCCCTGGCATGCTTTGGAATCCAAAATACATCCAGCAGGCAGGTTGGTTGCATTCATCGTACTTTGAAGGCTGACACTTCCCTAGCATAGATGGATTTGCTCTGTATCAGTCGATCTCAGTGCTCAGGAATGTTCCTAGGTACATTTAATTATAACAATATAGATGTAGCCTAGATGTCTGGCCCAGACAACTCTCTGACTCCCTTCTTCCCAGAAATACGTAATTTGTTAAGTGTGACGCTCCACTTAATTGCATAGAGCAGACATCCGTGCGTGCACAGAAGCACCCTGCACTGCAAGGTAAGAGCCTGTCTCCTGCCAAAAAGATGTGCCGAGCTGTAGTGCTTAACTGCAAAGGCCAGAGAGTCATGAAGGAACAAAAGATCTGGAATTCTGGTCCTTGCAGCCAACCTTATTTGTGTCTGATTTTTGATCCAACGCTCTTACGTTGCTGTCTGGAAAAGGCTTTTACTCCAAGTATGTTATTTTTCACAAAACATCTTGAGACACTCGTTAATGGCATTGGAGATCTACTCCAAAATTTAGGTTGCCTAAAATGAAGGTCTTTGAGAGCTGTAGGAATTATGCAAAAGGCAAACGATACTATCATTTTCCCTCTCTTCCTTCCTACCATTTAAAAAAGGGCTATCATTTCTAAATTAATTATCTGTCCTCTGAGATAGCTGAACAACCAAAGTGCTGAATAGACAGAGGATCTTCCAGTGTTTCTCACTGTCTGGCTTCAGTGCCTGGTTTGGTGTTCTTAACCACAGGAGAACCAATGGCTTTCCTGTTGTTACGGAAAGAGAGGGTTGAGATAAATTCAACTGATCCCCTTAAGTTATTAATTTTTAGTCACTAGGATGCATAAGTAAAGCCTGGCCTGCTGGCCCTTAGTCTCTCCTCATTGCTGGCATTAAATCCTGGCTTCACTGAAGCCAATGGAGACATTCCAGCTCTGATTCAGTTTTGTAAACACAGGCATCTCTTAATCCTTTGAATATCCCAGGGTATTCCACCTGGAATGTATATTCTGTTTAAGAAAGATGCAAGTTTCCTCCTCTTCTGCTGTCATATCTGCTAAGTGATTTGGATATGGTAGTACCACTCAAATGTCTCTAAATGCTCGTGTTTACATTACTGAATAGAGTGCCTTCTTTCACATAGCAAAGCCAGGATTTTCTCTCTTATGCTTAGATTTTTTATTACCACAGTGTTTGTCTACAGGTCTTTTGTGTGGTTGGAGTTTTGACTGTGTTCTTAATAAATGATTAATTATCCTCTTTGTCTTCTCTGCTTGCTTTGGATTCTTTTCCTGTACACATACAGCTTTTGTAAACCAGTTGGCCAGTGACTCCTCCCAATCATGTTTTACTGATCTATGGCAAGGGAATAGACACAGATTATCAGCCTCCTCTGGCTTTCCTTCTGTAAATCTAACCCATTAACTTTATTCCTTCTCTCTATTTTAACATTCCATTAATTTTTGCAGTCACTTAGATTTTGAAACAGCATGCAGGCATCTGGCAGAAACCCAGGACAGTATGCTTCCCTGTCATACTTGTGCTTACAGTGACTTGAAGTTTTTTGGCTGAAGAGTAAACCATCCTTTATCTAATTACATTTTAGAATGTCGAAACGAGATGTTTTAAATGAAATTTCTGGGGCTATCATGGGTTCCGTTCAAAACCCATGTTACTTGGAAATTCTTGTAAGGTACGCATCATTCATTTTAGCTTGTGCTCACTCCAGAATAGCTGAAGTTCTCAGCTGTGATAAAATGGCATCATTAAACTCTGTTACTTGCCTGTTCCTTCATGAGAGGCAGGGCAAAAATCCTTTATATAATAAGGAACTGGCAGTCTGGTTTCTGCATGGAAAGCGCTACCTGTTAAAGTGAAAACCATAATTATTACACTTCTTTCTTACACTTTTCCTTAAAACTTCCTTGAGCTGGGTTATCTGCAGAAAGCCTTGGATATTAGACCACTTGTGCACATACAAGCAGTTCTGGATGACCATCACGCTTCATAAAGTTTCAGTTATGCTCTGTCACTTGTCCCTTGTGCTGTATCCCATCCACGGTGTTTCAGATTTGTTGCATGCTTAGCCAGATGCACCACGATGCAGTTACCTAATCTTTATGATTTTTCCATTCCAGTTATGTCTTTTGAGCTTTATTTTCACTTTTTAAAATATGTATCAGATGCAAGGTTAACTGTTATGCTTCTCTGATGGGTCCTGTGCCTTCAGAAACAAAAAATCTTTTAGGAATAGATGATCCTTGGGAATACACCATAGTAAACATGAAGTTGTGTTATTTTTTTTTTTTTTTTAATAGCCAGTAAGGTCCTGGATGGATCTGTGATGCAGTTCTCACTTCACAACAATGTAGTACCTTCAACATAGACACAAACTAAAATACTACAAATGCCTATGACGTTACTTTATATAAAAGTGTAGTATTTAGCAAAGTAAGTCAGAAAAATACCAGTTCTTTTCTGTGGAGACTCCACAGCTAATAGGGACAAGTAACAGATATCAGTGTGCATTACGGTTGTGGACAACAGTTCTGAATAAGCATCCTTGTGTAACAAAGTGAACAAACCATAATGGAAGAGCAGGAATCTCACTTTTCTAGCTCTCAGCTGTCTAAAAATGAGACTGTTAGCTGGCTGTTATGATGAAAATATCTAGCTGTGAAGGATTTAAACTCCCTTCCCTAGCTATAAAAGTATATGGATCTAAATGCTATTATTGCACGTTAGAAGAAACTGCCTAGGTATGTAAGTGAAGTATTGAGTATAGTGGAGTTTTCTTACCTCTTCCTCCAGTATGTTACTTCTCCCACACTTTATGCTTCTATGTAGATCTGGTTTTCCAAATGTAAGAACTTTCAAGCACAGGCAGTGCTTCCTGGCTACAGGATTGGTCCTCTATTACGTCATCTATCGTACATGTCACTAGCGGTATGGGCTGAAGATTGGGTATTGGTGGGGTGAAGTACTCTGCCACATTACTAGAAGCTTTTCCACTCTCCCCAGCATCAAGGTGCTTTTTATCTTTCATATCCATGAAAGTGTGGAAGTACTGTTGTTGCATGCACTCATTTCTCAAACATCTCTGAGATTTTCTGCCATACAAATGATGATGGCTCTCCATCCATGCTGGGGCCTCTTCAGTCAATGAGAACTTTGACCAGGGATGATAAGCATTATGATTTTTTGATGATATCTAAAACTTCTTGAAATTACTGCAAAAATCTTCTGTCCCAGGACAGCTATATATAACACTTGACAGTTTCCTTGCTTTTAAGGGTGCAATATGAAAAGGCTTAGAAATAAGTATTTCTGTATAGGATCAAAATTTCACTGCTTTTTGCAGCCCTATAGGCCAACACAATGTATTCAGCTGTCTTCTTAGCCCAGACTCAGCTAAAGTACATGCCATCATTAATGGACCTGACAGTTCAGAGGTAACATGTTGTGTATGCGGACCCAGAGGCAACAATATTCATAGCACATAATATCACATTAATATCAATATAAAATATACTACTCAGTCCTAGTGTGCTAACATTGAAACCCTTTCACAGTTCTGAAATCGACTCTTTGTTCTACAGGTGCTGCCAAAGGAAACAGAACTGAAAGGTAAACAGCCTGTGCCAGGTGACAGGACTGATGGAAAATAAATTTTTAGAGACAATAGAGTTGTTTTCAAAAAATGTGAAAACAGTTGCTGGGATGCTGTGGTTACAAAGGCAAAGTGCTTTTTGTCAAACTGTTTAATTGTTATGAAGATGAAATAGCAGCATATGTTATCAATTACCAAAATATAAATTTGCTGAAGTAATTTTACATTCAGAAATTACAGAAGAACCATTTCCTGGAGCATAGTCATAAATGTTTCTTTCAGAAGCAGAAGGAATTCACATGCACACAAAACATATTTTAGCTATGCCTGTGTTAAGTAGCTTAAATTTGCCAGTGTAAAGAGGTGACACTCTGTGAAGTCAGTACATACCAGGAACATCCTAGTCCTGCATCTCATCCATCTGGGTGGTCATTTTATAATTAATTTCTCTAAGGGAGATAAAACATTCTTTTCTGCCTAATCATAGAGATGCAAACACACATTACTTAATATTTGCAGTCTGGCTATAGATGAAAAACATATATGTGCTTACCTCCAGTAAGCTATACAGTATATTTCTTTGTTAAGGGGTTTTCAGGTATAGCCTGTGTCAATGGGACTAGAACTTTTCTTTCAAGATTGATCCTTTGTAACTTGCTTAAATAACAAAAGAAATTGGCTAAGCTAATATTTGAAATAAATAAGGAGTATCCAGATGTATGAGGCAGACCTCTAAACCAAATAGGGATAGTCTGTTTGAGGCAGGGAGAGAAGAAATTATGTTCTGTGGGAAATGGTTAATACAGAAAATACGGAAGAGAAGGCAGAAGATAATGCTGAAATAATGTTTCTTTGGCAGATTAAATATCTGACTTGAAGAAATATAGGCCAGGATGCCTGATGGAGATGCTGACAAAACCCTGACTGTACAGGTATTCCAATAAACAAGAAAGAATTTCAGGTGGATGATGATTACCTGAGTATACTGCACATATCATGCAATACTATGCAAGATTCAAGTTTCACTCTAGGTGTGCATTGGAACAGTTGCAAGATCATCAGCTTGCTTTTAAAAAACCCGAACATATGTATTTGTGACATCATTTGAGCACCTTCTTATGTTTTGACAAAAGTATAACAACATGTTTTTACAATTAAAGGAATTATACATTGAACACATCTAAAATGTCATCAGCAAGGAGGTTTTGAGTGCTCATTTTATTTAGTAAAGAGACCCTACATGGAGTTCTATCCTGCTTAGGAGAATACAGTATTTTAATGTATAATTGCTTGTATTGATGATGCAATAATTCCTTCTCCAATAACTGACATTCAGATTTATCAAACACTATGATCAAAGCCAAAGTTACTCATCAAATCACAACTTTAGCTGTTCACAGGTTTAAGCCAGAGATTTTTAAAATAAACAAATAAACTTTTTATTTTATGTGCATTTTTTATTAATTGAATTTGCACATCATAAAGTCGATCAAGCATGGACTAGTTTGCATCTGACAACTTCACAAAAAATGGACTAAGAGAAGCCAAATAAATCACAGAAACTCATGAAATGGGTTTTGCCATTGATGGGGTTTTTTTGTGCTTTAATTGACAACTGATTGAGAAAAGCAACCATCCATTCGCAGTTGTGTATAAATCTTAATTTCACCAATAAGTCTTATTAGGTTGCATTCTTGAGATGCTGATAGAGTCTGAATTATAAAGGGACTTCAAGCCTCTGACCCTTAAATATATGAACAGGAAATAAATAAAAAAAAAGATATCCTGATAACTGCAAAACTGACAAAAATACAATGTTCTTTTGTATATAAGGATACTTATATTTCTCCTACAGTTTTATGTCACTCTCTCTCTGAATAATGTAAATAACAGAGACCATGCCAATAGCCTCCAAGCCTAGCAGAAACAAGATGACACAAGGACTGGCTGAAATACAGTATCATAAAGAGACAAATGGGAACCTATTCTAGGTCTTTGAGAATTCTCAGCTAGGAAGCCTGGTATTTTACCAAAGCTTATTAGGAGAGGTAATGAACTTAGCTACAATACCAACACTTCTGTATTGCTTCAGTTCCCTTTCTAGTGTTCGAGGCTAGCTGGGGACTTTTGCACACATCCTGTTATACTGTATTACACATCCCAAGCATTCTTAGGGACTGTCTTTTTAATTATATTTTTGAATGCTAAATTAAAACTAGTAACTCCTGGTTCTGTTCAGAAATTTAGGCTAAGATTTCTAAGCAGCATAAGAATCTAAGTAATATAATTTTTATCTGCCTAGTATTTAAGACTCTGGTACTTAACTCTAGTGACATTGCTGCAAGTGAATGATTGTATAAAATCCTTGGTTCTGTTCTTAAGGGATGCTCCACACTTCCTGGAATATAACAAGTGCTCTCAGGTGTACAGGTTGACATAGATGCTTAGAGCATTTAGCTCTGCATCTCCTAAGAGACGCACAGAACTTTGAAGCATACTGCCACTGGTACAGCACTAAAATAGAACAAGTTGATCTTCTAACCTGCTCAGCAAATACTCTATAGTTCTCAGGAGCCTCTTCTGCCACTGATAGCCTTAGACACTGTGTGACAGGTTCTGCTAAAAGCAAAGGTGGTGGCACAAACCTCTTTTTCTGCTAGATTTCTTCGTAAAGCTCATGTAATTACTTATGTTTATTAACCTTAAGGTGCTTTGGTGCCTTTCTCCCTGCAGTTCTATTGCACTATCAATTAAAAGGACCACTGCAACAGCAGTCTTTGCTTGGAAAAGTATGACTTAGACTTTACTCTTGAACTCACCATGACTTCTTATAAGCACCTGTTAACTGCAAAATGACCAGTGTTCTTTTTGACTGTATCTATCTGCAAAGCTCAGGAAAAAAGACCGTTTATGGAAAACAGAGAAGCAGAGGCAGAGAAATATAAACAGTGAAGGCAGATAAGCATTTTTAAATACAAATTTGAAAGATTTAATATGAAGTAGGAAACTATATGAAACCTTGACAATTCTTTACCCCAAATGTAACAGATCTTTCATAGTTCTGTGTGTGAGAAAGGTAAATGCTGTAGCTTAGATTTATATATTAAGCCTTCAGTTTATCCTGAAAGATACAATTAATTTTGAACAGCTACATGGAAAATAATGATTTGTGATTGTGAATGCAGACAGAATCAGAATGCCAGGGCTAGAGATACTGTAATTCCATTTCTCTTCACATATGTCTTGGCTCAAAAACAGAGGAATGTTTTCTGTCAAACATACATTTTGTCTAATTGCTTGATTACTACATCCACGTAAGTGATAAATACAATTACGCATAAAATAAGGAATGGTATCAAGAATGGTACCGCAAATCATCATTCTTCATGTTGGTGTCTGCTAGGTGTTTTTTCTGAATCCCTTATATTACTGTGAGATGTGAAGAAAGCAAGCCATATATTGCAAAGAAAAGCAATAAAAGCATATCTTTATTTCTTGATTTGAAAACAAAATTCATATAAATTCAAAATCGACCACTTGTTCGGCAGTATTTGTGTGCTATATTTATATTACTACTGGATGATGCCAATTCTCACTCACATCTTGATAAGAAAAGCTGTCTAAGGATAAATCCACCTTCTTTGTTCCTTAACCACCCATTCAATATGTCAAAATTGTATTATTAAATAAATAGAGAAAGTAATTCTAGAAATATTTTTGTTAACTTTTCTGTTTGGAGGCCTATTTCAGGAGGACTTCCTCATACTCAAATACACTTTTCAAATGTAAATTCAAGTATATTATATCGTCTTTTTGATGCTTGACTGGACAAATTGTTTCATGACATTAGGACAAAAATACCTTTTAGCTCCTAATCTGAAATTTCAGTTATGCATTGCATAATTATTTCACAGTTAAAATATCTAACAATTCTATGATTTTTTTGAAAAATATTGAAATATGTAACCTAAACTAATAATGTAAATATTTTTGTCTGAATAATAGGAATAATAATAGTATGTACCATTTAATAGTAAGTATTTTAACACTAACATGTACTCATTTAACCAAACTTTCCTGAGCTAACCTCACCTTCTACATGCTGTTGTCAAATACACTAACATACAGCCAGAATAAATACCCTCCCCTGGTCCCAATTAACAGCCTGCAAATGGTCAGTTTACATTGACTTTCTACATGTGTCTGTTTCAGAGTTCATTATTCTTTCTATTTCAATTGCTTCAGTTATACCAAAGAGGAAACTGGAGAGGGTAGTGTATTATTTTTGTATGTTAAACAAGTAAGTAACGTGTTCTAATAGGGAGACCCAGAATTTCCCTCTTAGGAAGCAGAAAGTCAAAAAGATCATTTTGGTGTTAGGCATATAGTCCTTCCTCTGAATAAAAGGTTGGAATTTGACAAGGTCTAACCTTTAAAAACCTCAAAATCAAAATTAGGCATGAAAGTTAACAAGGTTTTCAAAAATGTAGTACAAGGAAGCTGGACACCTGGAAGATGTAAAGTATTACTCAAATGCTAAGTATTGGAATTTAAAATGCTGAAATATTTAAAAACAACCAAAGCATTGACTAAGCTTCTTGGATTTCCTTTCACAAATAAGAAATTTCATCACAGCAGGGTACTGAGATTGCTCACTGGGCACTTTTGGAATCTGGGTCAGCCCTGGTGATGGGGATCCCAGCAGGAGGGACAAGCTGCCATGAGGGTTAGGTTTAGGGTTCAGAGAGTGCAGAGCCTACAGCTCCAGGGACACTGACTCTTGAAAAGGCAGTGCAAGGGCATCACAGCAGAGTGCCAATGTTGCCAGCTCCACACTTTTTAATCTTTGCCAGATATGGCAATGAGGATCTCTGCCAGAGTTCCAAGCTGCCATCAGGGTTAGGGTTAAGGTTAGGGCGTTAGAGAGTAAAAGAGCCTAGGGCTCCAGGGACACTGGGGCTGGAAAACACATGATAAGAGGATCATGGCAGGGCCACAACTCTGCTGCCTCCTCACCCTGCAGATTAGTTTCATGCATGGGGATGGGCACCTCCGCTGTAGACTCAAGCTTGTTTAAAGGTTAGTGTGAAAAATATGTTTAGTCTCTGGCCCCTGTGACAATGAGGACCTCTGCCACAGTGCCAAGGTGTCATTAGGGCTAGGGCTAGGGTTAGGGTTGGGAGAATAAAAGAGCCTACAGCTCCAGGAACACTGGGGATGGAAAAGACATGCCAAGGCGATCCTGGCAGGGCCCCAATTTAGCTGGTCCTACATCTTTCTAATCTGGACCACCCATGGTGACAGGCACCTCAGCCCCAGCAACAAGATGCCCTTAGGCATAGAGTTAGGGCTGGGAGTGTAAAAGAGCCTAGAGCTCCAGGGACTCTGGGGCTGGAAAATGCATGATAAGAGGATCATGGCAGGGCCACAACTCTGCTGCCTCCTCACCTTGCACATTAGTTTCATGCATGGGGATGGGCACCTCCGCTGTAGACTCAAGCTTGCTTAAAGGTTAGTGTGAAAAAATGGGTTTAAAATTAATAGCACATGTTAAGCAAACCTTAGGTAACATCCTTCTATAATCCTAGTTAATATCTTCCTATTTAATTGGTGGTAACACTGAAAGATTTGTGTTTTAGATAAAAAAAGGATTAAAATAAAATTCTGAACTTATCAAACAGATCAGCAAGTCCTGACCTCAATATATTTGATGTGAAATTTAATTTAACTTAGTGTCTTGAATGACACTTAATGAGATAACTTTGGAGCACAACAGCAATACTGAATAAAATCTTGAACAAGACTAGGATTCACACTAATAACCTGAAGTCATTAAGTGGCACTGGTTCATTTTAAGCTACAGCTGGAGAGTTGTTTCCTTGTGGGTAGAGTTTAAAGAATTAATTTTGCAAAATGATTAGGGTCAGAATAAAGCTACTTCTTGAAATCTCTCTTGACTGGGTACATTGAAATTGGAAGGAGAGTGGGCAGAAAGAGATTTGGTTGCTACTTAACAATTAATTTTCTTCATCTATTTATCATGGTAGCTTTCAATTATTTACCATTTATTCCATGTGCTACTGTAAGCTCCAAAAATGAGAAGCAAGGTGAACTAAACTATCTGACATTTGTCTTCATGAGCTTCTGAGCTGTCATAAGCTCTCTAGCACAGCATGTGCCTTCAGTCGACACTTCTGCAAAAGTGACTTTGCAGCCTGAGCTTTTGTACGAGCTCTTGTGTGTAGAGTGATCGGGCAGGCCTGTGTGACTGCCTTAGCTTGGTTACAGACTGATATAAAGAGCACGTCTTTCATGCCATTCAAGAAGGATGTGAACTTTGAGTCAGCTTTTAGGCCTTTTATAATTGTTCAGATATCAAGCAAAGACTTCGGTGAGAAAGTGAGCTTTCATTATCCCAAAAAGCCATAATGGGTCCCAGATATAAAATCAAATTATTATTTAAATTTTTTTTTGCACCAGTTAACCATTTAAATATAATGAGAGTGCAGTGTAGTGCCAGTAGTCTGCTTCTGGCTCTGTGTAACTCCTAAGTGATTTCTATAATGCAGATGCTCCTAGGGAGGAAGATTTTTTGGATTTTTTGGTCAGTAGTTGAGATGGATCTGCACTGAATTGTGTGGTGACGTCAGGGGGAGTCGGAATTCACAACACTGTGCATGCCTCAAGTTTTAATCTTCAGACTTGCACGGTTTAAAATTACATCTGTCTGGAATGTGCCACTGAAAGGATTTTTCCAACATTGTCTTCTGATCCAATGAGCTTTAAATTATTTCTTCATGAATTTTCATGAGAAAATTAAACGAGATTTTGTTGCTATGAGAGAAGAGAAAATACGACATTTTTAACCTCAGGAATCAGACTCTCATTTAACTATATTTAAAATGCAATTCTGAACCCTTGCTCTAATTCTGTTGCGTAGTTTTCCTTATAAAAGCGGAAAGTAAGCCAAGAATGTATTTATGGCCTACAGTAGCTGAAACAGCAGTTTGTTGGAAAGATCGTGCCACAGCAACTGTGGATGTAGGCTGGTTTTGGTGCCTGCCCCCCCATCCTGCCAGTTGCCAGGCAACACTGGCAGCCCCAGTATGTCCTACACTGCAGATCGAGCTTCCTCTGCACATACCTTTTTTCATCATGGCTTTAGCTATTCCTGATCCCAGCACAATGGTTGTCTCTTTTCACACTGGAGCTGCATTTATTACCTATTGAAGACCACTCTAGTAATAACAATTAACCTTTCACGTTTCTGAATATTTTCACTTCCCGTATGACCTACCCATACAGAAACTGCTCTGTGAAATACAACCATCTTTTGGAACAAACAACTGTTTTGTCACAACAGCACAACTCACAGATTTTTGGGACATAGAATGAGAAACAAAACAGCTATTTAAACAATGGGGGCCTCTATTTCAACAAGCGGACTTAAGTAGACAGAATTTAATTATATAGCTGTAGTTTAGCGAGAATGAGGCTAATGCTGCTGCTCTGAAGATATTTCCTCTTCTTTATGTTTACTTTGAAAATCAGGGTCAAGTTATTTGAAAGCTAGGGAAACAAAAAGAGCACAATTGCTTAGCACCGCAACTTTTTGTAGTTTTTTTAAAACTAACAGATTGTCATCTTGGTCCGTCTTAGAAACATGCAACTTTTCCTCTAGCAGTCACTAATTCAATAAATAACCTGCGTAACAGGATGGATTTTCAAGTCACAAGGGTTTAGTAGTATGCTGTGGTACCTGTAACAGCTTCTTCTCATGAGCAATTGTTGCACAGGCTTGTTTGCTTTCTCAGTGATACTTCTCATCTTATTTGGACTGAAGTCTCTTGCACTATACCTGGCAATGCTATTGACAGAATTGTTGTTGGCAGGCTGTAAAAAGCCAGGATTGGAAAAAAAGGACAGCTTCAGAAGCTAGTGATTAGGAAAGAACACAGAATGCATTACTCACATTTGGGTCTCCATAGACACTTTAACAACCTTGTTTTAAGAGCTAGGATTATTCACTTAAAATATCACTTCCTCCATTAACACAATAATACTTTGGCTGTAAGTGCTATTATCTGAAACATGCATATAATAGAAACATCCAAATAATAAATATGCAATAATTCTGCTGGGATAGTTTGAATTGAAGTTACAGTAGCAGAATCATAACTGAAGGCAAAATAATGTGATAAAAGGATGTCTCTTGCTCTACCTTGAACTTGAAGTTTATTACTACACTTCACACATTGTTAGCAATATGAAGAAGAAGATCCAAAATGCCCTGCAAGCTTTGTTGGCTGGAATCTGGTGAAGAATGGTGCTATTGTCATCCTTCTAGGGCGATAAGTGTCCAGTTTTGTAGTTACAGGTGTTGCAATAAAAGCTGTTCATGCCGATGTAACCTGGTTTGACACTGCTGTAAACCTCCTCTGCCTGCGTTTGTCAAGTTATGATGCTGTTTAGTATTCTGTTGTTCACTTCAACAAAGTACAGGCAAGGAAGGCTGTTCAGCAAAAAGATTTTGTTGGAATGCAGATCTTATAAATCCCTTCACATACTTTAAAAAGGAAACCAACTGATTTAATAATGCCTATTTAAATATTTTGCTGCTTCTGTAAGTTTGCAAAGAGCTTTTCAAAGCATCTTTCCTCAGAGGAATTAGGAGGAGAAGGAGGCACCATTTAAACTGTTCCTATTTCTGACACGGTGTGTAGATAACCCTCCTGTTTGGAAAAATCAAGCTTTCTGAATGCCATTTACTTGAGACTATGGTGCTTTAGTGATCTCTTCTTGACATAAGCATCCAAGTTTGGGAGTCAGACAATATATGATTTTATACTTGGGCTCGAGAAAGTGTGATGGTACACAGATCGCCTTAATGGCAGCTTTCTAATAATGCAACAATAGACATTATGAGTTCAGTTGGCAGCCACCCCCACACGGCGCCACCTACACATCGCCGGAATCCAAAGGTGAGATTTTAGATTTATATTATGAGACCTATAACGTTATTAAGAAAAACCTCTTCCTGTCAGTGAGAAGATGCTTTTGGAGCACTTTTATCCAACCAAAAAATGATCTTGATTGGAATTTTGGTACCATATTAATATTTCAGCCGAGTGATTATTTTGCCTACTTGTGATAGGGAGGAAGTAAAAATTTGTAGCTATTAGTTACAGCTAACAAAACTCAAGTATCTTCTCAGTCACTTTAACTCTTTTGGTCCTGTTAATGTTTTAATTTTACCATGAATACATTTGTGTACCTTGTAAGCTAGGAGTTAAAAAACTTCAGTATAGAGTGTTATACAAGAAGTGTTTCATGCAGAAAGCTTTTAAACATAACACTATTAACTAAAGAAAAATTCTGTAAATGTAACATTTTAGTGTTTAAATTTATGTGAATTAGCAAATGATTATCTGCACCATTTGAAAATATTTCTGTTTTTCTTTACTTAAAGCTGTGGTAATGTAGATCAAACTTCATTTAATGTCTGAAAATTACCCTGCCAGGTATATGAGAACTTGCTTGATATCCCTGCTTTACTTTGAGTATTCAAAAAGTGTGCTGCTAGGAACTGTTTTGACAAGTGTTAGGAATTTCCCTATGAGTACATTATCATATTGTTTAGAAACTTCACAACCTAAATGATTTTTTTTTCATGTTTCATTTCTGTATATCAGTGAAGGGAAAGGGTTTCAAACAACTATTACATCCTTTATACAACTCTTAAAAACCACCAGAACTTAAATGGGGGAAGAAGACTGTGTGTTACCCTGTAATACAACAGCTCTGCCTACTCTTTCAAACCTGTGCAATGGGACTTAAAAGGTTCTGACACTGAATTTTTAGGCCACCCTCATGAAAGTTGTTTATGGACGTAATAAAGAAGCACAAGAGAAATTAGTAATGTAATGAAAATTTAGTCATGGATGGCTGAGAGTGAGAATATCTTTCCAGTCATTCTCCACTTGCAGGTCATGTAATTTTGAAGCAATAGTTTGAAGTTAAAATTTGGTCTCTCTCTGATATGAAGTAGTTTCACCTGACCAGGTTCAAACTGGGGTGCTAACTGTGTGATATCGGTAGTAAGGTAATAACATGTTAATACCTATACCATTTATTTTAAGGCTGAGTAAATGGCAAATGCAGTATGACAGGAAAAATCAAAATCAAATTACAGTGTATCAATTCATATTAAATCTCACTCCAGTTAAGTCAAAACAATTCCTTTCATGTAGACTTTGAGGGTCAGAATAGCTTCTTAGAGTCGACATCCACCTCTGAGATGAGTCTCTTTTCCCTTGCAAGTGCAGACTGACATTCTTCCTTCACCAGCTCAAAAATAACCTAGCAGCTGCATAGGAGTTGGAACCTTCTAATTAGCTCTAAGAAGCCTGAAGGAAGGACACAGCAGATTTTGAGAAGAAAAAAATAAGTCAATTGGAGCAATAGACTTTCTGAGTTTTGGACATCTAAAATTAATTTTAGTTCTAATAATGTTAGTGGGCATGCTGCCATCCTCTTCACTTGAAATGGCATATGGTCCTCCATGAGGCGCCAGTTGGGAAGCTATTATAAGCAGTCTGGTAACTAGAATCAGTGTAGATTCTTTACCACTAATGGCTGATTCTCAGCTGGACAGTGAAAGATAAAGTGATGGATAAATGGTAAGGGGAAAAAAAAGAGGTAATTTTAAAGAAGTGTTTAAGAGTTGATTACAGCACCTTCATAGATGTTAGGGATTATTGTGTGCTAAGTTATCCCTTAAGAGAGGTTTAAAGTTCAGGTACTTCAGTCATGTTAAAAAAAAAATCCATTACTTTACATCTTTTGAAAAAATTTATGCCTAACTGTTACTGGTGTGTGGTTGACCCTCTATAGCAATATCCTTGGGTTTCTCAAAAAACAGTCTTTTGAATGATCTGCCCTTGTGTTTAGAACTGGTTGTCTACTTAAACCATAATGTTTTCCAAGCACAAAACATGCAAAATGAGAACTGTGCACTGATGTGTTAAAGTGAAGTTTATTTTTTCAAAATAAATAAAATGGAAGGACTGATGAGACGAATACCATACTGTAAGCAGAAAGCTGTGACAAACTTGCTGAGTTCCTACTGAGTGAAAAAAAAATCTCATTAGAGTACTGCAAAATTCCTCTGGAACTACGTGTCTCTGTTACTTAAGATCTGTTTCTGACTCTTTGTTGGTGGCTACTTTTCTGAAAAAGCAAGATGCTGTTTTATGCATAGAGCAAAATATTGCTCATTTGTCTCTATCAACATTCCTTTTAACATTCATAGTTTAATGTATTAAGATACACTTTTTTATCCTACTCTGCAATTTTCTATGCTTGCCTACTTCATCATTAGATTAATACTGCATTAATAAATATGACAGGAGATTTGCAATAAATACCATCCAGTTATGTCTAACTGTGTTTCAATTTGAGAGCGAATCACATCCTTTTCCTGGAAATTTAAAAAAAAAAACAGATTTTGTGAGGTCAAGAAAAACTGGACTCATTTAAGCTTTTCTCTAACTATCTACTCTGAGTTTATTCTATATTGTTCTATCTGGGTAACTTCTTTGATTTTAGAAAAATGAATGCAGTATGCCTCTTCCCAAATTACCTTTTCTGTTTGTATTTAAAACACAGCTAATGCAGGATTTGTACCTGTCACAGTAGATCAGTGTCCAGGTCACAGAATCACAGAATCACTTAGGTTGGAAAAGACCTCCAAAATCATCAGGCCTAATCTTTTGACTTCCACCTTGTCAACTAGGCCATAGCACTAAGTGCCACATCCAGTCCATTTTTGAACACATTCCAGGATGATCACTCCCCCACTTCCCTGGGCAGTCCATTCCAACACATCTGTGTGTTAAGCAGCCGATTTCAAATTACTAACCGAAGAGGCCCTGTTCAGTAGACAGGAGAATCAAACTATAAAATGCTTACAAAATTTCTACTGCGACTGGTGAAAAGAAAGGATCCATATTATCTGCTTTAAACTCTGACCTATATTCCTCATTTCTTTCTGCTTGAACTTCTGGTTAGCTGACCATTGGGCTGGAGTGGTACTGGAAAACCATCTGACCTTATGACATATACCTGAGTACCAATTGTGTCTTGCTGATGGGGGGATGCTTGGATGAATTTGGAGATTATTTTTAAATGGTGATAAAACCCCAAGAAAACAGAAATTTTATGCCACTGAAAAGGTTATGATGAGTACATTCTTACGTGGAATTTCAGCAGTTTTGGTGTGGCACATACTGCAAATATAAGGAAATTTTCTTGTTCTAAATAAGGTCTATAGGGTTTTAGCTTGATGCCTTAATTATATATAAAATGATTGTGTTAAGAAGCAGTTGTATTTACCAAGAATAATTTGAGAACACAAATTTAACAACAGTGGAAGAATACAGAGAGCTTCACAAGAAAGGAGGAAAACCTTACTCTTGCAATATTTATGCAATAAAATACTTCACATGTTCCTGAAAGGTATTTTATATTATAAATATGTTAGAACCAGCTCAGCATTTTCCTTCTATTCTGCTTGATTATTAATTGGAAAAATCTTTGATTCACAAAACTTTCCTACATTTTTTTTTCTGCTAACCCCTGAGCACACCACCATTCCAATGCTCAAGGACCAGGTTTGGCTCATTCTGTCATCAGATAGTGCTTTGAAAGACAGTTTGACCCTCAGGTTTTCCACAGTAATATCAGACATATCTGTGATTTGTGTGGGTCTGGTCAATTCAGGGATTGTGCTTTTATTGCTCTCAATGGGTATTTTGTCACAGATGTGATTGTTTTGTGGACCCAGAGTCTTTAGAAATGTTTTCAGAATCTTACTGTTACTTCCATTGTCAGGATAATAAGACTCTTACTCTTCATCCATAACTTGATTTTGCTAAGGATGTATCCTTATAGATTGTTCTGATGTATGCTTTAGACCACTCAGTGACACTACTTATTGGATACAGTAAATAACAACGTGATCAAATTGTGCATGAGCTATTTTATGAATAAAAAGCATGGTTCTCCTTAATAAAATCAAGTGTGCTGTCTGCTCTCATGCATTGCCCTCTTAGGCAACTTTGCGGTGTCTTGTTGTGTCTCCCCTCACTTCTCATTAAAGAAATATATCTTCTGTCCATGTGCTCTTCTATTTAGTTCTGTATTTAACCATACAACACTTCCACCATTGTGCAGGAATGTAATAATCCTCTAAAGGAACAACTGATTCAGTTGGAAGGTTACCCATACAAATGGGATTTAGTCTTAGTTTTGTGAGCTATACTCACTTTTCAAGTACTTAAGCATAAGCTACCTACTGTACTACAAGTGAAGAGGTTTAATGGACAGTAGTGACATCTATTGTGAATGATCTTGTTGACTGTGGATAAATGTTGAACAGAGACTGAAAAGGCAGTGTCCTGTGGGAATGCCAAGGTTGCTGAGACCAAATAAAAGCTTTCTGTGTGTAACTGATGCTTGGGAAGTTGTGTTGTTACATGCGGGCTCCACTCAAAGGCCTTTCTTTTTCTGGGTCTTGATCTAAAACTTTTCTGTTCACGATATAAATAGAAAGGTTGCAGTGCGTACGTACATGTGGCTTTTTTTAATACTTTTTGTTTTGGTCCTTTCATTGGCTAATATTTGACATGATATATAAAGCATGAAGGGATTCTACCCAAAGGAATAAAGTGACAAGAACAATATTCCCCATAGCCACACTGAGAAGGAAAAGCTTTTTCTCTTTCTAAGAAACAGTAGGATATTTTACAGCAGTGTAAAAGGCAACTTTATATAAGAAAAGTATTATCCAATAAATTGAACAGTTCTAAGAAATAATACGTAATAGATATTGGTTCTTTATATAGCTAAATATTACAACTAATCTCTTAGATTCTCACAGTCAAGGGTTGTAATAAGTAAGATCTTTAAAATTATTTTGTTATTGGGGAGACTACGCTCGATACAGCCGTGTGGTCAGTCCCCAGCAGCCACTCTGCTGCTCCTTTCTTCTCCCCACAGGCTGCAGTACTTCAGGGTAAACCTGCTCCTGCATGAGCTCTCCTCAAGCTGCAGTTCCTTCGGGAAACACCCACTTGCTCCAGCGGGCAGGTTCCCCACGGATTGCAGTGTTGGTATCTGCTGTGTTGCGATCCTCTCCTCGAGCTGCAGGTGGATCCCTGCTCCATGAGCACGCCCTCCCTTTCCTCTTTTATTCCCTTGTTCTCACACTTCCCCCGCCCCCGCGACTCCTCACCACCGTTTCCAAGATCTGCCCTTTTAAAAATACGTTTCCCCCGCGGTGCCCCCGCCCTGGCAGTGGGCTCAGCCGCGCCCTGCGGTGGGTGGTTGGATCCGGCTGGAACCGGCTGTGTCCGGCTGGAACCGGCTGTGTCCGGCTGGGACAGCCCGGCCTCCCCTCACGGAGCCCCCGCAGTTCCCACTGCTGGCACTGTGGCACTGGCACCTCCTACAGAGGTCGTGGTTAATAAACTTCATGGGCCGCAAATTCAACTTTGGCAATTTCAGATGAGAAAGCAGTCACTTTTGGGATGAGTCAAACAGTTGGTCAAGGTAATTTCTTCCCCTGAGGTACGCTTGTGTTCAAGGAAAAATTAACCCAGAGAAACCCAATTGCCTGAGAGGTATAGGAGGAGGGATGGGGCAATTGCAGCCCTATTTCCCAATTCCATCGTAAACAAAATCTGACTTGGAAGAAGAAAGACATTCTTTTACTTTGAAAGGTTTATGTGGCTTTTACTCACTTTAGAAACTTGCTTAGGGGGAAACAAACAACAAAAACCTGAAACACAAAACTTTATTTTTGACTACCTGTTTGGCATTTCTTTGCCCCAATATCTACACTAAAGATAGTGCAGATCTGGAAAAGCTGGCTACCAGCTGACTCCCAAGAGTCACAGAAGGAGTGAAGCAGCATCAGACACCAGCTGACATCAGAGACCAGTCAGGTCTTGACTGACAGATGAAAACAAGTATGCTTTTTATTTTGCTGGTTTGGATTTTTTTTTCTTTTTTTTTACACAGTGGTTTTTTATTATTCCGAGTATTTCAAGCAGGCATCATTTATTCAAGTGAAGATTGAAGAAAATTTTCCTCAGGTTGCATGTAAATTTTAAATTTTTACATGCCTGTTTTTGTTTATAACATTCAGAAAGATCCTTCAAAATACAGATTGCATGGAAGGTGTGTTATAGTTGGGTTTTCTTTAAATATCACCAACACCACTATGCTTAAACTGAGGCAATTGGGGTTTTTTTAATTGGCAAAACTTTACTATGTTTCTGGGCTTGAAGCATTCAATATTTTCATGGAGTATTTTTAAAAATGAAAAGTTTAAAAATATGAGTGACTTGAATTGTTCAGGCTTAATTCATTGCTTTAAAAGTTCTTGTATTTTATCTTATATTACCAGAGTGCTTTGGGCTTGTGTTTTGTTTGCTGGGTCACATCCTCAATGGCGTTTTATGAAGATAAAAGTACTCCTTGGTGCCATGACCTTCATGTTTTCTCTCTCTTCGCAGGGTCTGTTTTAACAGACCGTCACATAAACCTTTGTGCAGTGAAATTTGTTTTAATGTTGGATAGTGGTTGCTTTCTCCTTTAATACAAATTTTTATTTTTCCACTGGACTATTACAACCTTTCTTTTGGTGGACTTTTTGTACGAGCACACTCTCCCTTCTGTGCTTTTGGAAGGAAGGCTATCAAACCTTATTTTCTTTTTTTTTCTTTACATCTTTAGTAGTCTTGCATGATGTACAGTTGCCTGCTCAATTGACTATGGCTGGATTAGCCTACCTTTTATATCAATAAATGCACTGTATTTGAAATTTTAAAATTACATTGAAGAAACTCTGAATTCTTTAATGGATTGATGTTGTAAGACATAAAGACATAACATATTTCTTACTTGAATGCTAAGTACTACACTGTCTTCCTTTTTTTATCTAAGATTAGAGTTGTTGAATCTGTTTAAAACCTTTTGAGTTTCTAGATTGTTTGATTAATTATTTTAGCAGGGAATATAATGAAGAGAAAGAGATGGCAGTGCTAAGGTTTTAGTTGTTTTTGCTAGTGTTGGAGCCTTTAATCCTTATAAAAACATGAATTGTTTTTTGTTTGGTTTTTTTCTCTACTGTGACAATGTGGCTGAAAATCAGCAACACCAGTGCTTCAGGTTATTGTCATCTTATTTATTTGTCTGTGGAAACTCTTGCTGTCGACTTTAATTCTTGTATAGGTGAGTTGTTTTCCTGCAAAGGTCTTAAGAAATCTCGTTTATGTTTCTAAACTCGTGTTCTGTTTTCCTAAAGTGCTTAACTGCATGATAAACTTCAAACACATGATCGGTCTATTGCATTTATTGATTTCTGTGCTTAAACAGAAGCCAAGCGTGGGCACCTCATTGAATCTGATCCTTTGACAGAGATGTTCCTAACGCATAGGAGTAGCTTTATTTGTCAGGAAATTGGGTTCCATATGGAATTATAGTGATACACAGTATTTCTGACAAGTAATAGACATTCCCTTGCCATTTAGAAGAATACCTCATACTTAAGCACTTGGTATCCACAAGTTTTTCTTCTTACAGTTTTTATTTCAGACTCACGACACTTTTTGCTATAGTATAAGGATTTTCATCAAAATCAAGTGATCTCGATTGTTCTACATTGGCAAATCCATTGACCTGCAAAGATTGCTGTGTGTTAGTTCTTAGGTAAGGAGCTGCTGTTCAGCATATGTCAAGTGAAACAAAGTTTTTAGGATTAATGCTACATTTTAAAATTCTGAGTAGATCAGCAGAAGTGAACCAGAAACTGTGAAATGAACAACTAATTTAAGGGCCCCAGCACTGAGCAGACGCAGGAAAACAAACCTGTTTAGACATACAAAATTTTATGAATAAGCTTCTCATGAGATGGGGAGTAGTAATCTCAACCCACTGAGGGGACTTAGCCAGTTTAATACAATCAATAAGAATTTGCTCATTCATCCTAATGCGAGCTGGCACATGTCCTACTTCTCATATCCTGAGTGAACCTCTTTAGCTTAGTGCCTGCTGACACTACAGTCATGGGTTTTGGCAGGAAGAATTTTAATGTTCTGTTAAAATACTTTATGGAAAATTAGAATAATCTGAAGTGTATAGTGAAAATTTAACACTTATAAGAAAACCAATTTGCTGTGACGTTACAGCTTATGTTTTGGCAGCCGGAAACACAAAAGAAATTGTATTGGATACTTTACTATGAGGAAATATAAGTAGAGTAAAGGTGATTACATAAAAGACCAAATCTAGTTCAAGAACTGTTTGTCATTTGGAGAGGAAAAAAGATTCAGTTCAAAGTGCATGTTCTACAGAAAAGAAATTCTTGGTAATTGAAGTCGCTGTCATTATTTGTCGCCATTTTAAAATCTATTTCCCGTTTGTTAACTACAGACCTCTTAAATAAGGAGCAAAACAGATTTAAGAATGTTCACATGTATCTTGAGTCCCAAATTAGGAGACAATTGTACCACAAAGCATAAAGTTTCCAGTATTTGAAAACCATCAATTATACTGTTTATTTTCATTTAAGGACGTTAAGAATTGGTGATTAAATTATATGTGATGAACAACATGACTACTTAATCAGCAGTCTTTATCTTTGATTTTGAGCACACTGTTGGTTTCAGAAAGCATCTAAGAGAAAGCTGAAGGAGTCAACCACTATTGTTTTAAAGAAATTTAAACACTTGTTTATTTAGAAACAGTTTAACAGTTTGACTTTTTATGTCCAAGGAAAAGAACTGATTTAATTTGCCCTTTTATATTTCTTTAACCCCTTAGCTTTCAAATTTAAGTGAGGATTTCTCTTCCATTTTATCTAAACAAGATCCAATTACGGGATTTATTTGTATACATGCATGTGTTATTAAAGCAATAATTGCCAGTGATTCTTTTGTTTCAATTTACTGTATATTTTTCTTCTGTGTTCTAAGCACGAATTGTAGAGCTTTATCTGTCCAACTTTGTAAATTAAGCAGCTGTCATAAAATGGAAAATCTAATGAACTAGCCAATTGTTTGCTGTAGTAAAAAAAAACCAGTCTTTTGAGGTTTTTTTTTACTCTTGAGTTCAGTGTTACAATGCAGCAGTAAATGTAATTCTGCACTGTTCAAAAAACATTTTCCATCCATTTTATATGTTGAATTTCCATGGTTACCTGTTTGCATTTCTGAGCAGATAATGAGACATAATGTATTGCCATTCAATATACTGTTGCTTATCTTGTATGTTTTCACTGCAGTGGAAATGATTAAAGTATTTTAGCCAGTGTGGTCCATGATAATGTATTCCTGGACTTCTGGCTATTTTCATTGCCCATACCTGTAGGTTCATTTCAGTTTGCTGTTGCTTTTACTTTTTTAAATAGAATACTGGAACTGAGTGCCCAGACACCACTTAGTTATGAAGTGAAATTATAGCATTTTATCTTTTTAATGTGAAAGAAACTCTTAATTTCACCTGTATTAGGTCTTTAACTATCATTTCCTACAGTGATCTGAATTCCTTCCTGTGGACTAGCGTATTGATAGAGGATGAAAGTTTTGTTAGACTACTTTGAGGAAGCCCATATCCCAAGGATTATACTATTGGCTATACGTATTTCTCATGCATATCTGTAAGTGTTCAGTACAGTAAAAATTGCATATTGTACCTGGGAATGTTTAAATTGAATAGCAGGAAAAAATTCTTCATAGAGTTGTCAAGCACTGGAGCAAGCTGCCAAGGGAAATAAAGGTATTTAAAAGGCATATAGATGTGGCACTTAGGGACATGGTTTACAGAATCACAGATTCACAGAATCAAGTAAGTTGGAAAAGACCTTTGAGATCATTGAGTGCAACCTATGACCTAACATCACATTGTCAACTGGACTGTGGCACTAAATGCCACTTTTTTTAAATACCTCCAGGGACGGTGACTCCGCCACCTTCCTGGGCAGCCCATTCCAGTGCCCAAGCAGCCCTTCTGTGAAAAGCCTCCCCTGGTGCAGCTTAGGACTGTGTCCTCTTGTCCTGGCGCTGGTTGCCTGGGAGAAGAGACCAACCCCTGCCTGGCTGCAGCCTCCTTTCAGGCAGTTGTAGGGAGTGATAAGGTCTCCCCTGAGCCTCCTTTTCTCCAGGCTAGACACCCCCAGCTCCCTCAGCTGTTCCTCACAGGACTTGTGTTCTAGATGAGACCCTTCACCAGCCTTGTTGCCATTCTCTGGTCACGCTCCATCATCTCTCAACATCCTCCCCTAAATTGGGAGGCCCAAAAAAATACTCAAGGTATGGCCTTTAGTTTGGTGGTAGACTTGGTGGTGTTAGGTTAGTGGTTGGACTTGCTGATCTTTGAGGTCTTTTCCAACCTAAATGATTTTATGATTCTGCGTTCAGTATCTGAAATAAGCTTTTTGGGCTGTGTAATCACAGCAACTGCCAGTTAGCTGCTCACATACTAGGAGCTGGCCTGCATCTCCTGGTATATCATCTCCTATCCCTAGTCCCCAGAAAATTTTATCTGAGTTAAGGAGTGATGTGTTAAAATGTTAGCTGTTGCCTTGCAGTTACATAGAGCATACAACAAATGTATCTGACATCCTTTTACTGTATTATGCTGTTGGTATTTATAATCCAAAGCAAGGCTTTGTTTCAGTTCCATGGTAAGTAAATTTGAAAACAGAGATGCATTTGGCTAATTGGGTTGTATTTTTGGCTGGATTGATTTTGAGTGCCGAAGGAGGGTTTCTGCTCTCATCCATGTTGAGCACAACAGGAGGGTGATCTTAGCCTTCCTGACAGAAATCTTTTGACTCTACCTGCCCCTGAAAATAAAAATAGGCAGATACTTATAGGTTGTGGAAGAGAACCCGGCAACTACGAAATGGTGTAGTGGCTGCCACTATCAAGTGTCTAATTCAAGAGCTTTGGCTTTGCCTTTTTTTTAGGAGACATAAAAATGACAAGTATGTAGGGAAAATTTCTTCAATCTTTTCTTCTTGTCCTTGGACATAAAATAAGTGAATTAAAGTTTCATTGTGAAGGGGAGATAATTTCTGACTAATAAAATTCTGGATTGTTGACTCTCTTAGACTTGCTCTAGGTGGAGATGTGTCATGTGCCTTCTGGCCATAGAAGCTAGAGGGAGCAATATGTTACACGGGAAATTAGTACTAATATGCTGGTTGTTTTTAATTAGTCACAATATACTGCATGGATTGTCTAAATCAAGTAAATGGTATTTTCAGTCTAATGACACCAAATCCTAGGCTTTCCCAGTATGTAAAAGTTCGGAGAATTCAGATTTTATGTGCTTCCCTTGCATTATATCATTGAATGTTGTGAACATGAGCATACTAAGGCTCTAAAGATACTACTGACATCAAAAGTAGGCAGCTACTCATTGGCTCACGTATGATTTTCAGGGTTTAGGGCTGTTGTAATGGAAGCTTATGAGTACTGTGAGGGAGGAAGATGTTTTTAAAGCTGTCTGATATACCTGCTTTGTTTCAGTTTTGAAGTATGTTCGCAGGGTAGGACAGCTATTAATTCATTTTTATTTCAGTACTTTGAGTCTCAAATTGCATATGTGTCTTCAGGGATGGAAGAAAATTATTTTTATTCAAAGTTTGGGGCTATTTTTTTACAGAACATTTCTCTATTATGGTACAGACCTACAAAAATTGACAGAAACCTAATAAAATTCTGGTTTCCGGAAGAGAATATCTTTTTCAGTGAAAAATTATTAATTTGAACTCTGTCCTTCATTATTAGTGTTCTTGATCAGCAGGAAACTGGTAACTTTGAATATTGCAGTTGAAGTGCACGGTTGAAAATAAAGGGTGTGAGGATTTATTGGAGAACTTACATGAAAAAGGATTAATTATTGATTTAGCAGGGTTTTTTAGCTGGACTAATAAATACTGAAAGATCTTTGAGGTCTTTTCCATCAAAATAGTACTGAAATCTAACTTTTGGTTCAAGGCTATCTTTTTTTTTTTTTTTTTGAAAGATCATGTTTAATTGTGCTTGTCCAGCCAAAGAAAGATGTTTAGTACTTCATTCCATTATTTAGTCAGTTGCCTCTGGCCTTACATTTATTTTGAAGCTTTACAATCCTGAAAGACTTGTATCTTCAGAATTCTACATAAAGTACTTTTACATCCTCTTTTTCAAATTTCTTACTGATATTTTTTTTCCTGCAGAAATTTTAAACACATTTAAGTTTTCTTTCTAAAGCTAGCTTTAGGAACTGCTTGTATAGTTCTGGAATTGCTATATTTTGCTGTGCTTTCTACAGACTGGCAGGCAAAATAAAAGCCGTGTAAGTGTTGTAATACAATATTATCATGGCAACTCCCTTGACACTGAGCGGGGAGCTGTTAGTTCTCAGTATTAAAATTATGTGGAAGCTTTACCAAAACACAGATGATTCCCTAAATTGCGGATCTCCTAGCTGTGGGTGAAAGAAAGGCCATGCAACCTTCTCTTCCCAGGCAAATGTTGCCCATTTTCTGGGCACTGGAATTCAGTTAACCTGATGTCGGAAATTTTTAAAATATTTGGCTGTCAGGATTGCTATGTAGTTGCTCAGGATGGAAACTGTCAGGGAGCAGCTACATGGAATGGGATGAGTTGAGAGCCAAGAGTGTCCAAAGTGCAGGCTGTGTCCTCAGTGACAAGGCACGGTGCTGCAGCACAAGCTGGGTGAGCAGCTTCTGAGGGCTGCTGCTCACAAATACCATCTGCAGCCCCAGCTGAGCTGCCAGCCAGGTGCAGGGAACGTGCACATTAGGAGCACCGCAGAGGGTGTTGGAGGCTGGGCTCAGGACAGGCTCCGTGCACTCCAGGTCTGGAGCCCAAGCCCAGGCAGCAGGGCTTGTAGAGCCCTTGTCTCGAAGCCCAGCCCCAGTCCAGCAGGAGGTCAGACTGAGCGCTGGTATACATGTGCCAAAATTCGGGCAAGGCCTGAGTGTATTCGAGGTGCTAACTGAATAAATGGGAAATAAGTAATTTAATAAACAAAGTACAACTGCTCCGATCACTTTTGCCCAGCCTCACTCACACTCCAGTACAGTGAATGCAAAGACAATCTTAGGTAGTAAGGAGGCAGCCATGTTTATCTCAAAATATGAGTTAAAACCTTTTGCTTTCACATTTTCTTTTGTTTTAAACTGTTTCTCACCTTTAACAGTTGTGATGAAAAAGATATGAGAAACAATTTAAGAGGTATTGTGGTGTAGACATGATCATGTTTGTCAGCAGTAGCCTTCTAATTCTAATTCTCTTTTTGAGCTGAGTAGCTGTGAAAGCTGTTTCAACCAAATGTCCCAAAACAAAAATAGGTGCTGATCACCTGTTGCACTTACACATAAGTGATGAATTTATATACGAAACCTCTTATCTACTATGTGTATATTTCTATGTATCTACCTATGTTACCATTTCCAGTATTTTAATAGTATTTCATGTGTAAACTATTTTCTTTAGTGTGCATGCTCAGTATTTTTCAAAACACTTATACAATCATAGAATGAAAGAATTGTTAAGATTGGAAACTACTGTTAATTACTAGACATTGCTACAAAATACTTAAAAAAACAAAACAGACTGTGATTACCATGTGCAAATAAGGTAGGAGAATAATGTAATTAGAAAAATCAAATCCATATTTTCCATAGGCTGGATGCTTCTTGTCTGTAATACAAAGATAATTAGGCACTAATGTGGAAGCTGGTTGAGAGAATGGTTACAAACACTGTTCATTGAATTTGAGCTTTTTTTGAAAGAGAGATGTCTGAAATTCAAAATAAACATATAAATAAGAAAAAACATCTGCATACAGATATTCACTGCATACTTCTCAGAAACCATACACCTCAGACTGAATCTTCATTAGACACAGTTCATATGAATATTATATCCTTTGACTTTCAATTAACATTGAATAATCTATTTTAGTTTTGTTAATTGTGAAGGAGCAAGGAAATTTGTGGCCTTAACAGTGTGAAGCCCTGTGCTTGGTATCACAAAGTTGTGATGCACCTGCTGTTACTTGTCTGTGCTGTCTCTGTATTCCTTTTTGCTTGTCTATTTAACACCAAAATCAGCAAGAGCATCTTAACAATGATAGATGAAAAAAGCAGAAAGCTACCAAGTCATTTCTTACTCCCAGTATGTGATTCTGCAAAGTAGATGTCATGGTCAGCAACTGTGCTTATGGGAAAACTCTTTCTTTATTTCTGTTCAGCTTGACATTTCACATAAAGGAAGGACAATTTGATTCCAGATGTCTGCAGCTCATCTGAAGAAAAGACATTTTTCAGAAGTTGCTCTTTCTTTTAACACCATTTCCTTGTGGAATTATTTGTCTTCAACTTTCTAAGGATATGATCAGTTGGCGAATAATTATCAAAGAAAAATTTAAAGTTTCTTAGCATTTCATCTCTTTTTTGTTTTCAGCACTCGGGTAATTTTACATTTCTATACATTTAGTAGTGTCTGGAGATAAAGCCAAATAATGTTTCTTCATAGCTTTTTTTCTGCCATGGTCGTGGGAGCTAGAGATGTCATAGAGCAGTGTCCTGTATCTAAGATTTTGAAGCTTCTACAGTTATTTGCACTGAGAACAGGTGTAACTACAGTGAACTCTGTTCCTGCCCTGCACAACTCTGAAAAAAAAATAGGTAATGAAGCCCAGTGGTAGGAACAAGTGTTACTGAGCCATGCCCAAATACAGTGTTTTTGTCCAGTTTCAGTGTAGATGTTCTATCTTGGGTGTCTCCTCTCTCCCCCTTAGCCTTACATATTGCACAGCATCACTTAATGCCATTAGGCAGGTAATCACCTCCTGGTGTTGGAGGGGGAGGGAACTGAAAAGGAGAAACTGTGAAAACTCATGAAATAAAGACAGTTTAATGGGCAAAGCAAAAGCTGTGTGTGCAAGCAAAACAAAAAGAGGAGTTAAGTCAGTGCTTCCCTTGTGCAGGCAGGTGTTCAGCCATCCCCGGTACTGCAGGGCTCTGTCACACACAACAGTTACTGGGGAAGTCGAACGCTGTAACTCTGAATGTCCTTCTCCCTTCTTCCCCCAGCTTTTATTGCTGACTATGCATCACGGTACAGACCATCCCTTGGGTCAGCTGGCATCACTTGTCCTGGCTGTGCCCTGTCCTAAGCCCTTGTGCACCCCCAGCCTCCTCACTGGAGTTGCAGTGTGAGTAACAGAGGCAGCCTTGACTATGTAAGGGCTGCTCAGCATTAACTGTAACATCCCTGTGTTATCAACACTGTTCTGGCCCCAAATCCAAAACACAGCACCATGTGGGCTGCTTTGAAGAGAATTAACTGTATCTCAGCCAAAACTAGTAGTTTGCACTTATTTTTTTCCTCTTTTTTTCAGTATGCCTTGGTTTTCACTTCACACTTAGAAGAAGGGTTAGCATTTTAAGTGTGCAAATCTTGCTGAGAGAGGCAGTCATTAGAGGCAATATGATGTGAGAGACACATCAGACTAGAGGAACAGTAGGTACCCTTAAGGAGCACATATCTTTTTTTCAGATCTAACATTGCAAATTTTGAACTAAACACATTCTGAATTTGTCTTAAATGCATTAATCTTTTAATCAGATTGAAAGAAGATGCATGGTGTCTGTGTAGAAGAGAAGAAATAGGATTTTAAGTTCTTGATCTTACAGTGCAGATTGTTCAACGACTTTTTAATTACTGTGTGTGGTTATTAGTAGCCATAACTTCAGTGGCTGATACTTGTGATCACAGTGAGAAATTTACTTTCTTTGTTGTATAGATATATAGAAGTAATAAAATTAAAATATTTTTACTATTATGGTCAAAGCTTACTTAAGCAAATATAACATTTTACTATATGGCATTAAACCACTGAATCTTGTATACTTGGTTGTCTGAAATACATAAGAAATAAATCTTTTAAACTCAGTGCATTGTAATAGTCATGAATGAAAAGAAGTTTGGGTGCTGAACATCAGTTCATACTCAGAACTGATGTAAAATTTCAGTTTATTTTTCCTAGGAAGCATATGATGAATTATCAGAGAAAAGTGCACCATGATTTCCCTATCAGATGGTAACATATGGCAGGGAAAACTGGCACCCCCGTTTATTCTCAGTATCTATCACGCTGCTTAGTGAAGTGCAATGATAATGAATACTGTAGCTTGCATTCTTTTCGGGGCTTGTGTATTGAAGATACTGTTCTAATACCACCATCTGGGACAAAAAATGTCCTTTGATAGCTCAGCTCTTTCAAGGCAAACTAAAACCTGTGTAGGAAAACCTGCAAGTGCAGTTCAGTTAAAGGTGGTTTTGCTTAATTAATGAATAAAGAAATTAATGCTTTTCCTGCTCTGTTCTTGGTGAATGATAAAGTTTTATCATTTTATGGGGTGCTTGAATTTTTTTTAAGAAAGCACTCCTTTAAATAAACCATGAACAATTTTCAATTTTTTGCTTTAAAAACCAAGAGACCATATTCCAATAGTTTTCTGCTTTCTCAGAGTGATTTTCTGAGAAGAAAAACTTGACAAGATCTCTCAAAAACTTGTCCATAATTATATGCTGCCATGATAGATGATGGTAGAAAGAATCAAAGCTTTTTAAAAACAGTAAATAATGTGGGAAGGGACACCAGTCAGTGTTGAAACAGTAGAAACAGAATTGACTATAAATGAAGAATAAACCGCTGAAAACTTTCATTTACTTCTATGGTATCTGAGGATGCATCTGTTTACCTTGCAGGTGCTTGGCATATATTTAAATGACTGCAAATACTCAGGTGCTTTTGGAAGAATCAGGTGAGTGAGTGAAGTTGGTCTAGGATAGGGTGTTTTGTGATCCTTACTCACAGTGACTAACATTGGGTCTGTGACAGGCCATTGGTGCAGCTTTTGAAAACAAATTTTCCATGGAAAGATGTACCAGCGCAGTGCTTGTAGCATCTCTAACCTGTTCAGAATCAGCAGCAAGTGCAGAGGGCTTGCTGGTCTCCACCATCATCTGGAAACCTTTGAAACCATCACAATGAGGACTGAAGGTCCTGCAGGGTTTGCAGTTGTGTCAGCTGAGCTACCAAAATTGCTTTGTTGCAGGGCAAGGGAAGGGGAGCAGTGACTGAGACATCTGTTGGGTTGCACTAGGGAGTTGCACTAGAGAGAGCAGCTAAAAAAGACTGGACTACTTTGGCTTCAGAAAATGTACCTTCTAAATAGGCTTTTGGGTGTACTAAATACCGGACTAAATACCTGCACTTCATTCCCTGGGGTGTGGTGGGAAGTTGCGATCAGCTAAGACACACGCAAATTGCAGTAGGAATGTTGAAAAAATTCCTCTTTTGATGGAAAATATATACATCTGTTTTAAAGTTTATCATGTAATGCTTGGGTTTCTTCTTCCCCCCCACCCCATGTCATTGATCTTTGCCATGTTAAGGAGGTTAGCAAATACTGCTCCATTGTAGCTCACACATACTATGTCTGCCTGGTTTTGCGTGAGATCAAGTTTAAATCTCTACATAATAGAGAGCGTGGTCTCCATTATGAAAAGGGTGGATGCAATCAAATCCGGCTTCCTGACCATTATGAAGAATTTAATCAATTTTACTCTGATAAAAAAAAAGGGGGTTTTAGGATATTTTTTCCAGAGTGTGAAATCTAGCAAAAATTTAGAACTAAGACAGGAACATTTTTCCATTTCTTAAATAAAGTTTTCATAGAAGAGTTTCCAGGTTTTTATTTTCATCCACATACACTTTTTGCATATACATACAGCATTAGGTGCTTCAGCCTCTACTTAAAATATTCTGATTCTTGTCACAGTCTGTAATTTATTGAGTACTTGGTCTGTGTGCTGTGGGCATCATTAGGACATCTTCCCAGTAAAGGCATAATCCCATAAAATGGGAAGAAAGAGTTGTAAAAAAAAACAGAATAATTAATACCTGACACTGACTTTCCAAAATTTTTAGCTCATGGTTAATTATTTGATTTCATATTCCTACTTTTATACATCTTATTTTAGTTTTCATTGGTGTATTTTAACTTTTTTCAGACTGATCTTTTTTGATCTCACAAGTGCTTATGCTTCAGTGAGTGCTAGCCTCCATTTTTGTGTCTGTCTGAAGCCAAGATTTACTTATAAAGAAAAAGTTAGTATTAGACTGTTTCTTTTGGCCCAGATGGTTTACCAGTATTTGGAAAACCTTGCTAGCGTATTTCTCTTTTGGGAGAAGAAATTAGTGATAGAGGTGCTTTGTTACTGGTTTGGCTGATTTTTGCCACAGAAACCTGTTAACTTTCTGAAAAATGTGTATGGTTTTCCTTTGCTGAACACTGAAATAAGTAGCGGCAGAGATTTTCCTGTCTACCTTTCCATCACTGTAATAGCTCACAGAACTCTACTCAATACTTGTATTTTTTGCCGACTTTCTTATTGGTTCCTGTTTATGGAGTGTAACAGATAACCCCAGTTTGAGCCAAACATTCCTCCTGTATTTGTAACCATTTGTCAGAACTCATAAAAAATGTAATCATCAGTCTTAGATTCAGTATTAAGTTCTGTGGGCGTATTTCTCTGGGTTTTTTGATGTCTTTTTCTTTGACGAATGTATCGATATATATGAAAATATTGATATTCAGAAATAAAATGAAGGAGGGTTTGGGTAAGCCGGTCTACATTTAAATAATCTACTTTCCTGATGACACAGAAGGCTATTACTGTCACATTAAGACAGTATCTCATTCATATGCTTCCATAAAATAGGCAACATCTGTGTTGTGTTTCTTCCAGTAGAAGAGGGAAATATTCCAACTGTTATGTACATCTGGTGCTGCTTTCCAGCATTATATATCACATCGTTTGTGGCAAAATCCCCAA
Organism: Oriolus oriolus; assembly: GCA_013400235.1. Lineage (NCBI taxonomy): Eukaryota > Metazoa > Chordata > Aves > Passeriformes > Corvidae > Oriolus > Oriolus oriolus. Next base: position 67,874 of record VXBT01012248.1, on the reverse strand, counting down.
AGTTTTTCATTTTCTTCTCTCTCTCTCTCTAATTCTTATGCTCTCTGAGCCACAATATAAGGACGCAAATAATATGATTTAATTTTTACCTTTTATTACAACATCATCTGTTCTTTCAAAAAGCCCATACATTAGTCATAATAGCCTCACAGCAGTAATTTTACATGGAGGAGAAAAAGTAGCAGTCATGGCCATCCCTGCCTGGAATTGTTCCCTTCCTGGGGATGTTCAAAGAGCCCAACAGCATTTCACTTACTGCTAGTGGATTGACTACAGTAATGTTTAGTAAGAGTGTGACATTCAGCAGCCTCCTGAAAGGTTGTCTATTTCTAAATGGGGACACGGTGAAAGCAGATTTAAAGTTAACTACAATTAGAGAATGTGAATCAGTGATGGAAGGCTGATGGCTGAGGCTTGAGATGGAGGATATTCAAGTTGTTCAATTATAAAAAATAGACATTCTGTGGTAGCGCGAAGATGTCTTGTTTGACCACATGGGGTTACTGTTTGCTGTGAACCTCTCTGGGGTCAGATTTGTGGAACAGGACTGGCAATTGAACTCTAGCCTTTCCAATGTGAAGCCATGAATGGAAATTGTAAAGTCCTTCTGTCAGAACAAGCAGGGGGAAAAATCAGCTGCATAATGCAGAGTGAGTAGGGTAACTACATTGACAATTGATGGCAGGTGTAGCTGAACTGATGCTCAATGGTGATAAAAATGGGACTTTTAGTGTTTAGTGTAACAGAAAAGTTAATTAACTTCTGCAAAGTGGAACTAGTTCAAGTTGGAAACAGATGCACATCAGTTCCCTGCACGTATTCAGCGAAATATAACCTTATGCTCGAAGACACTTACTCATAATGTATTCTTTAGATCATAATACATTCCTAGAAGCCTTATGCAAATTGCTATAGCTTGCATATGATGCTCATTTAATTTTACCTACCAAATCAAACGTTTATTAGAGCTTAAGTGTCTTGAGAAGATTGTGACACCATCTCTAGGAATCAAAGTTGGTGCAAACCTCAGTTTATTGCACATATCTTTTTGCGGAATCGACACAGCTTCTCAATGCTCTTAGTATTTAGAATTCTGCAGTGCTCTCTTTTTTAAATTGTACTTAAGACTCACTGTGCAAGCAATGGCTTGTCTTGTAAGGATTAAGTAATATTAAGTGGACAAATGAAAAGCAATATTAGCAGAGAGTAGTGTTTTGTATTCCCTGTTGAGGAAGTTAATAGAAACGGTTTCCAGGAAAATTGTTCACAAATGGCTTGCAGAATTAAACTGTACTCTCTTGCATCTCTCTATCAAAAAATGTCCTCTTTTACAGCAAACCAATAAAACTCTCCAGTAAATGCCATGACATGTTCCTTGCTTTGTACTTTTCACTGCTTGAGTTGTTTGCCACTACTGTCAGCTACCATTGTTATGAATCATTTCTGTTTCTTTTTGCTAAGGTATTGTCAATCCAGTTGTCTTCTTAAGAGAAAATAGGAGCCTTAACAACAGAAATTGAAATGCTCTTCTGTGAAGACTTGAAAACAATATATCTCCATTTTACTTTGTCTCTGTATGTGTTTTTACTTTTCAAGCCCCAGACCCATTTATCAATAAGATATTTAAAACTCCTGTCGCCTGTACAAGTATGAAATGTAAAATTTAATGACAAATTAATGATATAAAATTTTTTTTGACTTTAGCAAGAAAGCTGCAGCCCTCTGTTTCTGTTTCCTTTGTCCACTTCTCTAAAATAATTTTTTCTGCTCTGAGTTTTGACTGGTTTTGATGCTGATATTTTTTGAGTGTGTCTTTCCATTCGAAAGATCTATGTAGGGTGAATACATTGACAGCTTATGACTGCTCATGCATAAAATGGTGACAGAATATATCAAAGCCTAGACATTTCAAAAGCAAAGCATAATAAATAGATGGATAGGGCAATTAGCTCTGATTTCCTACAGTCTGAAGACTTGAGGAGACAGTTGTGTTTTAGTGGCCTTTGATAAATATATATAAAATGGAGTGTAGCTACCAAAAAGTTACTACCTCAGTATGATGGAGAGACTGCAGATGAAGCACTTGACATTAGCAAGCCAAATGAATTTCTGGATTAGAAGACCCATAACACAACTCTTTAAGATCAGCTCAACAAGGTACTTCATATGCCATTGAAGCAGATCCCCTCTCTGGTTCCCTCTTACCATCTTTTACAGGGTGTGGAAAGAAGTATGTTGCTTTTTTGAGAAATTAAGGTCTTTTTTAAAGTAGAAATAGGCTATACTACCATCTTCTAGAGAAAAGTAGACTTTCTCTGCTATATTGTTTAGTCACGCTCAGGAACACTGGACCTTTTCAGTGCTAAGTGCTAAAATTTTCTTTAGAAAACCACTTTATTATCCTTGTCATTAATGCCTGTCCAGATCTCTACCAATGCCAACAGTTTACCATCTGTTCACAAATACTTGTGAAACAAATATGTGCAAAGACTTATCTACACCTACAGGTTTCTATGTAGGAGAAGACCAACCGACAGACTTAGCCTTAAGTGAAGGCCTCCATGACTGTTATATTTCAAGATAAAATAATTTTCAGGTGTCTGAATAAGAGATCTAAATAAGCAGAGCTTTCAAAATGCATTCTTGCTTGGACATTAGTCAGTAAATAAAGTGCAGGGTATCTATGTTGAATTAGAGTAGACAATCGAAAAAACAACCTGGGAGCATTAGAAAAAGGATATCCTTTCCAACAAATTCTTTTTCTACATGAAACAGCCCTATTTATCATTAGAATGAGCAGTGCTTCTATTAAATTTTGCATTTTTTTCGTTGCCTTCTGAAGCATACTGAAAGCAGCATGTAAGTTGATCGAGTGCCTGCACTAATAGTCAGTGACATTCATGTGACCTGCTGTTTCATATGCATGGCTTCTGTCACATGAAACACCTTAACCTGAAACAGTTGTTACTTTAGGAAAGGGGAGCTGTGCACTGGCCTGGGTATTCGCAGAACTATCGAAGCTGTCAAGATCCAAACAGAACTGCTGAGTCCAGAATTTTTTTTTTTCTATTTTTTTCTATTTTAGAAAGAACTGCTGCACACTGGCCTCAAAACTGAAGCAATCTGTGAGCCTTGTGTCTGGAGTTAAAAGACTAGTACTGCATAAAGCATAACTGCTATCAGACTAGAAAGCTAATCTTCCCCAGAAGCATGTACAATATTAAGTTGTGCTGAGAACAGTTCAAAATTACAGGTTTTGAAAAGTCAATAATAATCTCATGAAGACAAGACAGGGATAGATGACCTTGAGATATAAGGCAAGTAATCAGCTTGTTTGTAAATACTTCAGGCTTTTTGGTATATAATCTTTATTTCTACTCTCATATTACCCTGCTCTTTGACGGTCAGTGAGCTCTCTTGCTTCCTAAACCTTTTTGTTGTATGCTTCCAGGTCTGCCCAGAACACCTCCAGTTGTCAATTTCACCCCATTTGAAACTGCTACTATTTTTTTTTTTTTTTTGGTCTTTATAGTATAATTCATGTAATGTAATCAAAGTTAGATCATTATATATTTGAGGTAAATTTCTTGCATTCCTATTCATAAGTCCACTGAATTTCCACTACATTAGAATGAGTCTTGCAGTACAGATTTTTAAAAAGAAATCAGTAGAAGTTTTAAATGTCTTGATACTTTTGCTTTCCTTCTGCAAGGTCAATAGCAGAAAAAATGGCAACTGAAAAATAATTTGATTTTAGAAGAATTATCCAACTTCTGTGCCTTGTGTATCCTGTTGAATATTGTTAAATATATTTAACTGTTATTCAGCAACCAGCCTAACCTGACAATTTCAGAGCAGAATCCTCACATCTCTAAAGAGACTATGTAAATAAATTCTGATTAATGTCTTCAAGCAGCCAGAGTGGCATTTTCAAACGTACACAGTTTTGGTTGAAATCTATTTCTGAAATCAATGTAAATTTTATCACTAGCTGTAGCAGGAATATAGAAATAAGAGAAGTGCTGAAGTCATGGAAACCAGCTCTTGGACTCCAGAATGGCACAAACAAAGGAAGAAGTGTGTTTTTCATCCAGCCAGCAGTTAGAAGGGTTTAAGTATTCCAGGCAGTACAGGCGGATGTTTAAAAGGCAAAATTCAAAGGAGAAAAGAAACTAAAGCCCCTTGTTGCTACACATCCACTATTAAAAAGCAAAGGTAGCCTGAGGCCAAAAAAATAAAGCTGTGCTAGGTATGCGTGGGTTGTGTGAACCTTTTTTCTATCGGTATTTTTTTTCTACCTTGATGTCTTAACGGCTTATCTATGTGCCAGCTGCAATAGAGGGACTGTCTAGAATGGAATTTTCTGAAGAAATAAACAATGTATTTCAACAATATAAGGCAAAACTTTGATTTTTGGGGGTCTTCAAGGGCATGTTCTTGAAAAATATTTCTAGAATCAGTAAAATAAAACATAGAGCATCTTAAAATAATGAAAAATAAATATTAATAAGTATAGCTGTGAGGTAGGCACAAGGAGAGGGTGTTCAGGTTGGATGGCCCTAAGAAAACAACACACACCAAAAGAAACTAAGTTCCACGCTTGCTAACAGTGGGTGCTATTGTCATTGTGCAAGGAGGTAGGGATGGTAGGGCAGTAGACTGAGAGGGGGAAAAGGAGGGAACTTCAAGGAGGTAGCTAAAATCTGAGGGAAGATCTTTGGGATAAGGAGGACCTCCAAATGCTTCTTGATTGACAAAAGTCATTGCCATGGTACTTTAATTAAAGGAACTTATTTTTGTTGAAAAAGTGAAGCAGTGAAGTGTAAGCTTCATGTGTAAACTCTTAAAGCTTTATGTGCTATGGTTTTTGAGCTGTCACACTTGATGTAGAAGCACTGTAACTTAATAAAACTTTGAGCAACAGTTGACAGTATGTGGCTAGTATGAAAACTCAGTTTAAACAAACAAATGTAAATAATAATAATCATAATGAAAAAAAAATGTTATCTGAAAAATACTGTATTATTTGGGTTCTATTTTGTCTTCCACAATGTCCTCACGTACTTTTCAAAACACTTAATATTTCTGTAACTAATTCAGTAGTTAAAGCAGAATCAAAAAGATGCATTTAACTACAGTTTAAACGTTGTTTGATTAATGTGACTAAATATTTAATGTCAGACTTTTCTGTTATGTGATACTGTGGCAAAATCTTGTCTACTATCCAAGTTATGCAATTAACCTTGGGTATTATCATCTGAAAAAATTTCATCCAATGGAAAAGCTTCTATCTTGTAATCAAATCTGACAAACTGAATAGGGCAAACCCCCTGTCTCATAGGAAAGTTAAAAACCAAAACTCCTGCCTGTGTTATTTTTATTACAACGCTGTTGATTTGCTCCCTAAAGCACAATTTATGTGTCTTTTATTCCTTGATTTTGGGAAAGTAAAAGCAGCAACACGTTAAGAAAAAGTAAATATGCTTCAAATATTGGACGTCAACCAAAAATTGATCCTTAAAAGCTCCAAGCGTAAGTGATAGTTTCCAAATAATTGTGAGGCTGTCATAAAGTTAATAGCTTTAACATGTAAATGAAATTGTGCAATTCACGTATTAACACAGGAAATTAATTAATGCATCCTTTAAGCAGATTATCAAGATCAACAGGTGGTTCCCGGACTCCAGCATTTCTCTTGGAAATCCAATTTTGTGGGAATGTGCTTATATGCATGTCCATACAGTTTAATTTCTGCTCATTTTGGTGGAGTTACTTGGTCAGTGAACTTAAGAGATGTCCATATACTACAGTAACTCTAGTCACAGCTACACAGATACAGGCATCTGTGTAAAGATTCCCTTGTTCTAGCAGATGATGGCAGAAAAGTAGAGATAATGGTGTGGAAGAAAGAGTTTGTAATAACAACTTAGTTTTAACCTGATTTGTCTTTGGAGGTTGCAAGTTTGAAGGTCAGAAGATTTTCCAGTATATCAGTATGACCAAATTCTCTAGAGGGCTGGAGGGGACTGCCTTTGCTGTAACACCCTGGTGATGGTTTTTTGATGGGTCACTAGTTTTGCAATTTCCATGTGTTTCAGAGCACTGAGAAGAGTGTAACTTGGTCAAACACTGGGTGTTGGTGTGGATTTATGTGATGAGAAATTTGTGGCCTTATTTCTCCTTTTGCCTACATGCAGAGGAAGAAAACTCCTGGATTTAACTATTATTGGTTTTGTAGCTCATTGTTTCTATCTCCAAACTAAAGGTCTTGGAGAGCATAGAAAGACTATTCTGTGTATCCAATCCAACATTTACACCATTGTCTCATAGGATATTCATTCTGACTGCAAATATATACCTAAAAAAGGGAATGATAGTGAATTTAAGGTGTCTGCTGTTAGATGGCTATTATGCTTTGATAAATGTTGGTTTATCCTATGTTTGTATGCACTATGCAGCTATATAATGAAGAAATAAACCAACCAACAAAATAGTTAAATCTGGATGGTCAGATGGTTACTGTTACATGTGGCTGATGATTGCAATTTCACATCTTCCTCCTTCTTGGCTGCACGAGTAAATCTGTTCATGCAAATGCAGTTTAATTGGCAATACTGTTATAATTTACAATGTATATTTAATTGACTTTTATACCTTAATTTAAGTAATGTGTATTTAATTACAATGTATTCTTAATTTAACACAAATCAAAATTATCTTTTTTTTCCCTCTTAATTTTTTGCTATTAATTAACAGGAAGAGGGTTGATTCCCTGAGATAAATTCCTGTACCAATGCATAAGATATAAGAAATCCCATGATGCACTGTTTGCTTTTGCCTAATAAGAATATTGTTTTCAAGGGTTCCTGTGATTTTTCTGCATATAGTGGTAGATAAGGAAATCAGATTAGTTTTTTGCTTATAATGATTAATCTGAAAATCTGGTTGTTTCTGTTTAAGATGTTGGTATTTCAACTGTCAAGCAGATGGGCAGTAAATTGTAAAGTACAGAAAGATAGAAAGATAGTAAGAAAGATATCAATTCACATCTGTCTCCCCGTGATCAGCATATACTAGTTGAAACAAAACAATTGAATAAGATGTATTTACCAGCACTGTGAAGCTGTGATCATGATAAAAAATCTGACCAATACATAATAAAGTCCAATCGTCATTCAGAAATATCCTGTAAGGGGACAAATTTTGATAAAAATTAATAAAGCAGTAGCTGTGGCTTTGAAAATTGTATGTCTTCTTTATTATTGCAATTATCTCTTTTTTAATAGATTAAAGTCTTGTTGCTAATATAAGTGATTCCTTTGCTGAGTTTTCTCATAGGCAATTTCTATATATTATTTTCCAAATCTTTTATCTTGAGTCTCATAATTATATACGTTTGAGTTTGCAGGTATATTGGATCAGCTAGAGGATTGAGTTTGTGCATCTCAGGTGTCACTACCTTCACAGAAGCATTGAATTTTGTCACGTAAATGCAGATGAATTATTTCACATAGTTCAGTTGAGTTTGTTCTGCAGAAATATCTTAGTACTGCTTTCACTGCACTCAAGGTTGCCCTTACATGTCAACTTGTCATATTGAAAGGTAGGACTTGGAAAGTGCACTTGAATTTGGATCCTTCCCAAGGTAACAAATGGTCTTTGGAATTCTGAGGCCTGTGGTGCAAAGGCGCATCTCTGGAGATCCGTACTTAGTGTAGAAGAATCACTGCTAAGTTATAAAAAATTATACTCGTGGAGCCAAATGTCTCTGTCAAGGGCTGTGCAAGCGTATGGGTATTAATGCTTTCCAGCTCTCCTGATTCAGACTGCTGACTGCTGAGAACCCTAAGCCTGCTCTGCGTGGGGCTGTCCGATACTTGTCAGACTTACTAATGAGCGCTGAGCTGCTTCCAAGCCAGACCCTAGATTTTTAAGGTGACATATACACAGTGAATGCCTTGCTAATAAATCCTTTTGGACCCTTGCTGCCCTGTGTCAGACCCAGTTGTATGTTCTCAGTAGCAATGATTCCGTTTATCTGCGGTTCAGACATATCGCTCACAGAAAAATGAGGCTGCAGGATATGGAAAAAACCTATTAGTAATACTTTAAAAGCTTTTCTCCTGGATTTTTTAATCATTTTGCCATGCTTCTTGCAAGAGATTGAGTGTATCTTTTTTGAAACTGTGTCAGGAAGTTTTCTCATCTGTACTCTGCAGGTTAGCTAGTGTAGATCTTAGCAATGACTAAAAATAATTTTGACAATTATAGCAGAAATGAAATGGTGCCCCCCAAATATATCGGGGTTTCTGCATTGGAGTGAATGAAACAAAGACACTTATTCTCTGTTTTTTTTCTGAGACCTAATAAAAACCCAAAAGTCATAAATTATCTGGTCCTGAACAAATGACTTACCTTTATTCTTCACTTACCTTTTTTGTAAGGAAACTAAAAGGCATCTTCTTTTGTTGTCATGTCAAAATGACAGTGAGTTTTATGCTCCTTCCTTTCTTTTTCTAATCTCTGTCTGATCAGGTGTGGTGATTTTCATATACTTGTTGAAGTTTTATGGATGTGTACATAGGTATACTGTCAGTGTGCATTAGTTGTTCTTTATGACCAGAAATTAAACAAGAGAAAAGTTTGGAGAAGCCAGCCCTGTATTCCAGGGCTGAGATGTCACAGACCTTCTTAAAATCTTTTATTGTAAAGTTTGTTGTAGTTTTGCTCTGCGCTGTCTAAGGGCCTTTTGGGAATTAGTAAAGACAAGGGGACAGCCCAAGCTGCAATCAAGAACGTACGGTTACTTCAAACTGAGTAGCAACTCTGTCTGTTTTAACAAGTGAATTGTGTTCCTTCCTTCCGTTCAGTGGAGTGGTTGTCATTCATACATGTGAATTAGGGTTCCAGGGGTAGTGCCATGGAAGCTGGCTATGTACAGTTGCTGCAGAGTGAGTGTTCCTTTTAGACCAGACAAGAAAAAACCCACTTCCTCACTATGGTAGCAGATTAATTCAATTAACTCATTTTACTAAGGAAATGTACCAGGAAACTGGTTTACTGCCTAGATTTTACGTAAGGGGTTTTTCTCTGGAGGAGTAGGGGGATTAAAGAAGTGGTGCTGCCATGGTTGTTTCAAACTTGTGCTGACCTTGGAGACAGGAACAGGTTCTGTGTGAAGAGTGAAAGTTCTTTCACTTTCCTGCAAGCTGTTAAGAGGTCTTGTGTGTCAAAAGCCTGTACCTGCAGAGGGGCTCTGGAGTATCTGTTTTCACATCCTTAGGTGGGACAGGGCCCTGGAACACACTGAATAGAACCTCTGCTGGAGAGGAACCCATAAAGCAAGATAGTAAAGCATGACTGAAAAAGTTGCTATCATATTAATTCTTTTTAAAAATGTGCAGCTGTAAACAAATTCTGTGTCTGAATTTGTCAGAATGTTAATAAAGCCCTTCTTACTCCTGGTCATTACCCATGGCCTCCAGATATTTTCTGAGTGATGGATTTATCTTACACTATCAGCTTTCATAATAACAAATGGTGTAGATCACATATTTGCAGAGAAAATTTAAAATGTGTATTCTTAGGAAATCATTAACAAATAATACACATAGTTTTCTTTTTTTTTTATTCTGAGATGTCTACCTTTGCAAGATTCTTGAGCTGAACTTCTCATTTAGTAAATGTAACTTTTATCTCCATCTGCTTTAGTTTTGAACACTTTGTTGCAACTTCACCTTCTTCATGTTCTTTCTGAGTTACCTTGAGTTTGATGCAGTCTAGTCTTAAATCCAGACTAATTTTGATACAATCTGTTCCTAAGATAATACTAATACAAAAAAAGTATCAAAGGTGGTCCCTGGCTAGTCATTACCTGTCTGAAATTTAGTAATAAACAGTGGGTAAATTCATCCATAAAATTTTATTTTCAGCAGCGGCCAATCAAGAAAAATAGTGTTCAGAAATAATTTTTTACTCTTTCTAGAAAGCTACATGTATGAACAAAAAAATATACATTTATAATTTTATTTTTCTAGAAGAGCTGCAGGGCAATATTGGCTCTGTAATATCCTTTTATATAATTCTGTAAGCAGAACCTTATGAAATCTATGTCTGCATCTCTCATTTAGATGAGATAAAAATTTTTATTTCTGATAGACATAGTGAGATAAATATTCGGAAGGAAACATAAGAGACAGTTCTGTTCTTGTGGTATATTTAAATAAAGCCAGGAAACTGTATTTGTAAGTGCAGCTCAGATCCCATTCACTGTATAGAAAACATAATTGTCTAGCACTGAATTTCCTTTTCACCAGTGTTGCTACTGTGAGCTCCAAGAAAAATTGTTACTCTTCTTCTTCGTTTTACTGTTCAAGTTGATCTTGTAGATTTTAATATATTCAGTAAATGTAGTTATGACTAGTTAAAGGCAAAATCAGTATGGGATGGTGGGCTGTGATTCCTCAGTGGTTAAATTAAGTTTGTTGGGCCCAGAGTTCTATATATACATTTCAAAGACCAATACTGTCACTTATTCTTCAGAAACAGATGAAATAGGGATATACAACAAGTCTGAAATTTCCATAGGGATGCTGTTTTGACAACTGCCAGCACCAGAAACCATACTTTTAATCAATATTAAAATGAATCCACGGGTGTCTGTCATAGCACAGAACAGTCTTAGAAGTCTAGCATTGCCTCAGGATGTAAAAAATATAAATAAATCCTAACTGAATATTTTTATCTTAATGTGGGTTTAGATGCTATCCAGAATCATATTTTTTGAAAGAGAGAAAATAAGTTTTTCTATAAATTACTTAAATCAAGTAACATATTAAAGGAAATTATGAATTACTGATAGCAAATTAACTTTATTTCCTGCATAACATTGTCTGTCATAGCATTTCATTTATAATAAATAATAAATAAATAAATAAATAAATATTTCCATGTTTCAACTCTCTTTTTGCTTTTAAAACTTTGATCTCAGTAGGTTTTGGACTTTGTCCCAAATGCAGCCTCAAGACACCCATAGAAATGAATTACCAACTGTGAGCTAAAGCAATATTGGAAGTGACATGAATATCAGTTATTGTCTTAGATTCAAAAGTCTTGTCTCCTTTTGGTCTGGCTGTGGCAAACCAGTATCGCCTTGTGCTGCTGTGCTTATGCAGCCATGAGCATCTCTTACAACGTGTAAGAGAAATGACACCACCATATGTCCTAATTGTTGGAACAATGCACTGCCCTCCTGGAGGTTGTCATTATTTCTTCATAACAGCGGTGCCAGAGATGTAATCATCCTGCTCAGCCACTACTTCTCATCCAAGATTTAGAGCATCAGCTCAACCCTCTCCACTTCTCTCTTCCTTCTCCACTTCTCCCAACACTACACTTTTAAACAAGAACTAGGAAACTTTTGTTGTAAGTGTAATGTGATTTGCCTTTGTGCAGTAAATATGAGTGATACGAGGCATTTGCATCAATGCTTCTTGTTTCTAAGTGTTGCTGTGTCAGCCTGCGTCACTGATTCATGTAGCTCTCTCCCAGTTTCCTGTTCTCACGGGATTTCTTACAGCCGCCTAAATAATTTCTTTCAGATAATGGTGGCCTTGAAATGATGAACACAGATTTCTTCTTAACTCATTGTAGCTTCAGTTAACTGTGTTGTCTAGAAAGCAAGAACCTTTCCTTGTTTCCTTCTTTCCTGTGTGTCTGTGTTAGCTCAATTAATGTATTGGCTTAAGATGTATCACAATTAATTAAAAGGTATTCTACTTATGACTATCTGTAGTTTGCAATAAGATTCAAATATTTGGAGATATGAGGATTTATTTTCATTGTTGCATTCATCTAGACTTATTGTAGAGAAGATTTTGATGTTATAATTTAAGCCATTTTAGAGTTCAGTTTTGTGTTCCTGTGTCATTTGCTTAAGAAGACAATATATTCCAGTATAATCAGTTACAATACTGAAATCCAAGACTATCAAGTAAAAAAAGTAAATTCCTTTTTAGGAAATGTCTAATAGGCATTTAGGGGGATGAAGAGATGACTTTTCTTCAGAGAAACTGAGAAGACCAGCAGAAAAACTCCCTTGCCATAGCAAGTTCTTCAGGGTAGACTGGTTTGTTGGGTTCTTTTGTTGTATTTTCTGAAGGGAACAATGTTTTAGAGGGACTGGAACTGTTTATCAGATTTTTCAGTGCTGCAAGACTATGTACAATTCATGCTTACTGTGGCCAGGTGCTTGCAGTAATGAGAGACTGAAAACAGAGTTTTGGAAGTGTTTGTTTTAGCTGATGTTTTTCAGGTTAGTTGATAAATGGAATAACAATATCTTTAATAATAAATAGATAAAATATATTTTTAGTACTTTAAGTTCTTGGCAGCCTCACAGCTGTTAGGCTGATGAAAAACAGAACATTCAGATTAAAATTTCCGTATTTAAATCTGCCAATGTTTGAACTTTACTGTATATTTTTGATGACTTGGGAGGTTTGCTTACTAATTTGGAACTTTGCCTAATGTTTTTGTTAAAATAGAACTTTCTATCTTATAATTAATCTCCTTGTTCTGTATCTTCATACAATAAAAGTGCAGAACAAATGAGCACTCAAAATACTAGATGTATAATGAATAGTTGGGGTTTAAACATAACTATTTTCCTGACAAGGACATGGTACTGCTATAAGCAATTGGCTGTCTTACGTTATTCTTCTGCCAGGTTCCTTTTTTTT
>VXBT01012248.1:0-48924 GCA_013400235.1 Oriolus oriolus | reverse complement strand
CTTCCCGCACCTTCCCTCCCCGCACCTTCCCTTCCCGCACCTTCCCTGCCCTGCCCTGCCCTGCCCTGCCCTGCCCTTTGCTTTTCTTTTTGTGAGACTGGAAACAGAAGCTCACTAAGCAAAACAGAATACAAACTTCTGAGTGGAAGAGGAAGGATAAAGGGCATTTACCTGGACTTTTCCACTGTGCTTATCTAGAGTAACAAAAACCTGAATTATCCAAATGAAATGGATGGAGACAATGACTGGACAGAGCGCTGACAGATGAGTGTTAAAAATCTCTTCCTTTCTGCGAAAAGAGAACCAAGCAGGTAATTCTTGGAAATTTGTACGTTAGGTCTGCCCTAGATCACTGAATTGAATTTACCTGATAATACAACCCTCCCATGACATCCAGTGTCTGCTACACTTCCACAGAAATTCTGGTACCTATTAAATTTTCTACAAAATACAGAGAGTTTTTAAAATTTTTTGGCAGGTCATTTGTGCAAATATCTGTTGGAACATCTTTTCTGGTTGTAGAACAGTAAAAAAAAAAAGAAAGTTTTCTTTAGCCATTGTCCCGCGCCTGTGCTGCTTTTATATGCAAAATCGCGAGAAGCGATTGGTCTAAAACTCTGTCCATCACCTCAGTTTCAAACCAGTACAGCCATGCAGCCACAGGTCTTCCATCTTCATCTTTGCAGCCTTCTTTGTTCTGCTGCACTAGAGAACTGCTAAAGTACAGTTTTAAATTAGTTATTTTAGTCATTATGGCTATAATTTACCCTGTTAGTTAGACATGTATGGATTGTGTGACCTTGCTATAATGCTATCTTTATGTGTAAGGTAAACACATGTAAAAGTTTATGTGGTTTTCATCTTGATTTCTTAGCTAAACTAAGAAAAACTAGCAAAGATGTCAGCCTTTCTTTAGAAGCCAGCATCGCAAGCCACAGTACAACCCAGTTTGGAGAAGTTAGTAATTTTTAATAATTCATCAGTTTAGAGCCACAAATCTTTCCTAGAAGACCAAAATTAAAGAGCTTTTGCACTCTACATTTGGGTTTGGAAGAGGAGATGGTATGATAACTTTCTTTTCTTGCTGTAAACTCTGAATTAGATATCCCTAATATTTACTAATTTACACAATAGTGCTAGAGTTTCTACCTCTCTTCCATGAATTTTCCCGTATTTTTTCGTTTGTTGGACTGAGAGATAATATGTACATCAGAAGAGAAAAACATGTCCAGTCAAACAGATACTTTTTTACATGAAGCCTATTTGCGCCTTTCTTTTTTATAATTAGTACCTGTGCAATTTGCTTAAAAAATCATGACAAAAGATTTGTGAAAACTTATATACTTATTAAAGATTAATGCAATATGACTAAAAATCTTTATCTGAAATCAATGTCAATTAATCTTTTTCAAATTTATAATGCACTTTCTAAAGAAGTACTTTGAAGCAGAGAAATGGACATAAATATCATGTGGTAATATATGTCAAGGCCAGCTTGATACACAGCTTAAGGTTTTTAGCTTAAAGTACTAAAATTCCTGAACTGAATTCTCAATCATAAATAATAAAGAAAAATTGAAAGCAGGTATTTTTAGAATGATTTCTGAGATTGTATTTTCTAAATAAGATTGTAATATCATTATAAGAGTAACAGAATATTAAAAAAGTAGGCAATAGTTGTCCAGATTAACTAAGAGGAAGAAGTTGCCAAAACACTGCCTTGTAGTCAATTTGATTTCCAAATATTTTCATGAACTTTTCAGAAAACACTTCAAGATGTTATTTAGTGTGGTATATCTCACAGTACTTAAAAAGGGTATCTGGAGCTGCTTTTCTGAAGTATGGATAAATTTGTTTTGTTTTAATGAGTAGTTCCATATTTTGGCTATTATTAGACACTATTAGTGTACTAGGATAGAAGAATTTTTCTTAGGATATTTTGTCTTACACTTTGTAACTTTATGGGAATTACTAAGGTCGGTTATGTAATCATTTTAGCAGCATGAAAAATTAAATTGGACAGACTTACAAGCTTATCAAACTCTCCGAAGATTGATGTCATTAGAAAAGCTGTACATGCTCGAAACATGAGGCAAATATAATCTTTTCCTGTGTTGTAGTTTAACCCCGCTCAGCTGTTTGGTCAATGTCCCCAAGTGGAGGGGGCAGAGAATTGGAAGGGTAAAAGATAGAAAACTCATGCTGATATGAAGACAGTTTAATAGGGAAAGCAAAAGCTGCACACACAAGCAAAGCAAAACAAGGAATCAATTCACTGATTCCCATGTCAGGCAGGTGTTCAGCCATGTCCAGGAGAGAAGGGCCCCATCACAGGTAATGGTGATGAATTGGAAGACACATGCCATCACTCCAAACATCTCCTGCTTCCTTCTTCTTTCAGCTGTATATGCTGAGCATGATGCCATATGGACTGGGATATCCCTTTGCTCAGTGTGGGTCACCTGTCCTGGCTGTGTCTTCTCGCACTTCTTGTCCACCCCCAGCCTCCTTACTGGTGGAGCTCTTTGAGAAGCAGAAAAGGCCTTGGTGCTGTGTGAGCAGTGGTCAGCAATTGTCGCACTTGTATACGAAAGAAGCACACACAGGCCAGTCGTCAGGATTAGGATGCCAAGGGTCCCAGAAAGGGCCGGCACTCTTTTATTTATACAGTCTTAGAAAACACCGTGGATTGGAGGGTGAAATTACCACCCCTCAACCACATAAGTCAAAGGAAAAATCCATCCAACTTCTCCGCCTTAGGAGAAAGAATGAAAACAAAAGTGGACGGTTAGCATAGCATGGCTTATGTTTACAGAAAGTGCATGAGAACTCTATCTACAGAATTAAAAACATCGAAGAACTGTGAAAATCAGGGCAACAAGCAATAATGGAAACACCTCTATGTCATCAATACTATTTTGGCCACAAATCCAAAACACAGCACTACAGGGACTGCTATAAAGAAAATTAACTATATCCCAGCCAAATCCAGTACATTGTGTTATTGAATAAGTACACATCACAAGATGCATCCATTTATTTTCTAATTTACTAATTTCTCTCTATCAATTTGAAGTTTCATATATGAGAGTTGAAAACAGCATTGAAACATTTTTAATGTGTACATGCTATTTCTGCATCATATTGTATCATCTTCATGAAGTGAAGTTCATGGATGATAAAAATTCCATGTCATATTGATCCTCAAGCTGATTGATGTTATGTGGCAAAATGATACTTCTGTTCCTTAGAGAGGGCATAGAAGCTAAGGTAGAATTAAAATCTAAAAATATCATTTTAATCAATATTCACTCATTTACAGCTTTGTAAAACAGAAATTAATTTCCTAAATACTGTATATGAAGATGTAGCAAAGATTTGTAACTTATTTTTGCTTGCCTAACCTATGAGGGGAACATTCTCAGCAAAAAGGGGATTCTTGCTGTGCTCCCAAACACAGTGAAGGTCTATCCTGCAAAAATCAGTTTTCTCCTTTTGGGTTATAAGTCTACAAAACATGCCAAATGTCATCTAACTGTTTACACACAGAAAAAGAAAATGGACCAGTGCATATGTTTGTCTTCTTTCAGACCAGTGGGCTCGGCTCTTTATTAACCGTATTCCTCAATGTCAGCATTTCTGAATTAATGAGTTCTGCCTATTCCGGATAAGTGGGAATCTGTTATTCTAGTAATAGTTGTTCAGATTCCCATGAAAGAAAATATCTAAAATACTGCATTATGGACCAAAGAACACATATTTTCAATATTGTCAAAAAGTAGAATTCAATATTAAAATGACCTTAGGAATATACTCCCCAACAGTGTGGACTGGTAAAATTCTTTGAGATAAAGACATGAAAATTAAAAAAAGAAGTCTGAAAACTCAGTTGCTAATTTACATAGAAATCATAGATTAAGAGATGATATGGACTTAAAAACTGACGGTGCCTGCGTTTTCCTGAATAAACTGTTTATTAAGACCTTTAAGACATGATTCACTGAAAGGCTCAGCTTTATTCCTTGACTATTTTCCACACAAAACCAGTTTGGAAACTGTTAAATTTAGGTGAGTAACATTTATATCAACATTCAGTACTAGCCTCTTCTTGTAGTTAAAAAGTTGTCATGCCACGTTAGACTGCTGGAATCCTCTGCGAGAGACATATCCTGGTGAGGTACATGTAAGCTGCTGTTTGGAAATCCAAGTAGCAAAGCATAAGGTGACATCAGCACAGACGGTTAAGAACCATAACAGAAGGGTGGAGGTGTTTGTTTGTTTTTCTTATACAAGTTTGTTTGCTTGTTTCTTATTTTCTTATATATTGTTTGTCCTTCTTGTTCTCTAAATAGCTACCTGCAGATGTTGAATCATGGCCTGCACTATTGTCTACAAAGCAGAAAATATATTTGGAATTCAGGCAATGGATGATAGTGGAATAGAGTAATGCAAATAGAAAAGCCAAGGTTAATTAACCTACTTGTATTAAGGCAGAATTGTTTGTTGGAAGGAGAATAGGAGGAGGGAGTAGGAATGGAGGAGAGCTGAAGAGGCTTTCTGCCTACTGAAGGACTGAGGCTGTGCTCAAGGTGTGAATGAAATGTGGTGTTACTGGGCTGGTAACAGCAGAGATAGAATGAGCTGACAAGTGTGGTTTTGTTGTTAGGTCGAAGTACCTTTAAACCAAGTTTAGGGGTCTCTTTCTGATCAAAATGATTGCTATTTTTAATAGAACTGTGTTGCATTTTCTCCCTTTAATTCATGTAAGCTTCTGTTGGGGTTTGTTAAGATGATTTTCAGTTCTGCTCCTAGAATCTATCTTTTTTCTTATACAAAATTAGAAGCAATGAAACTACTTTTAAGTGAATCACAATGACTTAAAATGGAGCAGAATGTTTCTTCCATGAGTTCAACACTGGCAGACTAGCTACATATTTCAGCGTTTTTTGATAATAATTTTGAAAACATCTTTGCTTTTTTTTCATATATATATATATATTCTGGGTTTTGATAGCCTCTCAATACATATATTGTCAGCAGTCTCTGCAGCTGAGATCTCTGATGAAGAATAGCAGGGATTTGTCTCATGTTTATATGTCTTAGAAGTATAGTTACATAGAGTGAAATTCAGCTTTAAATTAAGAACTCCAGAACTGCCTTTGCTATGTTTTTACCCTCACAAATATTCCACTGAATCATGCCTAGCATACATGTTACTGAAACCTCAGTAACTGTTGTGGCAGAATTGGAAGTGCATGGTGAAATACAATTGTTGTTCAAGGATGTTGTAACACTGACTACAGGCAGAAATTGTTCATAAATTATTCGAATTTTTAAAAATTATAACAATAATTATAACAGTTTAACAATAATTTATATCAATACTAATTTAATAATAATTTAAATAATAATTAATATGATTTAATAATGTTTTTATTATTTTATTATAATAATTATTCAAATAATTTTTGAATTATTTGAAAAAAACTTGTATTGGAGAGACAAAATTTCTTTAAGCTAATGCATATTCATGAGATATGGGACTTGTGGCATACAGTTTGTTTATAAACATTGGAGGGTCTTTCAATATTGATCTCTTGAGGTTGTAGCTGTTGGCTATTTCTGTTCATTAATCTCCTCCTGCCTGAGAAAAGCCCTGTTGAAATGGAAGGAAACTTACTGTTGGCTGTAATACAAGCCAAAGCCATACTCTGGAAATTAACCTGGTTGTGATATTCCTACTCCTCACAGCATTGTCTCTGTAGTGGAGCAAGCGTGAACCAGTGATAAATAGTACATGTCATTGGCATGCTTTCACCGCTAGGGAGAGTGTGAAGAAGCACCGTGGATCCTCTGGGGTTGAGTCACTGCTGTCCTGGTGGCAACAGCTTTTGCTGGGCACCGAGCCGCCCTCTGCTGAGCGGATGGGGAGCAGCGGCTATGTAGGGATATAACTCAGAAAATGGAGCACGCTGAGGGAAGAACCCTCAGTCAGGCTGTAGAAAGGTTTGGGGAGCTGGGAAAATCTTCAGTGTGCTACTCCTGGAGGATTGATGTCCTTTGCTTGCACAGGGATACCTCTGCACATCTTCCAAAGCTATTAACTCCTTCCTGGAGTTCAAATTCTCTCCCAAATCAGGCTTCATTTTTCTCTTTTTTTTTTTTCTTTCTCTTTTGTTTATTTTGGTGAAAAGCATAAAATCGGTGAGATATCATGATACTCTTACCTTCCCATTTCAGGCATCCATTTCTCTACAAATTCCTTTATCCTGGATTCACGGAGTTTTTTCCTAAAAATTGTCTGTCTAGATTCATTTAGTGTAATCTCTCTTCTTGTTGTCTGCATAAAAAGAATCTAAAGATCTTCTTGATCAAATACATAACTGGGTTATGTTAGGGTTTCTATGTTAGATGACATTTATCCGAACATTATAATGCTGAAGTCTTTAAACCTGACAATAACACAGCTTGACAATGTCCTTCATACAAATAATGTCAATAACTTGCACCTGTGACTGGAGCTTTGTTAGTTCAAATATATCCACTTATGATTCCTTGAAAAGAAGTCAAAGAAAAAATGTGTCTTTTTAAGATACAAAAAGAAAGATAATGACAAAAAACCCCACCCTACCTTGTTCATCCACAAGTACAGAAAAGGAAAACATGTAATCCTTTTATAAATATTTTATATTATGAAAAAAGGGGCCAATGAAGTTGCAAGCATAAGCAGCTGCTCCTTTTTCTTTTCTTAAGTGATAAACTGAAATCTTTTACAGTCAACCTTTTATTAAATAATAGTTATTTGCTTCATACAAGAAAAAGTCCTTCCCAAACTCCCTTTTTAGGTATGACTTATTCATTTATAAATATTATAATTCCCTACTAACACTCAAAGTGCATAGGATCTTTTATTATACCACTGGAATTTTGCTAATTTCTTTGATTTTATTAAGTTTCTCGGTCTTCATTAACGAGAGAAATTCTCATTATAGGTAGATCCTGTCTGAGATATGGTGAGTGGAAATTAAGAGCTATGGTGTATTTTTACAAAGATGGCAGAAACACAGAATCATCACAGAATGGCTTGGAGGGGACCTTAAAGATCATATCTAGTTCCAACCCTCCAGCCATGGACAGGGATGTCATCATCTATATCAGCTTGATCAAAGCCCCATCCAGCCTGACCTTGAACTGTTCCAGAGGTGGGGCATGCACAACTCCTCTGGGCAGCCTGTTGCAGTGCCTTTGAGTAAAGAATTTCTAATCTAACATAATCTAATCTAAAGTCTCTCCTCTCTTAGTTTAAAGATGTTCCCCCTTGTCCTATCATTGTGTCCTTTTCAGTACTGAAACGCTGCAGTGAGGTCTCCCTGGAGCATTCTCCTCTCTGTGCTGAACATGCCCAGTTCTTTCAGCCTGTCCATAGGAGAAGTGCTCCAGCCCTTTGATCATCTTCGGACCACCTCTGGACCTACTCTAACAGACTCATGTCTTTCTTCTGCTGGGACCCTAGACCTAGATACAGTGCTCCAGGTGGGATCTCGTGAGGGCTGAGTAGAGGGGGAGAATCACTTCCACTGACCTCCTGGCACGCTGCTTTTGATGCAGCCCAGGATACATCTGGTCTTCTGGGCTGAAGGTGCACATTGGCACATAACATCCAGCTTTTCTTCCAAAACAACAACCAAGTCCTTGTCCACACGTCTCCTCTCAATGAGTTCTTCTCCCAGTCTTTACTCATGCCTGGGACTGCCCTGACTTAGGTAGAGGACCTTGCACTTTTACTTGTTCCCACGGGCCCACTTCTCAAACTTGTCCAGGTCTCTCCAGGTGAAATCCTGTGCTTCAGTTATGTCAACTGCACTGGTGAGCTTTATGTCATCTGCAGATTTGCTGAGGGTGGACTTGATCTCACTGTGTCATTGATCAAGACATTAAAGAACACTGGTCCCGTGGTAGAACATCATATATATTAATGGTATGGCATCTTTTTACACTTGCCAATCCAGATTTAGGAAACTGAAAAGATTTAAGATTGAAATTCTGGGGCATTGATACAAAATATCCTTATAAAAGAATGAATTAATGCTTTCCATAATTCCTTTACTGAGGAACAAAAAGACTTTTTTATAATCCCTTTCTGTATCTTCAACCTGCATCAGCAGAATTTATTTTAAGACTTTGAAATGTAGAAAAAAAATCATAGTTTATATTAGTAAATTTGAAAATATTATAAGAATTGTGTTCTTTCCATATGGAATACTAAGTCTACATGAATTTATGTATTAATTCAGACAAAAGCTCCATTTAAGCTAAAATCATGTCCTAACAAGTGACAATAGAAACAGCTTTAGTGTCTTTATGATTGGTTTGCATGTAGACAGTTTATGTTTAACAGACATTGTCAGAGCTCTCTCATAAATTATTCTGTTCTGGGTTTTTATTGTTGGACAATGTGCGTTTAAAGCATAATATCATATGGAAAATATTTCCACCATGAAATTGTGTGTCATGTGAAAAAGATCCTCTTAAATATATCCTCAGTAAAATTCTAAATTAATTGTTTCATCAGCCTTCTTTAGGCTAACTGAAGCTGACCTGCATTTTCATTTAGTATTTAATAACATCTGCATCTACATGGGATATACCATTTAGCATGGGATGAAGTTTCTCCCACCTGAAAGAGATAGACATAGCATGTTTGTTGTGGCACTTGAAAGAAATAGTTATTTCTAATCTTGGATAAGTAACTGCCCAGGAAGAAACTCAAGTGGTATAATGTGTATCCTAAGGAACAGATAAAAGAATACTTAAGCACCACTTCAGTTTCAATGTAGGAGGAATATATGGTGGTGAAACTTGTCCTGAAGGCCATCTAACATCACAGTTTTGTTTATCATACTTTTAAATTTCATCTGTCAGTTTAATAGCTTCTGCAATATGTGAAGCCAAAAGCCTACACAAACAAGTCTCCTTAACTTTTTTCTATTTATTGGGAAGATTGAGACTTCCTTACACATTAGCTACATTTCCTGATGTAGACATACAGAAGAGGGGGAAAAACACCACCATCTTTTCAATTAATTCCATTGGAACTAAGTTTTTAGTGTAATTCTGGTAGAAATAAAACACAGACCTGGAATCTCTGCTGATTTTTGGTGAGCATACTGGTGTCAGTCTTCATGCCTAAAATTAGTATGAAATCAATAGGAAGACAAATGCGGTAAAATTGGTTCAGAAATGTGTAAAGGCACACATTGAAAACACTACCTTTAAAAAAAAAAACTGAGAAAGGCAAGATACAGAATCTCTATCCTCTATTTGACAAATACGTACTATAGTTTGGTGCATTTTAAATACTGTGGTTCTATCAAGATTCAAGAAATCAAAAATCAGACCTTTTCATTGGCTTTCTCCATGAAAACATTATTTATTCATGTGTACAGACCCATCATAGAACCATAGATTCATATAATACCTTGTTGAAAAGAACCTCGAGAATCAGCTGGTACAACCTTTCTTGGCAAAAGCACAGTCTAGAAAAGATGGCCCAGCACCCTGTCCAGCTGAATCCTAAAAGTGTCCCACACTGGGGATCAGCCACCTCCCTGGGGAGATTATGCAAAAGGGTGATGTTTCTCTTTGTGAAAAATTATACTCTTGGGTCCAGTCGGAATCTTACCCCTCACCTATTCCATGTGAGTCCTTATAAAAAGGGAGTCTCCATCTTCTTTGTAGCCACCCTTTAAATACTGAAGCACAGTGAAAATGCCCCCCTACTCTAGGCTGAAACCCCCAGTTTTCTCAGCCTTTCCTCACGTGGAAACTTCCCAGTCATTGATCATCTTTGTGGCCCTTTTCTGGACCCTCTCCAGCCCGTCCATGTCTTTTTTGTAGAGTGGGACCTAAAAGAAGACAGTATTCCAGGTGTGGCCTGACAAGCCCTGAGCAGAGTGGGACAATGACTTGTTTATCTTTGCTGGTGATGGCGTTGTTGATGAGCCCAGCACCCTGTTGGCTTTCTTTGCAGGAGCAGCACACTGCTCGCTCACACTGAGCTCGCTGCCCACCAGGAGCCCCAGGTCCCTTTTCACAGAGCTGCTTTTCAGTGCTGTTTGACTCAGATAAGGTAGAAAACAGAAGCAAAGCACCAAATTTTATGGAGCTTATGATGTTTCTACTCTTGTACAAAGTAAGATACTATAAAAAGACACATCAATCCATGACTTAAAAGTTGAAGATTTTATGAGATAACTATTCACAAACTGCAGATC
Organism: Oriolus oriolus; assembly: GCA_013400235.1. Lineage (NCBI taxonomy): Eukaryota > Metazoa > Chordata > Aves > Passeriformes > Corvidae > Oriolus > Oriolus oriolus. The sequence goes on along the minus strand of VXBT01012248.1, from coordinate 38,650 downwards.
TAGAAAAAAACTGCATATAAATAGTGATTCAATATTTACAGATCCACATTTTACCCTGGAATTTAATATAGGAAATTTCTGACTCACCAAGAATATTACTTTATGATAACTTATGAATAATAGTGAATTATATAGTTAGATCAAGGTCACCTGAAAGATATTTAACATATTAGTCATAAGATCTATGGTTGAGTTCATTAAATGCATTTATGAACTGCGTCAAGTGTGTTCTCTTCACAATGGTTCCTTGAAGAATTATTTCCATGCTAATGAAAAAATGCACATTATTTGCTAATTACACTATTTTCCCCATTTTTGTTCTATTCTTAGTCTTTATGGTTATGGATATTATATATAAATTCACTAAGATAACTTAGGAAGCAAAAATAATTGAAAAATGAAATCCTAGAACTTCCATATTAAATAAATGTATTGGCTTTTATATTGTCTGGGGCTAAAAATATTACTCTCATATCTCTTTTGTTTTAGTACTCTAGGTCAGGGATGATGTAAGTGATAGTTCATTGTATAAAGAGCAATGTAAGATAAAGTATTGTAAATTAGCTATATAGTACAGTGGTGATATACCGCTATTGTGATGCATTGATGCCAAGGAATTTATGCATCTCCGGATTACAAACTGTGGTAGAGGACTTCTGTAAGGTGTGGCAGACTTTGGATATTAAACCCTGTTCCTCTGTTTAAATGCTTTCATTCATTTTGATTGTTATTCAGTATCCATGTAAATATGAAAATTCTAAACATTCCCAAATCAAAAAAATCCAAACCAAACCAAAACAACTAGACTTCTCCATTCTTAGGGGGATGATCCAAGATGAGACTCCAGTTTCCTGTGGCTGCAGTCAGATTCTTTGTGGCTTGCTTGAATTTCTGGCTCTGTGACCTGCACTGAATGAGCAGTAGTCCTTTTCTGGAAAAAAAAAAATCATAGGATAGTTGCTGAGGAATGAAAAATCTGAATTTTAATCCTGTCAAGTTGAGGCAAGAATAGGACCCAGGCCTCCCACATAGTCTGAGTGTTGTAACCAATAGGCTATTATGCAAACACCCAAAGGCACTGAGATATAAAGTGACTGTGATTACTGTGCTGTGTGCTGAGTTCAGTGCTATCAGTGTGTGGGAGGCATGTTCAAAGTAGACAAGTTGGGTCCAACTGTGTTGCTTTGTTTGTAAATTGCCCGAAACCTTAGCTGTTCGGATACTGTCTTCAGTGAAGGGGTCTGATCTTCTGGGAGTGTACACTAATGCACCTTTTGGTGTCAGGGGAAGAGACGTGATGAAAATCTAAGCACTCTACAAACTCACAGGCATTATAGTTAGGGATTCTTTGAATGTTTTAAATTGAATTGCCTAGATTTTATATTGGCATACTTCAGTCCTTTTATGGGCTGCAGTACTTCACTACAGTTTAATAAAAGTTCATCTTAAAGAAAACTCCTAATATGTATATATAAAGTTAATTTTTTGGTAATTATTATTGCTGCAGGCAATTTCTTTGCAAGAATGGTTGTGGCAGTCAGACTGAAAATTCCTGGTCACTCTGAGGGTTGTCTATGGAGGAAGGAAGGAAGGAAGGAAGGATTGATTTTTCTGTCGAATATTCTTCTCTTCAAAACAATATGAAACCTCAATTTTTTTGTTTCACAGCTGTTTCCGGGTTTGTCACTCTCCTTGTTCCTTCCCCCTTCACCTCCTCCACCCTCCAAAGATCGGGGTGGTTTTTTTTGTTTTGTTGTGGGTTTTTTGGGTTCCTGTGGGGTTTTTTTTGGTTACTAATGGCCCCAAATAGGAGAAAGAGTAAAGCACTGATGGCTGTAGTTAGTCTATGGCATTAGAATCATAGTTAAGATTGGAAAACACTTTTGAGATCAAGTCCAGCCACTGCCAAGTCTACCACTAAACTACATCCCTTAGTGCCACAGCTATGCATCTTTTAAATACCCCCAGGGATGTTGACACCACCATTTTCCTGGGCAGCTTGTTCAAGTCCTTGACAGTCCCCTTTCAGGGAAGAAATTTTCCTTACTATCTAATTCAAACCTCCCCTGGCAGAACTTGAGGCCATTTCCTCTTGTCTTGTCACTTGTTACCTAGGAAAAGAGACTGACCCTCACACAGCTACAGCCTCCTTTCAGGTAATTGTAAAGAGGGATTAGGTTCTCCCTGAGCCCCCTTTCCTCCAGGCTGAACAACCCCAGCTCCTTCAGGTGCTCCTCATCAGGTTTGTGTTCCAGACCCTTCACCAGCCTTGTTGCCCTTCTCTGGACATCCTCCAGTACCTCAATGTCTTTTTCAGTGAGAGGCCCGGAACTAAACATGGGATTTGAGGTGTGGCCTCAAAAGTGCCAAGTTCAGAGGGGTAATCACTGCCCTTGTCTTGCTGGGGTTCCTCAATTAAGTCTTGATAAATGCACCTAACTTGTGTTGGCTGAATCAGTTTAACCAATTAAGTCAATTTAAAATAACAGCAAAGGTGAGAAAATGAAGACTCTAACCTGGATTTGCCACAGTGGGTATGCTTGCATGAGCTGCCAAGTGAACTACTACTCTAATTACCTTGTTTTCAGTGCTTTTTTACTTAGCCCAAGTAATTAGCCTAACTAATTAGTCTAGTGAACATTAGCTTTTAAGAGCATGCTTTTTTTTTCTTTCCTTTTTTTGCACCCTCAGTAGATCCTGGGAGCTGGCAAAAGCAGAGCTACATAAAGGATATTATATTTGTGTATTTTTAACTGGTAAGTCTTCTATGCTGAACATACCATGCATAGAATTATCAGTTTGTGGTAATTAGTTCATTACTTTCATTGATAAACTGAAACAACCTGTAACTATAGGAGAGAAACCTTCAGAGCCCTATTGAATGTTTTGTAGGTTTGTTTGCAAAATGGCATGTTGCGATTTCCATGGATAGCTAACGCACATTACACAGCTTCCACTGGGTCAAAATGGGCTTACTTCACTATTTTCCAACCAGAACAGAAGTAGAGCAGGAAGCAATTGAAAAAGCATGAACAGGGCATGCAAATTATTTTTTAATATAACTTTTGGGAAAAGGAAGGTAAAAGCATCCAAAAATTTAGTGTTTTCTTGGGAAGGGAGTGCCAGAAAAAATCCATTTTCTCCAGTAGTTAAAAGCCTTGAGGTTTTGCTCAAGTGTCTGCAATGGATGTTAACACCCAGTTATTAAATGAAGAAATATATGTATTCTGCATCTCTAAGGTCCATTATTAATGGAAACAATTTTGTGGACATATCTTCAAAAAAGTCAAATTAGTTTATCCAAAATGCCCAAGCAATTCTGAAGAAAATTCAGTCCTATGAGTTGTGTATATATATATATGTGTATATATATATATATCTGTATTTTGGTTTGGTAAGAGAGGAAATAGTGCAGGGCTTAACAAAAATTCTTAGCTTCTAGTGCATGGGACTTCATATGAACTGGACGGCATTTTGTTAATTGTAAAAAGCCCAAACCGAAAACCAAAAAATCTTGACAAGCAGATGAAAATTGTCCACACATGTGTCCACACACATATATGTCTATCTCCTGTTATGGATTTGTGTAGAGACGTGATTTTGTCTCAAATGGTCTAACAGTAGATGAGTCATAAGCATCTGCAAGGCATTCTTTTAAAGGCATGTTGAAGTGGATCTTTCAGGGCGACTGGATTGGCTTCTTGAGCAAAAGTGTTACAAACATCCCCTCTCCATTAATACGCTAATAAAATTAATAAAATACTATGAGCCAATTATAAGTTGATATTTAAGAGTAGTTTTGTTCTGTAGTTTAGTAATATTCTGGAAATGCAGGTATCAGTACTTAACTCTATATCAGTATTTGTTCTGACACAGATAAAGGACTTCTGTAATAGTTATAGGCAGCAAACAATGTACTTAAGTGTAGACTGACAGTGGAAGCATAAGATGAATAGACCAGATGTGAATACAGAGGTGTGCATAATATAATATGCTATTATAGGTTACTCTGAATGCTGATCCCTTTCCTCTGATAAATTACAAGGTGTAGGAAAATAATCTTTTTCATCTTTTGAAAAAAAGAGGTGAATTTTGCCAGCATAGGTTCTGCAGCAGCATTGTATTCAAGCCTATAATAATGCTGACTTGGTCCCAGTTTATTGCATAGTCCACAGCATGCTATGCTTTATTCATCTCCACAGCGAGTTGAAGGCAGGCTATACACTTCTCTGTTAAACAAATACATCAGCTTTCATTTAATAATGGCTCTAAATGACTGCTAAGTAGAACTACTGTAATGCTGTTAATATACTTCTAGTTAGTATTATGTTTTGACAGAACAAAATAAGGAAATCTTAAGATTATAAAATGAATTCAATTTAGCAATTTTTTATCTTGAGAACAAAGTAAAAATAGATTCTTCTGATCATTAGGTAAATTCAATATGCCTTAATATGAAAAGTTTTGGCCCAATATTTCTGCGAGCTGAAATTTAATACATAGGAGAATTGCATAATAGTGGTAAACAGACTATAGAATAAGTCTAGACAGGCAAGTCTTGTTTTATCTTCTCCCATTAACTTTGCTTCAAGAACAAGAGAGTTAAGCATATGATTGCACTATTGATTTAAATGCTTAAAGTTGTGCAATCAATACTATATGAAGCTATTAATGGAAAGAGGTCATGTCATCACATATAAGAGTTTGGGAGTCTTTTTTCATTTTTCATAGATAGTGTTGATTGTGCTCCTAAAGGAATTAGTGAATTTACCCTGGCAGGTGATTTCAAGTACTGACTTCATTAATATAGTGTTTATTCTTTGTTCTCTCTAATCAGAATTAAAGATTTAATTTGTATTACAATGATGCAAAATTAGTATTTTTGCATATATATAGGGACAGGCATAATTGGGGAGCACTGAAACTGGCCCTGTGAGAAATGCTTGAGAATCTATCGTTCTGAACTGATGAAAAGAAATGGATACTTTCATGAAGTATAGCAGTTTCTTGATCTGAGTTTTGGCATGGAGATACTTTTTAGTGATGCTTGAACTCTGACAACTTGTGATGCTTGAACTCTTCTATACTTGTGATCAGGTATTAGTTTTAAATATTAAATTCTTTAAAGATTTTGTCACTATTTAATTTGCATGTATTTTTTCTCATTTTTGAAAGACTTCACTATGTTGGTGCAGGATTTACGTGTTAACTGGGATGTAAATGTAATGGCAGATCTTCTGTGTTAAAACTGTGTCTTAATTTGTAAATGAAAAGTGATGCCTCATTTTTAAGAGGGTCGCACTTTCTTTTTTTCCTCTTTTTTAATGACCTGAAACTACTCCAACTTATTTTGCTGTGCCACTCTTCAAACTGACATATCCATTCTCTTCTGACCTCTTACAGATTTATTTATATATGTATTTTGGAAAAGCTTCAGAAAGTAACTTCTGATTAAAGTAGTTCTTTCCATTTCATATAGAAACTGAATTCAGTTGCCAGAGTAGGATTTTGGACTCAGTGATGTATAATAAATGCATAGGATGAAACCGTTACATCTGAACTTGAGAACTGTAGTGAGTGAAATGAGTTTATGCCACCCACAGACTAAATATGGGAATACACATTTACCAGTGTGAGATGGTTATTTTATAAAATAATCATCCCTAACCTGTCAATCCTTTTCTTGAAGGAAGCTTACAAAGTACATTTCAAAATCTGGGGACTTAAAATTCACAACTGCTGGACACCAAAGTCCACAGTTTCAGTACCCAGGTTTGTTTTATGTCTTATTCTAATTTTTCCTCTGTTTTCAGTCTCTCACCCCTGCACACTAGAGCAGTTAATAGTCTTAAGAGTTTTCAGTGTGCTTCATACATAATGACTCTTTTGCACTCAGTTTCCTAAATAATTAGTATAACTTTTAAACTGAAAATGAGAATTCAATTTATGCTCACTATTGCCTTAGTACGAGCCACAGCATCTTCTGGTGCTTCTCGTGCTTCATCATAAGGCTATGGGTTGAATTTCATTAGCTCTGTGACCTGATGGGAAATTAATTGTCTGAAAAATGTTTTTAGCTTTCCCTTGGATGGGCAAGGCAATGTTATCTCTAGAAACAGTGTGAGGAAAGTGGTTGAGGAAAGAAAGCAGAAGGAAAACAGGCCTGCCATTTTAGCAGGGGTCTCTTCTCGTACTAGGTTAAACATAACAGTGCATCTGAGAAGAACAATTATTTTCCGACCTCCATTTAGCTTGGAGTTTCTTTTCTTTTTTTAAAATTTAAATTCTGACCCATTTATAGATATCTGTAGTCTATAGTCCAAAAGTTTGACTGCACTTTTCAGCTGTTAGTAAACATTATAAAAAATGCTACTTTTTCCTATCAAAATTATTATTCTTACATTGATAATCTCTTATTAACTTGTGAGATTTTGCTCATATTTGTATTTGGTCTGAGAAGAGATTTAAAATAGTTGTAGTTATGTCATAAGAGAACAATTATTACATAAGAGAGGAAGACAGCTACATTTTTGGGGACAAAGGTTATATATGTGATATAGCAACACACTCATAAAAGTGTTTTTGTTAGTGCTTCCATCAAATTTTGGACCAGTCTCTTGATATTGATAAAAAGTTATAGCTTTATTTAATCTTTAATCTCTCATTCGAATGAGTAGTTTTACAGATGAGAGAAGATCTGCTCAGTAAGCAAGAGGTGATAATAAAGACTGTAGAGTTTGTAGTAACCTCCATAAAAATCTTGCAGTCTTCCAGAGAAAGTATTAGGCTAGATACCTATGTCTGCAGTATCTGTGCTCAGAGATAAGAAAAGTATTTTATGACTCAACACATAAGTGACCACAGGTTATTTGCCCTTGTGCTTTGGTCTGAAACCAGCTTATTTCACTACTAGAAAAGTATTTCCTGAAAGAAAGAAATACGCATCTATTCAGACATATAGGAAATATAAGATTTCCCTACATGTAAGAAACTTTAGAAACATGACAACTAATCAATATGAGACATTAAGCCCAGGGATCTACCAGAACGATCTTTCTTTTTTGAAGTTCTGGGACTGATTCAGGGCTTTGAATTTCCCCTTCCTGGATGGTTCCAGAGCCAGAAGTTCAGTTTTGGTTAGGGCTTTTTGGTTCTTTTTGGCTTTCCAGTTTGATAGTTTCTCATTGCCAAGTCACAGCTTCAAAGTTTCCAAGGTATTCATAATAAGTCTAATATGCTGTAGACACAATGTTTTTTATTTAGGACAGTGACAAAGAAGTACCTGAAGCATGTAAAAGAGTCAGTCCTTTCTGTAAAGGGTCCTATTGCAAGCAGAAAACACCTGAACAACCTCCACCTGCTCAGTGGTGAAAGGGAACTGTGGTTTCTTGCCACCAGCTGTGCAAGCTCATCAGAGAGTGGAATACATGATCCCATTCAAATGATCCTGTGCAAACATCAGGGACTGCTTGGATGGGACATGGAGCAACCTGGTCTAGTGGAAGACATCCCTGCCCATGGCAGGGGGTTTGGAATTAGATGGTCTTTAAGGTCCCTTCCAACCTGAGTTATTTTCAGATTCAGTGAAACCTATCAAATTCCTGTGAATTCCTGCAGATCATGTGGAGCATGACTAACCCCTTTATCTAAGTGTATCACTCTCCTCTGTTCTTACTTGATAATTCTTAGTAGCTGGTTATCAGAAGGGGCAAGGCCTTCTACTGGTGAGGAGACAATTAGATACAAATGCCCTTTCCTGCACAGATGAATAACTCACACCACTGCTTCAGATACCAAAAAAAGTTGTGTACATGCTAATTTTAGTGTTAGTATTTGAACTGAGGCACCACAACATTCATTATATGCACACTGCTGTGGAATTCCATGTAGTCTGCAAAGCCATGGCATACATCTGCTGTGAAAAGAGTGGTGTGTAATGCATTGTCTTTGCCTTCTGTTTTTCACTGTATGTTACAATGGTCAGATGGTGTCACAAAATTTATGGAATTTGGAAAGAGGAAAAAAAAGCTTGGAAAGCTCTTTTAAATCTGGAGGAAGCACAGATTGTTTCCACCCTTTTATCATTAATGGGACAGCAAGGCTCAGCATCTTTCCTATAATCCTCAATACATAAAGAGACTTGGGTATGCATGAGGGATTTTCACATTACTATTTTTGTAAACAATGCATTTATGCAGCTTTTCTGATGCATGGCATGAATTTTCAAACCAAGAATAGTGAGATACAGTGTAGAAGAAAACTCTCACTTAAACAACTTGATCACAACCTCCCTATACAAAACATGATCAATACACAGAACAATAGAATTTAACTTTAAAAATCAAAGTGAACATCAGGGAGAACATAAGAATAGCCTTTTATATCCCCTTGCAACTCAAAGTTGTTGCTTCCTTTATTAAAGACTGATTTGTAAATTTTGCAGCCCTAAAGGATGTGCAGTGATTAATCACTTCCTCATCCTTGTGGCCCTGTTTAGTTTAATTTAGTTTCATTATTATGGAAATAAAAAATTGCGGAGTTGTTTCTCTTCTGTTTATTCCTGGGCTTTCAGAAGTTTTGCTTTTTGCTGATACTTTTTTTTCTCAGCTGTTGAAATTGATACATTTCTCATACTGTCAAAATAAATATGCTTTGACAGAATTGTGGTGATCTTAATGCCTAACTGTAGTATATAGTTTCTGGCAATATAATTCAATAAGCAATTTCTTTTTGACGTCAATTACAAAGTATTCCTACAAATCAAAAGAGAAGATTTGGAAGAATTTCCCTCATGGAAAGCCTCTTTTATATGTGAAAACCATTTTATAAATGCAATTTTTGCTTCCAACATAGTCCTGAAAGTATTTGTGTGTGTATAAATATATATACTCGTATACATATACTATATATAAAAATACATATATTTTTAGCAAGTGTACTACTGCTTCTATTAAAAAGTTAAGTTGCTCAGAACTTAACTCAGTTGCTGCAGCTGTGGTATGCCTTCACAGGGTTGAAGCCAAGAGGTAAAACTATTCCTCTTTTAAAGATTATAAACTGGAAAAAACACAGTACTTTAAAATACAATTAATACAGACACTCGTCTTCTCCGATTAAGGGAGAACTCTGCTTAGTTCATTAGACTAAGGCCAGTATAAGAGCAAATAATATTTTTCTTTTTTCCCCAACATTAAAGAATATCTATTTATATGTACATTTTTCTAGAGGGAGTTCTCATAAAGTTTTGTCTATGTACTTACATGGAGGAGATACAAAATTCTAAAGTTAGAATTAAACGTATTTATTTTGCTTTAAGTTAAACCTATTACTGCTGGTTTCCCAGCAAATAAAGATTTGTAAGGATTTCACTTTCAATTTTAATGTACTTAGCAATCAATTTTGTCTCTGTAATTTAGGAAAATAATAACTGATCTTTTGGTGTTAATTCCTTTTGATAGAATGCTTATAATTTCTGGTCAGAAAATGATCTGTAGAAAATTATTGTCAGAGTTTTTATATTAGATAAAATTAATTCATTGTATAAATTTCGTAGAGCCTAGAGAAGTGCTAAAAAGTTTTTCAACAGTAAATGGGTCAATTCCGTGCTCAAATTGAGCCTAAGAGGTTTCCTAGAGGGAGGAATCGAATGACTTGTCTTTTCTAAGTTTCATGCATAGTTAAATGTATTGCTGAGTTGGAAAGGTGAGATGGTATTTAGCATCTCATCAGGTAGCCACGTAAGAATTAGACATCTAGTCTGATCTTAGTTTGTTCAAAACACAATGGAGAATGACATTTATAGGTGATTCATATCTTTGTAAAATTTATGTCTAAGATAAAGTCGAATGATTCACACTTCTGAAATTCTCATCTATCTCTAAAATGGGAGCCGTGATGACTAGTTTGGATTACATGACTAACCTTGGGTGGTTAAAGTTAAGTGAGAGTGATCCTGTCCACAACCATTTTACATATAAGCATAATCTGATATCACTAAGCGTAATCACTTCTAGAAAACTGTGCTACTGCGTTCAGAGGAAGAATCAAGTTTGTGTCAGGGTCATGTGTTTATAAATGACCACCACTCAGCAAAGTTTGAAGAATGTTCTCCAAACCAGTGATGGAAAGAAGAAAACATGTAGAACAGGTCTGTATGTTGAGGAAGGCCTTAAGGAAATGTTGTAGGATGTGGTCAGTTGGTCTGATAGCTGTAAAATTTGCAGATGGAAGAAGATTGAAGTAATTTTGAGGCAATATCTTTGGAATATGTTGAAGATGATGAAGAAATTGTGCTTGCAGTTTAAATGCTACATGATAAAGAGAAAACATTGCTCATGGGAGAGTTTGAATTTTGTTGAATGAAACAGGGTTGTTAAGTTTAAAATGAGACTTTTTATATTTTCCATATTGAACATTTGCACATGTTCTATTTTCATTAGAAAACCAAATCAAATCAAAAGCAAATCAAAAGCAAAAATGTGACATACTTTAGTCTCTAGGGTATGGATTGTAAGTAAAAAAAAAGGAAAAATTGACAGGAAAATTTCCTAACTAGTAATATATATTTAGGGCTTGTTTCTAAAGCTTTTTTCTAGGCAGCTATGAATAAAAGTGAGGTTGAATACTCAAGGTTTCTTTTAAAGACCTCATTAATGACTTAAGCAAGTATATGAAAATCATGTATACTTCAGAGTAGAACTACTTTATGTTGATCTGAATATACATTACAGACATGAAGGGTAGCTCTAGGAAATCCTTTATAAATAGAAATGTTGGACAGCTGAGTACCACACTGTTCTCCCTCAGAAGTTCAGGCACTTTGTCTTGCAATACCAGCTGAGGCATTCTAAACATTTTACATTTTTGTAATTGCTGATTTCTTTCCAGGTTTCTTCAACTGAAACCCTTCCAGTGGGGCAAAGGCCCAGATTTTATCCTGGATCTCAATCTTCTGCATTCTGTCTTGGATAGTCCTTAGCTAAAATTCAGAAATTGTTCAGGAAGTAGGCTTGAATCCAGGTCTTCCAACTGGGTGGTGGAAGAGCAGCCCTGCAGAGAAGGACTTAGGATACTGATGGAGTGCAAAATTGGACATGAGCTGGCAATGTGCCCTTGCAGCCCAGAAAATCCACCATTTCCTGGGCTGCAGCAAAAGAGCAGTGACCAGCAAGTTGAGGAAGGAGATACTGCTCTTAGGACACTCCACCTGAGTGGTGCATCCAAGCACTGGGGTCCTCTGCACACAACATGGACCTGTTAGAGCAGGTCCACAGGAGGGCCATGAGAATTATTAGAGGGCTGGAGCATCTCTCCTATGAAGACAGGCTGAGAAGGTTGGGGTTGTTCAGCCTGGAGAAGAGAAGGCTCTGGAGAGAACTTATTGTGGCTTTAAGCCTCCTCAAAGTGGGCTTTTTAAAAGGGGAAAGACTTTTCACCAGAGCCTGTAGTGACAGGAAAATGGGTAATGGTTTTAAATTGAAAGATGGTGGATGTAGTGGAAGAAGCAGTAGAATGGGCTTCCCAGAGAAGCTGTGGCTGCCCCATCCGTGGAAGAGTTCAAGGCCAGATTGGATGAGATTTTGAGCAACAAAGTAGAAGGTGTCCCTGCCTATGGCGGAGGGGTGGACTAGGTAATCCCTTCTGGCCCAAACCATTCTGTGAACTTAAACTTCTGCTTAATTGTCACTGGAGTCATTGCCTCATAGCTTTCCTCCAGTACAATATTTTGAAAAGTATGGGTCTGCTTAATTAATGGTCAACTAGACCTCATATGGTTTTTGAGGCAGTTGCCTAAACTCTGTAGGGGGAGCAGAATTTTTTGCATGCTTTTCAATAATATTTAATGAACGCTACATTCCTGGCAGATTTCTCTTTGTGGGGAACTTTCAATCCCTCTTAAGGGGCGCCTGAATATGTAATAAGTCTACTTGTATAAATTTTCTATCATAGTAAAGATTAGAATTTGGAAAAAGTGAAGCAGCAAAATTACAATGACCTGACTAAAAGTTCTAGATTTTATTTTCGATTACCTGATACTCTTTTAAGTAGCTTATTTCGATGAAGAAGAATGAACATGTTTCTTTAGGAGAGAAGTCTAATGACGTTGAACTGGAGAATGCTTACAAAGTAAGAGAAGTGGTTAAGTAATGGAAGGAGACTGGATGTGAAGGACAGAATTTAAAAAGTATGAATGTGTGATCATACAACTAAAGACTGCCAGCATGCATAACTAAAGAAGCATCATCTAAGTTTATGTATTTTTTTATGTTTTTATTTTTAATGGGCTTAAGGTATATGTTTATTATTTTTCTCAGTCTTTTAAAAACAAAGCCCCAAAAAACTTACAAATCTTTTGCCTTTCTTTGTCACAGCCTTTGCCTATGGATCTAGTTCTTTCCCCCGCTTACTCTAGTTCAGTGTTTCAAAGTTTTTCCCAATCTGTGAGTGGAGGGTGTCAGTGTGTGTGTGTGTGTGTGTAGCACTCTTGCACACTCTGGTTATTTTTGGAAAAACACCCTCTCTTCCTCTCTATGATACCATACTTCAGTCCAAAGTAACTGGAAGCATGCAGCACAGAGAAGTCACTGGCCCATTGTAAGGCTGGGCTTGAATACGTACTATTAACATGTGAGGCTGAGGTACACACACTCACTGTTCAGTCCCAGAAACCACATGGAGCCTTAGCACGCTTCCTGAGGAAGGAATCAGTGGAGATATTGTCTGTTCTAAAACTAGAATTCAAAAACAAAATATGTGGTCACAACTGACTCTAGTTGAACTGTATTTTCATACAGATAGCAGAGACATACAGTGACTCCATCTCCCAAGCACATTTTAACACTGAATAGATACTATTTTCCTCTAGTTTTGAAATTTTTTTCTGAAGTAGAACTAGAAAAAGAAATGGATACTATATTAGCATACCCAAGAGAAATAATAAATTTTAATATTGGTTGAGAAATTGGGAGAAAATAGCCTTAAAACATGTCATGCCAGTCTCGTAAGAAATGGTGCAATTCAACAAAATAATGAGCACCAACAGCAAGTGCAATACAAAAATGTCATCACTGCATTTATCCTTGATGAATACTGTATGAACTCAAATCAAAATATTTGTATGAATAGAATGTCATTGTAAAAAGCTTTCATTTGCAGCTGGTTTTAATGCTAAATAGGACCAAAAAACACCTGTATGCTAGTAGAAAAATTCACTAGTCAGGTTAATAAGAACATAGCACTGTTATCCTGGAGAGGAAATCAGGACCTTCTCACTTGAAATATTAAAAATTACTCAAACTGAAAAAAGTCAAAACTCTGCACTTACCAAAATTTTCTTCATTTTCGGTCTGAAATGTAAACAGTTTTGTTACAAATGAAACAGATTATCAGCTCTTATATATAAACTAAATCTGCAGGAATATATCACCATCAGCTGCCTGCTTATTTTAGAAACACTGATTCTCCCAGATTTGTTAATTGCACCCATCTCTCTTGTTGGGTGTTCTGTGCAAATATTTTTATCTTTGTAAAAGGCGAGCTCCTGTCTCTACTTGGGGCATACATGAATTTCACAGTTCTGACCACACATCTTGTGTACATCTTAAGGAAAATCTGTCTGCGAAGCATCAAAACTGGTTTTGTTCAAGTACTTTGTCAATCATTTCAGTCACCACTGTTTATGAAAGGTAAATATTTTCAAGAATGCTATATGTGAAAACAGCAGTCTCATGGAAGTTTTTGGTTCGAGGAATATCTTCCCACCATGCAAACCCAGTATTTCAAGGTTTCAGATGCATTTTCCCACTGTTAAGTTACCTATTATCCAATTATTTCACAACTTGTTTAATTGGCTGATTGAAGAGCTGACCTGTACTACCAAAAACCTGGTTATTTTGTGAGAAGAATGTGTATTTTTTCTCTATTTTTCATAAAACATTTTGTCTTTCTGGGGAATGACTTTCAGAAAAATTTAACTAAATTTTTTAGTTAAATTGGTGGTATTTAACTAAACATTTTTTGTGGCCTTCTGCAATTTGCTGATAGTCCAGCTAGTCCAGCAAAGAAATTATACCATTCTCATGTGAATGCTAACATCCCAAAATAAATTCCCAAGGTCATTCTACAACTCATAGTGTCTGTAAATGCATCAAGATGGCATATTTGGAAGATTCAGCACAACTCAGGCATGGTGTTGCAAACTAATAAACAATGTTTGGTGAACAGAGTCTATGAAAATCAAGCACCAAACTGCTATATTCTTACAAGCTATTGTTTCTTACTGAACAGAAAGTGTTTCTTCCTCATAAATTATTGCTCAGTATAGTCTCATGGTGGCAGTCTAATCCACGTGTATTCCTTTCACTTGCTTCCTACTGGGACAAACAATAATAAAAATGTTTTACGCAAATGTTAGGTCTGCCAAAGCTCACATAGTATGAATACTTGATGGGAAATTGAAAAATCCTCTTTGTTATAAATGTGTGGTTTAAGACATTCAGTAATGGCTACTATCACTATTAATATTGATCAGCTGCTATAACTGTTGATCAGCCTGGCTATTAATAATGCTTCTTTTTATTTGGCAAAAAAAAAGACAAAGATCTTATAAAGAAAGGGGAAGCAATGTAGTTAGCTCTGTTAATATTTTCCATGAAGGCAGTAAAAGCAAGGGCTTGTTAGTGCCTTTCAATTAACAGAACAAGAGTGTTAGAACATAAAACCTATTCATTGGATGTTATTCAGAATTTGACACGGATAACCTTTGATGCTTGGAGGTCTAACCCTCCTCGGTGATACCTCCTGCTTGGCTGATCTGACCAAAGTCCAGAGTCTGGTGTATTATATATGTAACTGACTAATAGCAGATGTCTAGAAAAACTAAGAAAGTAAGCATATTTTCAAAGACAGTTCTAGGTCTGTGTGTCTGAGAGACTTGCTAAGCCAGGTTTATATTTACTTTTAAAATGATCTGAATGCATCTTCCATTCTTTTTTTTTTCTTTTGCTAATTTCCCTTTTGCTACAGTCGAACTGCTTTCTTGTTGAAATGAGTTCCACTGTTTATTGATGCACTAGGTGAAAATATGTCTTCTTTTGGTTTGGCTTCTCAGCAGGAGGAGTGATTTGAGGAATGAAAAACAGGACAGAAGAATTCTTTTTATTACCCCTGTAATGCTGTGGACCTCTCCCACCTTCACCCTCAGCAGTCTCTTTTGCGGGCTAAAAGATCAAAGTCAATTTAGGCTCCCTGTGCAGAAGCTATTTCCTGCTTTTAATCATCCTTATAATTCTTATTTATGCCTTTTCAGCTAAGATTGTGGGTTTGAGCTTGTGTAAAGAGTGCAGATTAGGCAGTGAGCTTCTGCAGGGTTTAATGACAGTTCTGTTTATTTCCTCTAATAATTTTAAGCATTCTGCTGACTTTTGACTCTTATGGTTTTATGAACAAATTACTCCAACAGTCCAGTCCAATCACTCCATGATTGTTCTCCTGAGTTCTAATAGGTAGATTGGAACCCATATGTGTGCAAAATTCACAGCGTTACTGTACTTGTGCCAAAATGGAATTTCTCAGTATCACAAAGTCTTCCTGCAGCTCTTTACATAGCAAAAGCAAGTGAAATTGCAGCTAAATTCAGTATCTATTCTGTCCATCATGCAACTAAGCAGCCAAATAATCTGGAAAAAGATTTAACAAATGCAGTAAACAGACCTCTTCCCTGCACTTTCTTTGATTACCAGTCATGTATGCAGGAGGGGCAAACTTGCTTCAGAAGCATAGAAATAGCAAAGAATTGCTAGAGTATCATTAAGAAGATCAAATTAAAGAGTAAGAAATAAAATGCCATTGCCAAAGAAGCATTTGAAGAAGGAAGGAAGGAGGGAAGGAAGGAAGGATCACTGTATGTGTTGGAAATTCAGCTAGTGTTACAGTTGATCCAGTGTGATGTAGCTGGTGAGGACATGCCGGCTTGTATCAACTGAAAATCCACAGAGTGTGACACAAAGACAGTTGGCTTAAAGAGGGCATAAGATAAATGACTAAGATAAATCAAGGATATTTAATAATAAACCTGTTTGCTTAAGGTTTTTGTTTTTAATGAAAAGCACAAAAAGGAGGGAAGTGTGTGTGGGGGTGTCTCATGTTCTTCAGGTACTGTAACTGTATGTGGTAATGCTTTTATGTGTATTTGATTACCTTTGATGTTCTGTTTGCTGGCTCTAGTTGTTTTAATAGCCTACAGAATAAACACTTTATAAATGTAAACATGGAACAATACCTGTAATGTCAAATGACAGGAATCACAGACAATATTTGCTTAATTTTTTAATACTTTCATTTATAATAAATGTGGTATTTCATGACCAGATTTTGTTTATAAACTATACAATGCTGTGAATCTTAAATTTGTTTTCAAAATACACTAATACTTCAGATTTTTTTCTGTGAAATTGTAAGAACATAGTTTGTGTGAACTGGATGACTGCAGCTCATGACCATACCTTGGCTTACACAGTTTCAGGTATAGATTACAATGACAGAAAGAAGATGTTATGGTTGCAGGTGAAGCAAATAATCAATATCATAATCAATAATATAGCTGAAGCATCAAGCAACATTTTGCTGTCTGTCCTGCAAGCTGTTGTGGACAATTTAATTTTAGAGTTTCTACCACAGGAGCTATATGTTCAGTGTTTTTCACATACGTGATCACGCTCCTCCCTGAATAAGGAAAGTTGTAGATAGAAGGATGATCAGGAGTCAGGTGTGCTAAGGGCATGACAGAAGCGAGCACTTTCAGAATTTCAAGAGTAAATCATGCAGCTGTAGTTTAATAACAAGTACAGTGCTCATTGAATTAATAGTTTGTAGTTCTATAAAATTTGTGGAGTTGATAAGGCTTTTTATTCTTAGGGACAAGAATCTTCTTAAACTACTTAGAGGTTGTTTTATGGTATCTGCTAATTGGCTATTCACCTCAGTTAACATAAACATGTTGCTTTCAAATCACTGCTGTTTCCTCTGTCTTTTTATGTTTTGTATCAGAAATGCACCTGTCAGGTGAGATATGAGGCAGCATGACATAATGTAGTCTGATGTAACATGAGTGAAAGCTAATATTTTAGATTCTTATCCTACTCTTGTCGAGGGCCATGTGCAGCCTCCCAAAGACATATGCACTTCTGTTGAGACATTCCAATAGTTTCCCTTTTGGATTTTTTCTCCTGGAAGCAAGACAGATATGTAAATTATTAGAGTCTGTATTTACAAAGTAAATTCTTCTGTCACTGAGGTCTGTAGATTCTTTGGCATTGACTTCAGTGGGTGTATGGTACCACCCCTGGACACTTCCATAAGCAGATACACTGTGCTACTATTCTGAAAGGCTGGGATCTCAGCCTTCCACCACCAACACCTTCCACCACTAATCACCCCCATACCTCGGCTATTTTATTTAAAGTCAGGTCACTTGATTATCACAAACATCAAAGCCAGTAATTTGAGGCCTAGAGAAAGGACACACAATGTTTTATTTGTACCTTGTCTAGAAAATTGTTTGCATTAGAATACTTGTGGAATCATAAAGGTATCTCCTGTGAGTGGTAAATTTAAAATATTCTAGAGAATCTCCATGTCATTTTGTGGAAGCAATGACTATGAACATTAGAATAGCTCTCAGGTCTGAGAGCAATTCTGCATCATAGACACATCCCTGACATGGCAGATCAGCCTACATTTCACCCACCCTGGCACAACCAGCTTTAGCAGTGCCAACATGAATATCATCTACTTGCTGTGCTGCTTCTGGCTCTGCATTTCCTGTCAGTCACACGGGTTCTTGAGGATGAGTCAGTGATGCAGATAGCTTTTTTCTTTTGTACATTATTTCACATAAAATGAACATAATAAGGTTTTGCTTGTAATATTCTTGCAAAGAGTAGATCTCTTCTGTGTATTTCAATTATGCCTTAATCAAGGATTAAAAATCCCTTTGAGAAATCGAGTTCAGGACTAGTCCCTGAAATAGTGCTTCTGTGTTGTGATGTAGATGCAGTATGTGGGAGCACAGGGTAGATGAAAAGGCCTGAAATAAGTTCAGTTTCTTCAATTTCATGTGATTTACCTCGTATAAAGAATTGAATACTTCGGTGATTTTTCAGTTTGGTATTTAAAAACAGCATCCACCATAATTCCATGAGAAACTATTGTGTGATATATAGTTGGAGTGTTGCAGTGTTAGGTGAAATTATTTAATTATGTGATATCATAAACATCCTCTTGTATCTTTATAGTTCCAATTTGTGCTGTCATCTAAGTCTTTTAATTTACTTGAATCCTACTTTTATTTCTGTAGCATTTCTGAATCATGTGCCTGGGCTGAAGGTGTTTAATTAGTAAATAGACATACTATATGTACAGTATTTATAAAATATTCTAATCAGCTGTACCTTAAAGCTAATGCTGATTACATTTTTCTCACAGTTCACAACATTACTTGCTATTATTTACAAATATAAATAATTGCTTGAGATTTACACAGTGGAAAACATAACATGGAAACATTCTATTTCATATGAGAGAAATAAAACTAGATCTTATGATGATACAGAAAAATATCTTATTCCTTATACATTTACTCCAGTGTGAGCTGGGGGCACCAAATCGGATGAGCAGCATTTTGGCACCATTTTGAATTCATGTAGATAAGTCCAGAGGATTTGGAGGAATGCTGAATCAGACCTATAGTTACTCATTCAACTGTGAGCGTTATTGATACTGCAAGATGGTGGTGAACTACTCCAGTCTGAATATAGCTCTGAATAAATCTGAGCTACCGACATCATGACTCAGGCACAGCAGCTGCATCACCCTTCATGCCATCCCATTGCCCCATTAAAATAAGAAATTACTTTAATACTGTGTAAACATATCAGTAAGATACAAAACATAAGGTACTAAATTTCCTGTGGTTAAGATTACTAGAACACATCATTTCAGTTCCATTCATGAATGTCACATGCAGCTGTACTTTGATTTTATAATCTCGAAGGACTGTGTGCCTGTTGCATCATTCCAACTTTGGTGATGTTAATGCATGTCATAGATTGTATATGTATGGTGTGTGTAAATTGGTGTTTTATGCCTGCATGTGTTGCCCCTTTACCTATGTTTTGATTATATTTAACATTGCTAATGCTGCAATACTGTGTGCTGTTACAATGTTAATTTTTCATTCTTTCTTGCATATGCATTGCATAGTGCAAATATTCAGCTTTATATAAAATTCACATCTAAATCAGAAGCACAATTATGTGCATAGCAATAATGCACCTGTCCAGAAGAATATTCCATGATTTCTTGCAATAGATCCATAAAATATAATTTTTAATATTATGGATAAAATTCTTCCTGAAAAATGTGCTTTTATTAGCAAAGTGATGGTTTTAACATTAAACCTTAATGTAATATCATCTGATCTTTCTAAATTAAATTCTAAAAATAAGTCTTCCGTCTTAGAAAACGAAACTTCTCTGATGACTGTTGAAAAATTTATTGTCACTCATTCTTTTTCCTCATTATGACTCAACAGTTTAATTTGGAAGATAGTATTTGTCCTTCTCAGTTGATATCGGTTGACTCCACTCTGTTTTAAATGCAAAGAAAGGATGAATTCAAGTAACAGAGATGAACAAATTTGAAACCTTTTCCAGACTGGTTGTGTGATCACACAATGGAAAAAAAATGCCGGAAAGCCTGCTGGATAACCGAAGTGATGGACAAAGTAATAACTGTCAGGGAAGAGAAAGTAGTTAATGCAGATGATGTCCATGGAACAGTTACAATGTGACAAATAGATTTTTCCTGGTCTTCAGAACTAGGCTTTTTGACAATGAGTTCTTTAGTAGTAGTTTAAAACCAAACTGCTTGAACTATGGTACACTTTTCAGCCTCATGGTGTAGGCGTCCTGTGACAAAGATTATAATAAGAAAACCTGCTGTAAGATCCTGACATGTGAGCAAGGATGTCAGTGAAGTGGTCTGGGAGAGTGGCATCAATGAAAGGCATCAATAAAAAATGAAAGTCAAAGTGACAATGCTGAAGTGATCAGATTTGGTGCAGACAATTGTCCTGTATGTTGCAGGAGTCTGTCAGAAGAGAAGTAAAGAAATCCTCAGAGTAGTTTGCCTTCAGTTGTGTTGCTCCTGTTCCAGTGAAGCTCGGAAAAGAATTTGTTTTATTGTTTTAGTATTTCAGAAACAATGCAATCAGCACTTTCCTTTTATCCACCTGAGCTGTACAATGCTCTCTAATTCTACCAGCTGTTGCTTAGCAACTTTAACAGTAATAGTGATGTTTACCTAAAGCCTCAATTTATTTCACTTTATCTTAGAAAAATAGAAAAATAAAATCCAAACTGTCCTCAGTGATCTCCTTTTGCCGAATGAGTTTGCGTCTATGAAGATCAGTCTTTTTTTCAAGGGTACTAAATCTGCCTTTAGCTCAGAATTTTAAAATATAGGATCTTACTCTTGGTAAAAGAACTTTTTCAACACCACCTTCTACAAATTTAAATCTGGTATATGACTTGCATTGCTTTCCTCTCTTTTTGATGCATTTTCTTTCCTTCATTTTGATGAATCTTAAGAACAATTGGAGTAAGTTCAAGGGAAGAAAGAAGAGAATGCAAAGATCTTTGCTTTACTGGGATAAAAGATATATTTTTGAAGGAAAAGGAATAAAACAACTTCATATAATCTAGTGGCTTTTAATTAAGAACTTACTGCTTTGTCAGAAGGAAGTACTGTCAAACTGTAGCCTTGAAAGAGCGATTATGGTCTTGTTTTTTGCCTCTACTAACCAGTGGCACTGAGTTGATAGTGTATTACACTGGATTTTTTTTAAATTATTAAAAGCCTTTTAAAAAAAAAAAATTAAAGTATTTCCTGCAGAGAGAATATTGTCCCACATTTCATTTCCCCATTAACCTTTGTGAATACTGATTTGTTGGACTTTTTGGGCAATCTAGTATTGAAAAGTGAACATGAAATATCTTTTTCTCAATTTGTAATGGCAGCATAATCTAGTTCATGTATCATATGCATTTCAGCATTCAGAACTTCATTAAAATAAAAAACTTTCACATACAGCAATTGAGTTGTTTTGCTCTGGTACACAGCAAAGCTAGCATTATGGCAGAATTGTTTCCAAATTTATTGCTGAACAGTAGTATTAATCTTTAACCTTTAGGACAATTTAATTTCATTGAGTTCTGGATAAAGACTTAAATACACATAGGAAACAGTCCAAAAAGCTAGTGCCTGACTCTTAGAGTACCAATCTGAGACTTTAAAAACGCTAGCTTTCATGTTTCATCAGCACAATCAATGAATATATATCCTGTGGCTAGAAGGTCTGAATTTAAAATTTTTTATAGACTGATGAAGTTTCAGTCACCTTGTGAACGTCTGCATTAGAATTTAAGGTTATTACATGCATTCAAGCATCTCATGTGAGCTGGACTCCATGAAGGTCCTAGACTGGTCACAGCCAAAAATTGCAGGGTTTGAATAGATCTGTATTTGCAGGAAATCCATCTAAATTTTGTAATTTAGCTGCCATTTTTCCTCTATTTTTACCTTTAATGCCAAGCTACAGAATATTTAGTGATTCAGAAGCAACCGATAGTGTTTGGAAGGGTTGAGTCCGGTGGCCAACAGAGGTGAGGCTGCCCCATCTCTCTCCCAGCTGCAGGCAGTGACAAGGCTGAGCAGCTTCTCCCAGTAGGTGCAGGCACACAGAGCACGGGAACACACCACGTACATGTGTGCACGTGTACACAGCCGCCTGCATGGGGGAACAGAGTCAGGCACACTCACATGAGCTCAGGCAGCACCAGCAGCCTCACATGGTTTCCCATCTCTGGCCCAGAGCAGTTGTGTTCCACCCACCCACCCACGGAGCTGACTACAACTTCCCTGGGCTGCTGTGGTCACCCAGCCCAGGGTCTTGTTCTTGAAGAAACCTTCCTGTGTTCCTCTCCTTGTCCCCTGCTCACCACCACAACTGCCCAGATGTTCACCAGCACCCACACACTTGCACACCTGCACTGGCTCCCGGTGCTGCACTGCAGCCAGACAGGCTCTGGCCCTGGTCCCATCTGGGGCTGGAACTGGCTGTCACTCTCTGGGGTCTCCCCAGCCACTGGCCCCCAGACATTAATTATTTCAGATCAAATAATTTTGAAAAAAAAATTCTCACTAATTCTCTTGAAATTAACTATTTTTGCCTGGGTCTTGGAAAAACATAATGAATAAATTTACACCGTTCTCATTTCACGTTGTACTGGGACTGTCTTGAGTATGTTTAAATATCTGAAGTACTGAAGCCCTGTGGCACCAGTTCTCCCTGAGGCTGGAAGGCAATGGTGGGCACAGCAAGCGGACTCTGGTGTGGGGCAGGTGCCCTCTCTGTGAGGTCTTTGTGCTGGGGTGGGCTTCAGATATGCCAGTAAAGGTGGTGGCTTGCAGTTGTGAATAAATCTTCAGTGATGCCTAAATTAAAAGGATCTCGGTACTATCTGATTTGATCCATTCCCTGCAAAGTGCCTCGTAATGGTGTTGTGAGGTTTTTTTTATGCATTTTTAAAGGACACTTGAAGTAGCTACATGCTATTTAAAACAGTCCTCAAAGAATAGTGCCTTTGCCCCTCTGGCCATTTGACATTTCCATTCTTGATTGAAGTTACTTTAGGAAATAGCAGTTTTAGTGAGTAGTAAGACAGTCAGAAGATGGCTTGATGTTATCCTGATGAGGAAGAAGTGATGAAGGCCCAGTGCAGAGCACAGCCAACTGATGGCAGGGACTGCAGGGGTCTGCAGATCTAAGTGGGGGTAGGAAGTGCTGGCAGATTATATAGAGCTCAGGAGAGGAGAAAATACAAAGAGAGAATATAAAAACACTAGAGAAAGGAAAAAGGGATGGTTGAAACAAGGTGTGCAAGCTACCTGTTCGTGTCTTACAGCTCTAATTCTCCACCGTCTCAACGGATAGAAGCAACAATTTAAATCTGTAGTTATCTGTTGTAGTTCAACAGGAAATCTTTTTTGTTCCATGTATACATAACACTTCTTTGCACTATCAGGAACATTTTTTTTTTATCCTTTTTATTAAAAGTCATACTTACAAAACTGTTGCTCTCATGCACTTTGCTGCTCAGTCATTTAAGTTGTGGCTAACACTGCAGTAACAAAGTTCTGCATTTGTGCACGTTTTAGTTAAAGGAGTTAAAATTGCAGGCATGAGGTGCTCTGGGCACATGAGAGATGTGTGTTTGAATTTGCCATGCAGGAGAGAGGATTAAAAATCTTTGAAGGCTCTAATCATCAACTCCTATAATTAAGGCCTCACAAATAAGAATAGGAGAGAGATGATGGGACTCATATTGCTATATATACAAATCAAGTGGTCAATGCTGTTTTGTGCAGATAATCCCAAGGTAAGGTGAATGAAAACAGGTGTATCAGTGAGATCCCAGTAAGTTTTAGGGGCTGCTGGGCCCTCTCTGAAGGTTTTTCTGGAAATAAAATATTAGTGTCCAAGAGCATTTCAGGCCAACATTGTAAAACTGAGAATTACTCCTTTTTTGAACACAGGTGGAGCAGGTACCCTGCAAGAGAGTCTTGCTGGGCCAATAGATATGAACAACAAAAAGACAAGATTAAGGAAGACAGCAAAAATCTATATGCTTTGTAATTCCCATGCCTGAACTGTTCTCTGTGGAAAATTCCTCAATGCTTCTGTTTAAAGTTGAAAATGTGGTAGAACAGGTTATGGAACACACAGAAAAAATAAATAGTAATGTCACAAGCACCATGTGTTATCCAGAGTTTAAAAGACAATCTAGGAAAAAAATTGCTGCACAGCAAATGTAATCTCCAGCTTCAATTCACCTTAGATGTCCATATTTAAAAGGGACTAAGGGGTGTTAAGGTATTAAAGCTGGAACACTTGAAATTTGTGTTAAGAAGCTCTATTAAGGAAAAAAATCGATTGACACATGATTAAATATGACATATGGAAGAAAACGTTTAAAATTATATGCTTTTCAAACCTATCAGAGTTCTCTGAATGAGTCAGCCTGAATGTGGATAAAGGTCATCGGAATTCCAAAAGATATTGAACAAGGCTCCCCAGTAACAACTGTAAAGGCAGTAAATCAGGGAGGGCATAAGAAAGTTGTACATTGCTGAAAGGTTGGATAAAATTTATGCCTCAGGAGAAAATGGATATTTTGTACAATGGAAGGAGTCACCATGGCATCCCAAAGAGATCTGTGCTGGCATGTGTGTTCAGCAAACTCATAAGTGATCTGCAAAAAAGGGTAAGCAGTGAAGTGACTGGGATGATATGAAGTGATGAGTTTATGAAAATGAGGACCAGTTATGCAGAATTACAAAAAAATAGCCTTGTGGAACCAAGTAAGGGGGTGTTGCAGTAGTTGATAAAATTCAGAATAGATGAATGTGATGGATGTGATGTACATAGTAATAAACTGTAGGAAATCAAATAAATCACATTTGTCTATGTAAAATGACAGGCTCTAGCCTCACTGAAATTCCAGAGAAAAGAAACCTTAGTTATAATCCATGGTAATATAAAATGTCAAGCAACTACTTACCTTAGAAAAGAAGATACGAAATTAGTGAGAGAAGGGGAAAGAGATTAAAATTATCACTGTGTAAATGATATATACACATTTTGAATCTTACAAGTAAGTTTTGGTATCCCTGTCTCATGGAGAGTATAACACAGCATCAAAATGCTCATAGAAAGGTGATAAAATGGCTTAGGTGCAAAGAACAACTGTATGAAATGGAGCTTTTGAACTTGGGAAAAAAAGAAGCTGGAACATGACAAAGGTCAGTGAGATGCTAAGTGGCATAGAAACCACAGGTAAAGATCATCTGTATGTTCTCTTTTCAGATAAAAAAAAACTTACTGGGGCATCAAATGAACCTAACAGATGGTAACTGCTGAACAAATACAAAAAGGATTTTTTTGTGTTTTAGGTTTCCCTCTACAATACATTAAAGACCCTAGAAGTTAATATAGACTCAGAGGATGACCCAGAGATGAGTTCATGGAAAAGAAATCTATCAAGGGCTATTGAACAGAAAGATAAGGGTATTGGAATGTCTTCCTTTTAAGAAATCCCTGTGATGCTGCTGATGAACAGGAGGGAAGTTTTTTGTTGAAGTTCTCCCTCCTTTGACTTGCTGTTGCAGAAAGGTACTGAGCAGAATGAGCCATTGATCTGGCTGAGTGCAGCTCTTCTTATTAAACTTACTAATACAACAAATTCATATTCAAACTATTTCAAAGAAGGAGGAAGATCTAATCTTGCTAGACATATCTTCTCAGCCTCTGTAGCTGCAGAATGGAAGATGCTACTTACAGTCATAAGAATAAACGTGACATCATTTTCATTATCATGATTGATCAAAATATCTTCAGCATCACTGACTTTACTAGAGCCAGTTTTGATGCCTTTTATAGTTTTCTTGTTCAAAATATATCCATCTTGCAAAAATGCCTATTATTATGTAAATATGTATATGTATACAGATATATACATATAGTCTTCCACAGACTACCTTACAAATTACAAGAAGAGAAGTGCTCCATTTTGCATGTTTCTTGTAGAAGCATTTGAAACTTGAAACAAACAAACAAACAGAAGTCAATGAATATGGTAAACAGGGTGGGAAGTGTGTGTAGGGGGAGGATGTGATAAATAAACCTAAAGGCCCAGGAAAATAAAAATCACATTTTTTAAGGAAGATTTTCTAAGTCCATATTTTGTGAAGTTTGTTCAAAATCTTACAGGAAAGCAGTATTAAAATTATACTGATTCTTACTGATTCTACCACCCATTTGACACCAGTATTTATTTAGAGGGAAATGGCAGTATTTCATTTTCTTCATTGGCTCTCAATTAGGGATCCCAACTGAGAAATGTTGAGCCTGAGCACATGCAATTGGACTGGTACAGGATATGCAAAGTAACTTTGAAAAATATAATAACGCTGTAGTCACTTTAAATATTTTTCAACTACAAGCCAAGAGCATCAGTTTTCTTAAAATACACTTTTTATATCATAAGGTTAAAATAGCTTCCCAGAAATATCTTCTTACAGAAAACATATGACAGAAAAATAATAATAGCAGCATAGTTTATACTCATATAAACAATTACATGGTGTCATACGAGTAACGGCAGTCTAATACACCTTTAGTATTAAAAAAATTCAGTGTACTCATATTGTACTCAATCGGTGACTGTACATCTTGTGAAAAACAGCAGTGTTTAATTTTCTATTTGACACAAAGGCCAAAGGTAAAGTGAAATGTAGGAGTAGACCTTTTTGGGGTGTATTCAGTGATATTCAGTCTACATTCAGCCCAGCATAACTACGTAATCTCTGCTGATATTTTTTTTAATTTACCTGTTGATATGTTTGATTTCTTTCCTTTGGTGACTCTTTCTTCTCTTAAAATACACATAAGAAACAAAAGGTTCTTAGTTAATCTCATCACTGTAATCTTACTGGTCTGTGGTATCTCTGCAGTCAGAAACTGCATTATTTCTTGTGGGATGTTTTATGCTCAACTCCTATCTAATTTGCTGCTGTCACCCTAAGTCTCTGTTCCTGTTCTCCAAGTATGTCCTCCAACTGAATCTCTCTCAAGTGATTTGATGCTGAATTTACTCTTTTGAAGAGGTGTAACATTTGACAGTTCTGAAGGTTTTATACTTACATCTATTGACAAAGTAGGTATTGTACAAATAGCAGCTGGCATTTTTTTTCCCTGCGTTCTACTCTGTTAACATGCTTGTGTCTTAACTAGGCAGGGACAGAATTAGAAGGAAATATGTTTTCTGGGTCTGTATAGCTCTTAAAATCTCTTTGAATGTTGCTTACTTCAGAACCAAAATTGTCCTTGAAGTTGTGAGTGTGCAGCAATGAGTTTGCTGGGAGTTAACTGTGTATTAAATTTCTTCTAGGATTATTACTGGTTTTTTTACTGAACACTAAGTAAATAAGTATCTATTTATCTATTTGTATAAAATTAAGACAAACCTAAACAGCATTTCGCAGTAATAGTTTCTCTTTATGATTCTCCTTTGCCTCATGTTTTCTTGGGTACAAAGTAAATGGGCAATATGTGTATGAACAGTTTCAGAACCTGTGTATGAATAGTTTCAGAACAGGAGGAATATATATACAGGAGAGCAAAGCAAAGTGAAGAAAGAAAGGACTCTGGGTTGTAAGAAATGCTTAAGTTAAACAGTGCTAAAACATTTTCTGCCTTATTTCTCATTAGAGTTTGTGTATTTTCCAATATAATAATGCACAATAACCTGTATCAACAGACAGGAGTGCAAAACACCTTCTAGAATAAAACTGGGAGCAATCACTGGCGGTTACAAAAACTTCTGCAAGTGGGTAGCAAGCATCTGTGTAAGGCAACTGCTAAGTTATGGCCATGTGGGGGCTGTGAGGGTTCACTTACTACCCTAGCAGTATGGAGTTCAAAAATAAAAGTTAATAAAGTTTATATTATAAACTTTATAACCATATAACTATAAAGTTAATAAAGCTTAAAAATAAAGGTTAATAAAGTTTTACTTTAAGCCAGGGTTTACTTTAAGCTAGGGTTCCCAAAGAGATTGGGTACATAATTTGTTTGTCTCTCTGGAAGTCAGAAATGTAGTTAAGATACTGCATTTACATATGCAATTACATATGGTGTACTATATTCTTTATACACTAAAATTACAAATTTCTGCTCCTAAAATGGGGTTCTGCCTTTGACAGATTTTAGATGAATTGCTAAAATGCACTTGATAGCTCTCCTTTTTCAAAGCAAACCTTTCACACCCGCGTGGTAGGAAGGCTTCTGTGCAGCACAGCTTGCAAGGGGTACTTACAGAAACCGATGTTGGAGACATAAAGTAGCTAGTTAGAGTAACAGGGTGGTGGGCTGTCACTATAATTTTCCTTTTCTGTTTTTAGAACATCAGTTCGGTAGTAATTAAATTATATTAAATTGTTTGTGACATTTGTATGACATTTCCCCTGTGGCTGTAGGAAGAGGGATAAAATGCAAAGTATGTGCAAGAGTGATGATAAATTTTAGTGAACAGTACATAACTGAAACATTCATGCTAAGTTCATGGTGTAATAGCTTCCTTCTTTGTGAATGTTTGATAATACAGATGTCTTATTAAAGTGAATCAAATGATACCAGAGAAGATTTTTACTTTAAAAGTTTCCTGAATCCCCACAGCCTTTTTATCTCTTCATTAGAATTGTTATTATATTTGAAATTCAGTAAAAAATGATTACTTATAAGTTCTTTAGTTTTAGCAGTAAATCTCTTTTATTAAATCCATCTTACTAAGATTTAGAAACCTCCCACAAGAATTTGACAGCACTTCTCTGAAAGATTTAGTCTGAGAGACCCAATGCTGGGAAGTTAAAAACAAAATCACAGTCAGAAATCCTTTTCTAGTTTAGGTATAACAATAAAATGTGGGATTATACTTGTTCTGAAGTGCTTAAAACACATATAATAATCCAAGCATTACAGTGCACAGAATGTCCTTATATTTTTCTCTTTTCAAATATTTCATTAACGCTTCTCTCCAGCTCAGACTCAGTACAACTGTTGTGTGTGGGATTAACAAAATCAAGTAGGAAACTAGCAACAGTGTGCACCGCAAGTCAAGGTTTCTTGCTGAGGACTTCCGTTAATGAGCTATCATGCCCTCACAAAGTCTGTAGGATGTACAAACCAGACACAAAAGCCTGCTGAGTAAGCCCTTAGTGTTATTTTTTAAGAATCAAAAAAAAAAAAAAAAACAAAGCAAACAAACAACAAACTAACAACCAAAACCAAATCAAACGAAATAAACCACCAAAAAGACCAAACAAACAAAAAACCCCACTTTTCTTATCACAAAACACACGGCACTACAAATACTATACTACAGAAATCTTACCGTTTTCAAAGTATAGAAATCTTGATGTTAGTTGCAACACAATGCACATTAAATGTGTCTACATTTTGCTCTTAATGTTAAAGTAGGTTTCAGAACATCAGAAACTCTGATACTTTACTATTTATATAGAAACTTTTAAAATGGCATTTGCCAAGAAGTTTTGAACACTCTTATGCTATTAAAACTGTCAGTCTGTTGAATTTATGGCATTAAGGCTACTGCTGAAATTTCGCATTTGAATGAATAAGTCATACACTGTTAATACTACAGAACGTCAAATAATGATTCAGTGCATAAAAAGATGTTAAATGTCTCAGAAAATCCAGCTATGAGGGTTTTTAATATGAAGGCAAGAATGGTATAAATGAAATTTTATGTTCTGCTTGTAATCTAGAAAAAAATTATAAAATTAAGTTTACATATAGGTACTATGTAAGAATATATACTGGGTGAGGGAAAAGGAAACCAACTGCAAATTTTTCTTTCTTCTTTTTCAGGTCAGAACTGTGGAGGCTTAGTACAGGGACCAAATGGTACTATAGAAAGCCCTGGATTTCCTCATGGTTATCCAAATTATGCCAACTGCACATGGATCATTATCACAGGAGAGCGTAACAGGATACAATTGTCATTTCATACGTTTGCCCTCGAGGAAGATTTTGATATTTTGTCAATTTACGATGGACAACCACAGCAAGGCAATTTAAAAGTGAGGTAAGGTACCTTTTTTCTTTCCCAATTTCTTTCTGTCTGTCTGTCTCTTTGCCTGAGTATATGTTCTAAAGATATGTTAGAACATATATTGTGTTTCCTTAGTTCATCTCCAGCCAAGGGATAGTAGTGCCCCAAGATCTCCTGGTGAAAGATGGTAATCCAAATTTCAGATCTTTATGGCCCTAGCTTGTGTATCAGTAATATCAGTTGTACCTAAAATTTGCACAGCTGAAGGTCAGTTGTGGTGAATGCCCTGAGCACAGAAGTATTCCACGTTTCAGTATATTATTTTTATTTGCCTGCTGGTGGAATCCAGGTTTGGCCAAGAGTCCCTTTCTTGAAGGCACGAGTCACCAGTTTTTGAAAGAGCCCTTACTGAGTTGAGTTGAGCTGTAAATTGTTTGACATTACCAAAATTGAAATTCTTGTCCATTAAGCAATTAGGGATCTTTAAAGGTCAGAAACTGGTGTGTCGTATCTGTCCAAATACCACTGAGGTCATAAAGAGGCCTTATGGAAGCTTTTTGATCTTGAAGCTTTTCACAGCTTCAGGTTTTGATGCATTAATTTAATCGGTGTCTTATGAGTTCCTCAGTCATTTGCTAGATCTGGACTGCAGAGCTGGAAAGCAAACAGTGCTTTCAGTGCTGCTCTGTCATTTTCTGTTCAGGCATGAGATTTATTGAGTACTGTAAAACACTGCTGTCAGTTCTGTTGTCTGATTACCCTTTTACATGCTGCTGATTTATACTATAGTGCTAAGACAAATGTGGGAGCGTCACCAATTTGTTTTGCATTTTAGTGGGTATCATCACTGGATATTTTTGACAAGAACAATGTTCTGATTGATTGTTTACTCTGTTCAAAAAGTTCTGAAAACTGTGGAAGGTAGTATGCAGCTAGCAATGGTTTAGTTGCACAGTGTATGGGCTTCATTTACTGTACTTAACAGACCTTTAGTACTTGTATCACCTGTATATAGGATAAATATTTCTTTTTTAGTCAAATGCTTTTATTAGCGTTATCTAACATGCCTGCTTGTTTTACACTAATCTCAGTAGAAAATTGTTTAAAGGAAGAGAACCAACAAATGTTCTGTGGGTATGAGCATAGTAAAGAGAAATTCCTAAGTATGGTCTTGATCCAAGTGAAGTCATTGTAATTGCTGCTGATTCCAGTAAAACAAGGATTTCACTTCCAACTTCCAGCAGGGAACCAGATATTTTATTTCTCCTTGCTTGTATTTGCAGAGGTAAGCATAGCAGAATTTGAATGACAGGTTTCTATTGACATCTCATATCCCATGTCATTCCCTTTGTTGTACAAAGAACATTCACAGGTGTAGCCCTCTGCAATTACACATTTCAAGACAATTCCTTCAGCAAATATTGGAAAATTATAGTCTTGGCCTTTTTAGCTGACAACATGCAGATGCAAGAGAGCATCTAGAAGTTCTGCTTCTGGGCATGCACTTCTTTTTCCCCATAGAGAAAAATACTCAACTACATTTTAGGTAATTGTGTTTCTTTAGTCATCATGAAAAATCTGCAGCTTTTCCTTAAAAATAGCTGTGTAACTATATCACCATCACAAACTATAATAATTAAGTAATACTCACTCCATATTTTGTATAGTATTTTTTTCAGCTGCTACAGCAAAATTGAGTAAAAATGAATAGTTTGTTCAAGTAGTTTATTGTGCTGCCAGAAGGACCTTTCAGTATGCTAAATGTGCACCAGGATACTTTCACTACTTATTGATTGTAAAACCCAAAAATTTAGAAGCACGTATAAAATATATTGAAATGATTAGGCAAGGGAATAAATTGGTTTAGGCTGTTTGTGTGGAGAAAGAAGAGCAAAAAAGAATGATAACATGTATACAAACTTTGGTTAGTGCATTATGAAAGCATATACTGGTTTAAGGGATAAATGACACATGGTAGTAATCACAGGCATTTGTAAGCTATAAGGATGTTGATAATTAAAATAGTAGCAAGAAGAATAGTGTAAACAGAAGATAAGGTACTAAAAAGTGTTATTTTACACCTGTCCTTAAAAGATTGCTACAGTGGCTTTATGTTTATCATTGTAAATATAATAGAACACAAAACAGGATTTGATAAATAATATATAACTACATATCTACATAGTGTGTGTATATTTATATGTATATACATATATTTCATCCAGGAGTGCAGCACAGGCTGGGATCTATCCATCAGAGTAGCTCTGTGAAAAGGGCCCTGGGGCTCCTGGTGGGCAGCGAGCTCAGTGTGAGCGAGCAGTGTGCTGCTCCTGCAAAGAAAGCCAACAGGGTGCTGGGCTCATCAACAACGCCATCACCAGCAAAGATAAACAAGTCATTGTCCCACTCTGCTCAGGGCTTGTCAGGCCACACCTGGAATACTGTCTTCTTTTTGGTCTCACTCTACAAAAAAGACATGGATGGGCTGGAGAGGGTCCAGAGAAGGGCCACAAAGATGATCAATGACTGGGAAGTTGCCACGTGAGGAAAGGCTGAGAGAACTGGGATTTTCAGCCTAGAGAAGGGGGGATCTTTTCACCTTGCTTCAGTATGTAAAGGGTGGCTACAAAGAAGATGGAGACTCCCTTTTTTTACAAGGAGTGGCATGGAAAAAATTAGGGGTATAGCGTACGAGTAACTTCTGGGTAGATTCCAAGTGGACACAAAAAGAAAATTTTTCACAAAGAGAAACATCAGCCATTAGAATAATCTCCCCAGAGAGGTGGTGGATCCCTAGTGCTGGACACTTTTAAGATTCAGCTGGACAGGGTTCTGGGCCATTTTAGTTAGACTGTGCTTTTGCCAAGAAAGGTTGTACCAGCTGATTCTTGAGGATCCTTCCCACCTGGTATTCTATGACTATGATTCTGTGATATATAAAAGAAGAACTTTTAAGTCTAATGCCACCTGTTATGCTAATGCTTTGTTGCATAATGTAGTCTTAATTCTATAGACACACATGAAGTTAGATAATTGATTTCACCATCTATTATAACCAAAACAAATATTTCAGTTCTATATTATTGAAAAAAACTTACATTAAAGCAAAAATATTGCTTTATCAGTTGATGGAGAAAGAGTTCAAAATATAACTACGTTCTAATTTAACTGAGAAAAGATGCAAAATATATTTGTGATTTGCATTTTATATTCTAAGGAAATTTTCATTTTCTATATGCAGCATGTAGAACTCATGCGGATGAACAAAAGATGTAAGGGGGGTGCAGAGACAACAGTTATTATTCGAATGTATTCCTTGTGGATTGTTTCCCTAAGTAAGCATTGTATTCAGTAATTCAGTGTAATACAGGAGCTAGCAAATATTTATTTTGACTTTTTTTCTTTGTCATATGTATCAGATAAAATAGTAAATGACAATATTTTTAAACAGAGAGGGAAATGTATCAACAGGACGTAGGGACACAGGTCAGCCGTGAAGAGTCTCAGAGTAAAGGCAGATGTGAACTGACAATATTGACCTACTGACTTGTGTACTGCCAATAGATACATTACCTACCAGAGGCAAGTGAATTCAAACCAGACATCTCAAGAGTTTATAGATTTCAAAATTCATTTCAGGGCTAGTTGTAATACGTACCTATTTTCCACACCTCAAAAAAAAGAAATCCTCAATTTTAGCATAATTCTTGTTGCAGTATATTTTTTCTATATGCAGAATTCCTGATCAGGGGTTTCATAGAGAGGTATATGGAAACCATAGCAGGAGTGGATAAACAGAAAAGCCTGTATCAAAACCTCTGTTGCTGAAGAGGTAGGGTGGATGTAAATGGGGTAGGGTTTAAGTGGGGTATTGTGGCATAGAACTATGAATTTTACAAGTACGGTGAACTGAGACTTTGTATGTGCAATTGCCTCCATCTCAGTTTATACCCTGAGGTTACAAATTTTTTTCTACGTCAAATACAGGTAAATGCTGTAATCTCTGTGTTACAATGTCTGGCAGTAAAAGTTACTCTTTTAGTATCTCACACTTAGTTTACCTAAGAGTTAGTTGCAGACCTGTGTGATAAACTCTGGAAAAAACTTTTTCAGTTAATCTTTCAAACAGTACTAAAAAACTTTAAAAAAATGGATTCCAAGCAATTTTTGTGTTTTCTTACACAGAAAACCTGCTAATTAAATTATATGCACTAATGGGAAGACACAAACATGCAGATGTGAATATTTTTTACTGTGTGTATGCATACCTGTCAGTTATTTTAGACATGATATATACATGATATATATTCTTTGGAAAGTGATTTTAAAATGTCTACTTGCCTTCACGGCTTCTCAGGCCTTCTAAGCATTATTTAGTTTACTGCAGCCTAGCTAATAATATAATAGATACTGCTTGTTATTACTCATATTAGTTAAAATAAACAGGTTTTTTTTAATGGAGCAGTAATGCTTATGATGAAAGTTGCTAATGTAACATGTAATAAAATACAGCTTACCAAAATTTTTCTGACAAGAATATATAAAATACGTGCTTAATAGCAATACATTCCCTCTGCTTTCTTGAATCATGCAGCAATAATAGGAATTAAATATTAATTATTCAGAGTATTCACTTTTCCCTGTCTCCGGCAAGCAAAAAACCATATGTGTACTCTGTACATCATAATCCAAGCATAGAGGTAAAAGTTAAAGTCTGAGCTCTCACTTGCTATTAAACCTCTTTTATCTTAAAAAAACATGATTTATCATTTATGCAACACTTTAAAACTTTTGCTTGTTTTTGTTCTGTTTCTTTGTTGGTTATTTTTTGATTATTTCTTCAGAAACCATTTCTGTCTTCCATCTCTCCAGGGTCAAGAGAACAGTGAAGCAATGATGGGGTGATTGACTTTTCTACAGAACTGCTGACACTGCAGCAGCAAGGGCTTTGTGCAGTTTAACGTTCTCATTTCTTTTGTCCTTCCCCATGAAAATGACATATGTAATTTTATTTTATGTTTTTATTGCACATCATTTCCTACAAAGTATATAAAACTTCTCTGTATGTGTGAGCTGGTGACTGTGAAGAAAACAGTATAGGAATGAGTATAGTAGCATTTTTCCAGCTGAAGCTTATCTGGAACACAGCACAAAGTAACAGGCTAGTGTTCAAATTTTTAAAAAAAGATTATTAAATAATTTCAGCAGAACATTCTGATACTTCATGTGTCTGTAAGGAAAGGAAAACTATTACTGTATATTATACAATTATTACTGAGTTCCTGCCAGCAGATGTGCCAATCAATGACTACTGTTCCCTTTTTTATGTTAATCATAGAATCACAGAAAAAAATACAGAGTGGCTTGGGTTGGAAGAAACATTAGAGATCACCTAGTTCCTATCCCCCTGCAGTGGTCAGGGACACCTTCCATAAGATCAGGTTGTTCAAAGCCCCATCCAAAAGGAACTTGGATACTACAAGGAGTAGTGCACACACAGCCTCCCTGGGCAACCTGTTCCTGTGCCTCAAAACCCTCTTGGAGTAAAGAATTTAACATCTAATTTCTTAATATCTAATCTACAGCTTCCCTCTTTCATTTTAAAACCCTTGCACCTTGTCCTGTCACTCTTTACTCATATAAAAAGTCCCTCTTCCTCCTTGTTATGTTTTGTTGAGGTACTGGAGGCTGCATTGAGGTCTACCCAAAGCCTTCGTTTCTCCAGGCTGAACAACCCCAGCTCTTTCAGACTGTCTTCGTAGGAGAGATGTTCCAACCTTCTGATCATCTTTGTGGCTCCCCTCTAAATCAGATTTTTCTTAGCTTTTTCACCTATTAATGTATTAGGAAGAGGAAACTTTTGTGGTATAGAGCTAAAATGTGATTCATTATACATCACACAGCTGTTTAAGGAGAGAAAGCTATGACCTGATCAGCTAAATGCTGACAAATAGTTTCTGCCAACATGAAAAGAGCATGTAATGGAAGGTAAGATAATTTATGTGTGCTGTGCTGGCAGGTTCAAACTCATGTACGGAGTGTTGTTGGGGTTTTTTTTCTCATATGTGGATAAAAGGTAAATACCTATTCCTAAAATTTTAGCTTCCCGATTCAAAATCTTAAGCTTGCTAATTTTGTTGGCAAGCCTACATGCTAAAAAGATTTAACAGAAGTTGTGTTAAAGTCAAATAAAGAGTCTTCTTACTAGCAAGCCATTTTGCCAATTATTATAGGACACATTAATTACATGTTTTAGGCTGATACTAAATGATGGCCAACTAAAAAAGAATACTATTTTTTCCCCCTAGAACCATGGAACTCCCTCCTAAAAAAATCTATTTCACATTTAAGGAACTATTATTTCTTGGGGAAAAAAATTAGATTCGTTTAACAAGGCAAAGCAGTGCATGAACTTATACTGTTACATTCTTCATCAGTTATTTAAAGCTTTTTTGAATGTGGTTGTTGAATCTTCTATTATGTTGAAAAAGATAAGTCTTTTTATTTTAAATTATATATGTTGAATTGACATGATTATGTTCAGAAGCCCTGCCAATCAGCATCCCTAAATACTGTGTATACAGTAATTATTGTGACTGTTCTTGGTCAGACATCAGTCACTTCCCTTTGCTTGTATTCTGACTGCAAACTAATAATTAAATTACAGCCATTACAAAATTTGAAGCTGGACTCCACAATGAGACTAAAGTTCAGTTGTCAAAATCTGTCCCCTTTTGATTTGTTGCTGTACATCCTTATTGTGGGATTCTCTATCGTTTCTAAATAACTGTGATAGATAACTTTTTACTTAGTACATAACCTGTGTGCTATGAAGAATTTTTGATGGTTGTTTGTTTTAGAAAGGAAAAACATATTTTATATGTTAATGTCAAATTAGAGGGGACCCAAAAAAGCTTTAGTAGTAATCACATTTCTGATGCATGTAATTAGGTTAAACTGTGAATCATGTTGTCTTACTGTCATCTGGTAATTACCTGCTTGCCTTAACTGAGCCTTGTGATTATTGACTGTGTGATCATGGTCTGGTTTTGGATCACCCTGTGCTGGACAGGGATGTAGTGATCATGGAACAGATACAACATCAGAAATGTTCAGGCATTTGAGGAGAATTCTGCAGTCCCTCATTTCTGAATTTCTGCGGTGGAAGTTCAGCATCCTCTCCCCTGTCATCCAGTCACACACAATCAATTCCTCTTGTAAAACAAATTTTGTAGACAAGCGTTCTCATAATCTTGAAGTTTCCGATATTACTTGGAGACTTTCCTCGGTTTTCATACTGTTCATGTTCACAAGACTATCTGCTGACATTATTAGGGGCCTTGGATTTTGACAGTGATGTTTTTCCCACTTAATGCAGTCTAAAGTATACTCCTGCTGACATCTCAGATTATTCCTGTGTTCATACTTCCATTTGAGTGAAAACTATGTATTCTCATCTCCATTCAACTCAATGAATTTATTAAGAATGCTAACTAGCCAGTGGCTAAATGAAACATGTAAAATGAGAGTGACTCTGATCATGAAGCAATTTGAAGAGAAATTTTTATAATAGGCCCAATACGAACCAGACAGGGAATAGCACCCTTTAAAACTTCTCTTCCATCTACAGACCTCATTTATATGTTTATAAAAATCCATGCACTGCTGGGTTTTTTTGCAGTCTAGTGTGACCAGAATCATGAAACAAAAGCAAAATGGCAAAGAAATGAAAATAACAGATGCCAATATTAGACTCCTTGTTTATCTTAGTTGTTAAGAGGGGCCAGTTCTCTTGGCTTCTGAAGGTAAATACACACGTTAAGGTCATAAATAACTAAACTGTGATGAATTTTAATGTAAATTATTAGACACTATTTAAAAAAAACCCAAAACATTTCTTGTTTTTAATTACTTGAGATAATTCCTAAGTTAATGAGAGGAACTGGGAAGGAGTGGCTGGAAAGTGGCTCAGCAGAAAAGGACCTGGGGGTGCTGGTTGACAGCAGCTGAACATGAGCCAGCATGTGCCCGGGTGGCCAAAAAGGCGAATGGCATCCTGGCCTGTGTCACGAATAACGTGGCCAGCAGAACTAAGACAGTGATTTTCCCCCTATATTTGGCACTGGTGAAGCCTCAAGTCCAGTGTCCAGTTCTGGGCCCCTCATTTCAAGAAAGACACTGAGGTGCTGGAACGAGTGCAGAGAAGGGCAATGGAGCTGGTGAAGGGTCTGGGGCACAAGAGTCTGTGAGGAGCAGCTGAGGGAGCTGGGGGTGTTTAGTCTGGAGAAAGGGAGGCTCAGGGGAGACCTTATCACTCCCTACAACTGCCTGAAAGGAGGTTGTAGCCATGTGGGGGTCGTCCTCTTCTCCCAGGCAACCAGCAACAGGACAAGAGGAAATGTCCTCAAGCAGCACCAGGGGAGGTTTAAGTTGGACATCAGGAAGAAAATTTTCACTGAAGATATGTGGCATCCACAAATTCTCTGGGCATCCTGTTCTACTACAAAATAAACAGTTTCTTCCTAATATCTGATCTACATCTACTCTCGGTTTGAAGCCATTCTGTCTTGTCCTGTCACTACATGCCCTTGTAAATAGTTTCTCTCCATTTTACTCGTAGGATCTGTTCAGATACTGGAAGGCTGCAATTANTACTGGAAGGCTGAAATTAGGTCACCTCGAAACCTCCAGTCTGAAAAAACCCAATTCTCTCAGCTTTCCTCATATGAGAGGTGCTCCATCCCTCTGATTATCTTGGTGGCCCTCCTCTGGACTCACTCCAACGAGTCGATGTCCTTCCCGTGCTGGAGACTCCAGAGCTGGATATAGTATTTCAAGTGGAGCCTCTCCAGAGCAGAGTGGAGGGGCAGTATCCCATCCCTTGTCCTGCTGCCCACGCT
>VXBT01012247.1:309104-334567 GCA_013400235.1 Oriolus oriolus | reverse complement strand
TGGCAGGGCCCGGGGCTGGGTCCGGGACATCTGCGCCGCAGAGCTGGGCGAGCAACAGGGAGCGATGGCTTCGGGAGGAGGAGGGAGGCGTGAAATCCAGCGGGGAGCGGAGTCACCGCGAGGAGGAGGAGGAGGAGGAGGAGGAGGGGTGGCACTGGGCAGCCGGAGCCTGTCCCCGAATGCCGATCAGCTGCTCCCGAGCGCGCTCACCCCCACCCGCGTCTGTGCTGGAGGAGAGGGTCCCAGCGCTTGGGGCAGGGATGTGGCCATCATCAGCTTCGGCTCCATCCATCCCTCTGCCTCCCTCCTCGCACCAGTGACCGAAGGAACTGGGGCAGAAGTGACTGGGACGCGGGCGGACAGGGCACGAGGGGATGGGCGTCATTCCTTGGATGAACATCGGCATAATTGGCCCCCACTCCAACAAACTGGAGCAGGTGGGGGGACCTGTGACAGGGAGCTGGGGCGGGGGGGTGACCTCCCGGCGGAAGGGACCGGGCTGGATTGCTTTCCAGGAATATCTCGGGATGCTCTGGCAGGCTGTGTGGCAGCATGTGGTCCGTGCAGGATGCAGATCTCCGGGCTGCACCCCGAATTAGGTCAGTGGGTGCATGCAGGGACAAGCTGTCACTTGTCACCGTGCCCCAGAAAGGCGGGTAACCACACGATGCTGCGGGGAGAAGGGTTTGGTGGTGCTCGTTGCTGCTGGAAGGGGCTTTTCCTGACCTCCCTTTTGCTGGGAACAGCTCCTCTCTGGATTTTCTGTGCTCTTGTGGAGACGTGCCAGAGCAGTTCGGTGCCCTCGTCCCTGTACACGGGGTGATCCCGGAATTGGGGGCATCCAGCTGGTGTGGGATGCCCAGGAACAGCACGGCACTGGGGGCTGGAGGACTGGCAGTGGGGAGGCAGAGGATGGAGCCAGGCTCTTGTGGTGTGGAGCAGTGGGATGAGAGGCAACAGGCGGAGTTTGGAGCACAGGGAATTCCACCTGACCGTGAGGGAGAACTTCTTTACTGGTCAGAAGCTGTGGCTGCCCCTGGATCCCTGGAAGTGTCCAAGGCCAGGTCGGACAGGGCTTGGAGCAGCCTGGGATAGTGGGAGTGTGGGGTTGGAATAAGATGAGCTTCTCCTTCCAAATCCCCTTTCCCAGGGGAGAGCTTTAGCCATGCCCTGTTTCACTGATGTAGCTGACAGATGTGGAGCTGTAACATTATTTCAAATGACGATTTCCATGCAGTTGCTCTGGGAGTTTTGGAAATTGGAGGGCGAAGTCTCACCTGCCTTGAGAGAGCTGTGTTTCTGCAGGGGTTCCCTGGTGTTCCCTGGGGTTTGTTTGCTTTTTAGGGAGGGGAAAAGAGTCTGTGGAGTTAAATGTGGTGTTCAGGAATAACTGAAGGAGTGATTTCAGGGCCAGAGCTCAGATTGCTCCTTGAGATGCCACCCAGCAAAATCAGGGGAGGAGGTTATTCACTTTGATTTTTGTTACTAAACAAAATAAAATACAGAATCAATACCCACAATTTCCAAGCTTGATCCTGGTTGGGACCGGGTGTTAGGAACCAAACCACCTGTGGGTTGGAGTGGTGATCCTCCTGCACAAGTACCGGTGCCATTTTTTGAGGGGACAGGCCTTTGGCAGTGGGACCCTTTTGCTGAAAGGGTGACTGTCCCTTTTTGGCTGATCTTTCCTCTGTGATGAGCAGGGTAATGACAGCTACAGCTCACAGGAGAGGATCCCGGAATGGTTTGGGTTGGAAGGAACCTTAAATCCCATCCTATTCCACCCCTGCCACGGGCAGGGACACCTTCCACTGTCCCAGGCTGCTCCAAGCCCTGTCCAACCTGGCCTTGGGCACTTCCAGGGATCCAGGGGCAGCCACAGCTTCTCTGGGCACCCTGTGCCAGGGCCTCACCACCCTCCCAGCCAGGAATTCCTTCCCAATTCTAAACCGACCCTCTTTTAGTTTACATCCATCAGCCAGCTCCTGAATTCTCCTGTGCCGTTCTTGGTGCGAAAATTCTTCGGGATGCTCTTCCCT
This sequence comes from Oriolus oriolus, assembly GCA_013400235.1. Classification (NCBI taxonomy): domain Eukaryota; kingdom Metazoa; phylum Chordata; class Aves; order Passeriformes; family Corvidae; genus Oriolus; species Oriolus oriolus. The sequence goes on along the minus strand of VXBT01012247.1, from coordinate 332,528 downwards.
TCCGACCCAGGGAGGCTGCGCTTGTCCCCATGGGCTGTGCTGACCCCGGAGTGCCTGGATGAGCTGTTGCTCCTGAAAGCAGCAGCGTTCACGCCTCAGCAGGCAATTTCCAGGCCCAGGGCAATCCCTGCTCAGTGCAGCCTGCTCCCCTCGGAGCCACATCCGAAGGGCTTTCCACCGGCCTCCTCGGGAACTGCCCCGGTTTTCCCTTCCCTCTCCGAGGTTCTCCCAGAGGATCTTTTAAAATAATCTGTGCTGAGGGCACAGTCGGTTCTCACTCGGGGAGCTGGGATTTCTAAGCTGGACGCAGGTTGTGGCAAATCCTCTCTCTCCCCGTCCTCCTCTCAGGACGGTTGTTGGGAGCGGGGTGAATGTTCAGAGAAACGTAGAGGGAAATGGGTTTTGAATCAGAATTGCCCCGGTTTTGCACAGATATTGCAGCTGTCTGGGTTTTCTCCTGACGAGCTGGAATGCTGCTTGGCACGCCAGGAAGCAGGAGCACAAGATGGAGCTGAATCATTTATTCCTCGCGCATCCGAGTCCCTCTTGGTTTTTGCAGGGAATGCGTGGAGAGTGCAGGCTCAGCGGCTCGATGACGTGTTCTTGTGGACAGATGGATGCATGGATGGGTGGATGGATGCGTGTGTACAAATACAAACGGGCTGGGAGGGATCTCCAGGGGCTCTGCTGTCCCCCACAGCCCTGAAATCCCACCCACTTGATCAAATTCGGTCTGAAAATCATTTTACTGTTGGTGGCGTAGGTTAAAAAGGTCTCTCAGAAGTTGGTGGATTCTGGTAGCAGATTTTAAGCAGGTTTCCACGCTGTCTGGCTCAGGAAACGGAGAGACAGGGATGCAGAGCAGTTATTCCTGCCTGCCTCTCAAATCCTGAGTGTTACCCATCACTCTTGTATCTGACTCTGCTCTGGGAGTCCCTGGAACTTCTCCCCCGTGGCTGGACACCTCCCTGGGCCGGGTCAGGCCTGCCAGAGGCTGCTTTTGTCTTTGCCATCCATATCCCAGCTGCAGCAGAGGTGAGCCTGGATTTGCCATGCACAAAAAAAAAGCTGGAGAGGTCAGGGGTCCCGTGGTGAAAAGCTTCTGCTTTTCTTGGGCAGTGCAGGAAGAAGCTTCCCTCTGCTTTGGGCTGGCATCACAGGGCTTCGCCTCCTCCCTCCACTCTCATCCACATTCCTTTTGCCTTGTGCCTCCAGGGAAGGGCAGCAGAGCTGGTAAAGGCTCTGGAGTCCTGTGAGGATGAGGTGGAGTCCCCATCCCAGGAGGGGTTTAAAAGCCGTGTGGATGTGGCCCTTGGGGCCACGGGGCAGCGGTGGCCTTGGCAGCGCTGGGGGAAGGGTCGGACTCCACGGTCTTAGAGGGCTTTTCCAACCTTCCCAAGCTTCTAAAGCAAGGCTCTGGGGTGGGAGCGCTCTCCTGGAGGAGGAGGTCAGGCACCATGTCCAGGTCCTCTCGGAGAGAAGCAGAAACAGGTCCTGCCTTCAGTGGGAGGTGAACAGTGCTCTCCATTTTCATTTCACATGGGATTGAACTGCCCAGGCTGAAGACACAAACTGTCCTCGGACTGCAAACCCCTGCAGGTCTCAGCAGAGCCCAGCCCTGGGAATTTCCATCCCACAGCGTGTGGGATCAGCAGCGATGGTCAGCAGCTCCTTAGCACTGGTGTCACCCAGAGCTCAGCTCCTCCTGTCCCGGCACAGACGGGGTGAGGGATGCAGGTGATCCCTGTTAAGAATCAAAACTCACGCCCTGGGACTTTATTCCAGCTGGTTTGCACACGTGGGGAGAACCAGGGCTGGGAAACGCTGCAAGGGCCTCTCGGTTTGTGCCCAGGGGACCCCAGAGCCGAGGCAGGGATGAGCAGGCAGGGTTTTCCTCAGCTCACTTGGCCAGGGCTCTGTGTTGGCTGCCAGAAGAGCTTTTGAGGGGAGATTGGGACACTGGGAATGTGCTGCTGTTGTGTCCATGGGAATTCCTGCAGCCTGCGGCGCTTGGGGAAGTATCCAGGGAGCTGCTGTCTGACCAAGGTCTGTTTGCTTTTGCAAAGTAAAATATTTGCTGTTGAAAGAGAAGCGGGGAGAATCCTTAATGCTCCCTTCTGCTCTTTCCCAAGCCTTGGTGTGATGGCATTCCTGAATCCCAGCACCCACAGGATCCGTCCTGGCCTTCTCCAGCAGTGCCCAGCAGCCTTCCCACCCGCTCCGTTCTTCTGTGACCAAATCCAGAGGGTGGCAAACAGCCTGAGGGGCTTTGAAGTCGGAAAAGGCAAAGGAATGTCAGGATCTGGAGCACAAATCTGATGAGGAGCAGCTGGGGGAGGCTCAGCCTGGAGAGAAAGAGGCTCAGGGGGGACCTTCTGGGTCTCCAGAACCCCCCTGACAGGAGGGGGCAGCCAGGGGGGATCGGGCTCTGCTCCCGGGGAACAGGGACAGGACAAGGGGAAACCACCTCAGGTTGCTCCAGGGGAGGTTTAGGTTGGATATTTGAGAAAATTTCTTCATGGGAAGGATGGTGAGGCAGTGGAAAGGGCCTCCCAGGGGGGTGCTGGAGTCCCCATCCCCGGAGGGATTTAAAAGCCGTGTGGGTGTGGCACTTGGGGACAGGGGACTCGGTGATTTAAAGGTCTTTTCCAGCCTGAACGATCCTGGGATTCACACAAACTCGTGCCTGCCCAGGATCAGAGGCGATGCTGCCTTCTCCTGTGGATTTATTTGGATAAGAGCTTTCTGTCAGGGGGCTCTTTGCCCTGCCCTCGCTGCAGTGAATGCAGTAAAGGGCAGCCCCAGATCCGCTGTTAATCAAAGGTAACGTGGTACAGCCAGGTCTCCGAGGGGCTCTTGGAGCCCAGGAGGCAGGAGGTGACCTCTGGGTTATTTGCAGATGGAAATGGGCCCAGGATCGTCCCAGAGTGAGTGTAAATCATTGCAGCTTTTATTCCATTCCAGTGGCAAGTTTAGATTGGATGTGAGGAAGGAATTGTCCCCCGTGAGGGTGGGGAGGCCCTGGCACAGGGTGCCCAGAGAAGCTGTGGCTGCCCCTGGATCCCTGGCAGTGTCCAAGGCCAGGTTGGACGGGGCTTGGAGCAGCCTGGGACAGTGGGAGGTGTCCCTGCCCAGGGCAGGGGTGGCACTGGATGGGATTTAAGGTTCCTTCCAACCCAAACCATTCCACGATCCTGTGCCCAAAGCTGCACAGACCTGGCAGAGCGGTGCTGTGCTGCACCCTCTGCCTCAGGCTCTGAAGCATCTCAGCAAGCAGCTGGAGCTCTGGTGGGGTTCATCTCCATCCACGAGGTTCCTGCACGCTGTAAATATCAAACCTTTTCCATTCTCTCACATCTTTTTCCTTTTCTCGGCCGCTTGATGAACACAGGACCCCCCTGGCTGGATCTTGCTGCGTTTACTGTGGTGCAAGTCAGGAGATGGGGGGAAAAATCAGCCCAGGGACTGATTCTTGTCTCTCTTTCGTGGAAATCTCAGCAGTATCCATACCCAGGGATTCCCCTGTCACTACAGCCCTAGCCTGGAAAAGCAGGAGAATTAGGAAGCAGAGCAAACACTGTTCCTGGTGTTAAATAAATGACTCGAGAGCGTGGAAAGGCTTTGCTGTTGGTTTCTCAGGTTTCACAGGATGCTTTCGGAGAGCTGACACTGGTGCAGAGCGGATCTTTGTTGGGAAAATGTTCCCAAGAGGCTTTGGGGCTGCTCTGCTTTGCTTGTCCTGCTCTTCTAAATAATCCAGCACCCAGGAGTTGAGGTGTTTAAAGGGAAAATTTTGCTTGGTGTCACTCAGAGAATCCCAAAAATGGGATGGGTTGGAGGGAACCTTCAAGATGATCCCATTCCACCCCCTGCCATGGGCAGGGACACCTTCCACTGTCCCAGGCTGCTCCAAGCCCCATCCAGCCTGGCCTTGGACACTTCCAGGGATCCAGGGGCAGCCACAGCTTCTCTGGGCACCCTGTGCCAGGGCCTCCCCACCCTCACAGGGAACAATTCCTTCCTAACATCTCATCTGAGTCTGTCCTCTTTTCTCCTCTTGCCACAACCTCTTCCCACATGACCACAAATTGCTTTTTGGAGTGCTGCAGTGTGCTTTCTAGCAATCCAGCACACAGCACTGGGAGATATTTCCCTTCCCTGAGCTTGGAAGGAACTTTCAGCAGCCCTCGATTAACTTGTGCTGTTCACACGCATTCATTTAATTCAGAGCGCCTTCAAATTGCACCGCTCTTCCCCGCTGTATGAAAGAATAATTAAAGGAGAACTCAGCTGAAACATAGCAGCTCTCAAAGCTGCTCTTTTGTCAGCCTTGGTCCTTGCTTTGTTTGTTCTTGGGACGAGGTTTTTTACCTGTTAAATTGGCTTATAAATAAGCCAGCTTGTTCCCTGTTCGTTCAGCTCGTCCTGCTGGGATGAATTGGATAAATATCTATTTAGAGCAAGCACATAAACCAGAGAGAGCTGGGGATACAAATCTCTGGTGACCCTGGCTCAGGTAATGTCCTGGAAGGAGAGAGGCAGAGGCTGGTGTGGAACTGCTGTGAGGAGTAAAAGCTCTCAGGGTGAGTTTCTCAAACTTCGTGGAAGGAGCAGGACTGGATGGTTTGGGGTCTGGGATCACCGCTGAGGGGTGGGTGAGGGTCCTGCCAGGTAAGAAATGAATAGGAAATGTATTAAACTCTTTACCAGGGAGACCGAGAGATAGAAATAAACAGAAAGGAAGCCCAGCTCTCAGCCATTCCAGCAGCACCTCCCTGATTAATGCAGGAAGGGAGACCAGAGCTGAGAATGGCAGGTCAGAGAATTCACCTTCCCTATTGAAAGGAAAATTTTGTTTGCTGTCTGAACCAACTCATGATTTGCCTTCAGAATTGGAGGCAGCTCTGGGGACAGACGGACCTGGAGCTGGCTGGGAAAGCTCAGCAGAGGCTCTGCTCAGAGCAGAATTTTTAGGGAGAAAGAACAAGACCAAATTGGGTTTGAATTGAGGCAGCACCTGGCTGGAGCAGCAGGTGAGGGCGGAGAGGTGACTCTGAGGGTGATGCCAACCTCCAACAGCACAGGCACGGCACGGACTGGGGTTTGGGCCACGTTTTTGTATTTAATTAGCCATTAAATTCCCCATGCCACAGAAATAGAGGGCTGTTAACAGGAGCCCGCTCAGTGCTGTAGCAGCAGAAATTGCCCTGGGAGGGATCTGGCAGTTATGGGATTTCCCATCAGCGCTAATTACCCCTTCCCCTTTACTAACCTGATAGGAGTTGATTGATTTTTTTTTTTTTTTTAAAAAAAAAGAAAAGCTGGGAATTGGATGTTAATAAGGCATGCACGGAGTGCTGTGTGCTGGATCCACGGCTGCCGTTCCCGAGAGGAGCGGCTCGGATCCGCAGCAGGGGTGAGGGCAGCGCGGCTCCGTGGAAGCAGCTGCAGCAGCACCGAGCCACTGGAGTGCAAGATGATGTTTGTCACTTCCAGTGGCTCCTGTGGAGATCCCCAGCCTGGCTGCCCTCACTGGAGCTGCCGCCTCGTGCTTGGTGTAAAGCCTAAACACCCGGGAAATACCCATTGAATTATTTGCACCGACCTTGAAAACGTGGAGAATCTTCCAACCAGTGATTCCCTTTTTTTTTTTTCTTTTTGGTGTTTGGACCCTTACACTTAATTCTGTCTGTTTTCCCTTGCTCCTGGCCTCTCTGGATGTGCATGGGCACTTCCCTTCTTGTTGCTGTGCCCTGTGGCAGGATTGGGGGGTGTGTGTGTGAATTAATGATGGGTTATGGCTTTGCCTTCAGCTCCAGGGTGCACAGTGCATCCATGGCATCATTCCCAAAAGCCTGTGCTGTGGAACTGCTTTCCACCTGCAGCTCTTGGGGTTTTCCCTGGTGAAATCCCTCTGTTTTCCCTGATAACCAGTGCCCCTCGAGTCAGGATGTATCAATTCACTGCTTCTGTTAACTTCACCATTTTTGTTCTCCCTGCTTCCTCTCCCTGGCAGTGTCCAAGGCCAGGCTTGGACAGGGCTTGGAGCACCCTGGGCTACTGGAAGGTTACCCTGCCCATGGCAGGAGGTGGAACAAGATGGGATTTAAGGTTCCTTCAACCCAAACCGTGCTGGGATTCTGTGATTCCCAGCCCACGCTGACTGCCCAGGGTCTCTGACCCAGGGGCTGGGCTGTGCCTGTGGGATTCCTGCTTGGGAAGGACCTTTCTGTCTGCAGAGGCAGGCTCAGAGGTCTGATTGTCATCTCAGGTGTTTTTAGGAAAACACCCCTCTCCAAGCAGGTTTCTCTGATTCTGTGCTGTGGTTTCTCCATCAGGGGATGTAAAGCTGGGAGAAGGTGGCAGGGGGAGGTTTGTGTCAAGCTTTGAGATGGATTATTCCTAACAAGGAATGATCCATCTGGATTCCTTATTGATTTCAAGACACAGACACTGTTTTGGGGGCAGAGCTTCTGTTGCCTTCCTCCCGTTTCCTGGCAGGGCTGTGTCACCCAGAACACCCAGGGATCCAGGCTGGAGCAGGGGAGGAGTGGGAAGATGCTGGCAGGTGCAGCCCTGGCTGTTTATTTTTCAGCAGGGGAGGGAACTGTGGCAGCATTTCCCTGAGGATGCTGGGCTGGAGATCAGTTCTCCCTGCCAAGGATTTGCTTCGTCCTCCTGGGCAAATAATTGCACAAACCCCCTGTCTGTCCTCTCCCAGGAAATGTGTGTTTAGCACCAATTCCCTTCCTCCAGCCCAGCAACCCCGCAGTGGGTGATGGTGACGCCTTTTCCTGGTCTTAAAATTAAGAGAGCTGAACGCGGTTAAGAGGGAAAAAGGGTTTTACCTCGGTGTTTATTGAAGGACCCTCAGGGGCGCCGAAATNGATGTGTGTGCAATTATAGGCCTTGCTAATTAGCACATCTATCAAAGATTGCCCAGGGAGGGACTCCAGCGAGACCCCTCAGCGAGGAACCTTCCCCTGGCTGGGCCTGGCTTTGTTTACAGAATGTGTTCTGGAGAGGCCCTCGGGGTCTGGGGTTTCCAGGGTGTTTGGGCTCTTGGCTTAACGGGATATTGGGTGTGAGGGAAGTGATCAAACTTAAAGAATTGTAACTGTGTGGGCTAAAAGCACTGAGAATACATAAAAGCTACATAAAAGAGTGTATAAAAGGGGTATATATAATTAGCAAGCCCTATAATTGCACACACATCACATCGTGGGGGGCCATTTCTCCGGGGGGCATTTCGGGGTGCATTTCGATGTGCATTTCGGCGCCCCTGAGGATCCTTCAATAAACACCGAGGTAAAACCCTTTTTCCCTCCTAACTGTGTTCAGCTCTCTTCATTTTAAGGCCAGGAAAAGGCGTCAGTTCCCTGAGAGGAGCGGCACTGGTGGCTCGTGTCACGCTGTCACGCCGAGCCCACGCGGCCCAGGCGTGGCTGGCTCTGTGCCGTACCCACCCTGCCCCAGCGCTGCTTCCATCCTGACGTTCTGTTCCCAGGAAATGAGGACCTCTCCGAGGGCATTTGCTGAGAGGGCTGTGCCGCCAGCAGCCCACACCTTGGTGAATCACAGCGAGAGCTTAGACACAGTTTCTCACCTCTGAGATGATTTCTCACCTCCCCCGGAGCACAGCAGTTAAATTTGTGAATATAGGAATTTTTTTTTTTTTCTCTGTTTTTTTATGTTGCCCTCTGGCAGCGGATGCTGCACCTTCCCCCTGCCCTGCTAACCACAGATGCCAGCCCAGACCAGGGGGCAGGGAGCTCGTTTGCTGGGATGGGCTGCGGGAATCGTGCTGTGCTCCTGGAGCTGTGGCCAAATGAGCGAGCACTCGATCCATCTGTGGCTTGGGCTCTCCACTGATTTCCTGCCGGGCTGTCAGAAGGGGAAGGACAAGCCACAGGCAGCTCCAGGGAGGATCTCTCCTCCATTCCTGGCTGGCAGGTGCTTTGCCCACACCTCTGCCAAGTTGCCAGCTGAGCACTGCCTGTTGCAGCGCGTTGCTGGCTCCGGTTGCCGTGCCCTGCTGCTGGCATGTGCCAGATGCGGCTGCTTGGGCTGGGATGTGATTCCTGGACGAGCTGGGAGCGGTAGGAAGGTGCCAGAGGAAGGCCACCACGCTGCTCTGCTTTAGCCAGGAGCAAAGGAGGCTCAGGGGGGACCTTGTGGCTCTGCACAACTCCCTGACAGGAGGGGGCAGCCGGGGGGGGTCGGGCTCTGCTCACAGGGAACAGGGACAGGAGGAGAGGGAACGGCCTCAGGCTGGGCCAGGGGAGGCTCAGGGTGGACATCAGCAGGAATTTCTGCATGGAAAGGGTGCTCAGGCCTTGGAATGAGCTGCCCAGGGAGTCCCCATCCCTGGAAGTGGCCAAGGAATGGCTGGATGTGGCACTCAGTGCTCTGGGCTGGGGACAAGGTGGGGAGCAGGCACAGGTTGGACTCGATGATGCTGGAGATGTTTTCCAGCCTCAGCGATTCTGGGATTCTCTGGGATGTCTCATCCTTGTGGGAAGCCTGGAGGAATGTGCTGTGGGGTGGAAAGGTGGGAGGGGGAAAGGGGAAAGGGGGTAGGATCCCTGCTCCATTCTCCTTCTCCACCTCGCAAGGCTCCAGCACCTGGGGAAGCTTCAGGGGCAAAGACATTTGGTTCCATTTGTTCCAAACTGGGTTTAACGGGGTTTCGAGCAGCCTGGTCCAGTGAAAGGTGGCCTCAAACATGAGCTGGGGGGACACCTCCTGCTGTTATGGGACGTTTCCTCAGCCGAGGGGGAAAAGAGGGATGCTTTTATGGGGCTGCTGCAATTCCTGGGCTCGTGTGCAGCTTGGCAGAGGCAGTGCCAGGAGGGCGACGCTGCACAAGGTCGTTTGTGGCAATTAGCACAGATTGCCTTCGAGGCACCTCGTGCGCTCAGCGTTTGGCACCTCCTCGGCTCATCTTGTGATGCATCCAAGGGAAAGTCAGGGAATAATTTATGTCACGACCACAGCGGGCTGCGTGTGGTGGGATCAAAGCCCTTCCTGCCATATGCCACGGATTTGGCTTCAGCAAAGCTGGGAATTGTTACATGCTCGTGAATCATGTCAGGTCCCAGAGCTTTGGGTTTCACAAACCTGACAGTGACCCCGGGAGGGAGGGACAGACTTTGTAGCAGGGCCTGTTGTGATGGGACGAGGGCTGATGGTGTTAAACTAAAAGAGGGTTGGTTCAACCTGGATTTAAGGAAGAAATTCTTTCTTGTGAGGGTGGTGAGGCACTGGAGCAGAGAAGCTGTGGCTGCTCCATCCCTGGAAATGTTCCAGGCCAGGTTGGACAGGGCTTGGAGCAGCCTGGGATAGGGGAAGGTGTCCCTGCTGATGGCAGGGGGTGGGATGAGATGAGCTTCGAGGCCCCTTCCGACCCAAACTGTTCTGTGATTTATTCACAGTTAACATCACGTAGGTCGTGGCTCAGTTCCCTCCTAGTGAATGTGTTACAAACTATGAAATAAGTGTAATTTAAAACAAAACCTACCAGTGGGGTTTGTATTTATGCAGCCATTCCTGAAGAGGTCACATCCCAGCAGGGCTCCTGAACCTGGGCAAACATCCACTTTCCTTATAATGCCCCAAAATACAGCTGATTTAAATTAAATGTAATGAAGCTTATGGGGCCAGCACCATCCCCTGGTGAGAGCACGTGCTGCGTGTGGAGTTCAGGGGGGCTGTGCTGATTCAGCCTGATCCAAACTCCACTTCAAAACATTCCTAAATGTGCTTCCCAGGGATCCAGATTTTGTGCCTCATCTGTGTCTCTGGGAAAAGCTTTTAACCTTGGTGAAACATTTATGAGATCAATATCCGTTTTATTGCAGCCATTTGGTTTAAAGAGTTCGCTCGGTTCGGGGTCTCCGGGTTGATTTGCAGTTCTGGTTTGAGGGAGCCGGGAGATCTCGGAGTACAAATAATGTCCCAAAAGTGTGTCCAGTGTGGGATTTCAGGCCTGATTCTGCCTCCTTCGTTCCTCCTGGATGTCAGCAATGTGTGTGGTGCCTTGAAGTGATTGATTCCTTCAGCGTGAGGTTGGTGTGGTTGGACTGGGAGGTAATTTATGTAACATTTTATGTAACAGCTTGCTGCCTCCACCGTTCTGTGTGTGCATAAATACATCGAGCCACCTCTTCCTGAAGGAGAAGGGTTTAAAAGCAGGTGGTCTTGGTGGCTGCACAGCTCTGCAGCACAAAAATAGGTGTTTATTCTGAGGCAGGCTTGATCTGGAGGTGATTGTTTTTGATGCCTGTGTTCCGAGTGGCAGATAATACGATCTGTGATTAAATCCATGAGACATCCCTGGCCCTAGGTGGGATATGGAGATGCTCCAAGGGCTGGAGCCCCTCTGCTCTGGAGCCAGGCTGGGAGAGCTGGGGGTGCTCACCTGGAGAAGGGAAGGCTCCAGGGAGAGCTCAGAGCCTCTTCCAAGGCCTAAAGGGGTTCCAGGAGAGCTGGAGAGGGACTGGGGACAAGGGATGGAGGGACAGGACCCAGGGAATGGCTTCCCAGTGCCAGAGGGCAGGGATGGATGGGATATTGGGAAGGAATTCCTGATCTGCTGAGGCCCTGGCACAGGGTGCCCAGAGAAGCTGTGGTTGCCCCTGGATCCCTGGCAGTGTCCAAGGCCTCTTTAGGGCTCATCCTGTGGCACACAGCTCCCACCTCAGTGGTTTTCCACACTGGAAGTGCCCGGGACAGCTCAGAACCCACGGAGCTGTTGGCTCCTGGCGCTGCTCCGTGTGCTGGGAGTGTTTTTGTTGCTTTGCTGGGAGCCCCTTCTCCCTGGGCTTGAGGGAAAGATGGGAAGGACAGGCCTGGGCAAGCTTTGCTTAATGAGCTGCTTTTCCCTTCTGTATTCAAAACTGCTTGTAAGTTTAAATGGAAATATATTTAAATAAGGCAAAGCCTTCAAGGGAAAGGAGCATGCCCTGGCACTCCTGTGGCTCAGCCCTCGCCTTGGAAAATCCAACAAAAAAGAAGGAAAAAGCCACTGGAAAAAGCCCAAACTTCACATTTTAGAGTTCTGTGAAAACCCCTGGTTCTCTGTGACATTTGTGTGCAGAGCCTTTGTCCTTGGTCCCCTCGTGAGGAGCCACCAGAGCCTCGTGGCAGTGCCAGAGCTCCGAGGCCAGAGGTGACGGCGCAAGGGCTGCCCCGGAGCTGGGTGGGACAGCCAGGACAAAGGGCAGCCATGGGACAAATCCAGGCTTGTCCCGTGCCTCTGGATTGTCAGTCCAAGGGGTCGTGGCAGGGACACTCAGGCTGGCCACCTGGGAGCTAATTAAAGATCAGGGCTAATGAGCTCAAGCTCACCGGGCTGATCCCACCTGGCCAGGTCTGCTGTGCATCCAGCTCTGTGGGGTGGGCATCCCACACATGGGACGAGAGGAAACGGCCTCAAGTTGCACCAGGAGAGGTTTAGGCTGGATATAAGAAGAAATTTTTTTTCCCAAAAGGGCTGTCCAGCCTTGGCACAGCTGCCCAGGGCGGTGGTGGAGTTCCCATTCCGTAGGGATTTAGAAGCCATGTGGATGTGGCACTTGGGGACATGGCTCAGTGGTGGCCTTGGCCTCCTCAGCACCGTGTTCTTTTAGAGCTGTGGCTGTGGCTCCTTTCCTCCTTTGCCTGGTTTTCCTTGCCTTTTTTTTTTCTTGGAAGCGCTTTCCCCTAAAAAAAACCCCAAACCTCTTCCTGAAGTAAATGGGAATTATCCGCTGGTATTTCCTGGATTCTTCACTTTGTCATAAATAATCATGACTGATTCCATGAGCCCGTTCCTGGCTTCCCTGGTGACACCAGGATGTATTGCTGTGCTCCAGTGCTTCGGATTCCCTCCAGTTGTGGTTCCCTCGCTCCTCGTTCTCTGCAGAAACACTGACAAGTTCTCCGTTGCTTCCTAATTAGCCAGACGGTCCCTTCTTATTAAAGATTAATTTTTTTTTTTTAAAGGCAGTCATTATCTCAGCTCTTCCAGTGTTATTGATTTATTCTTCCTCCTTTTTTATTCATGGATCTACAACCTTCTCCTCATCCATCCAGTGCAGTGCTTTCCCTGCCCCTCATCCTCCTTTCCCTGCACCCTTCCCAGTCTCCTGCTGCCTTCAGTGCTTTTATCACTCAGTGCCTCTCTCTGGGGTTTATTTTCCTTGGGAATCTCGGTGTGGCCTCTCAAGAGACCACTTCTTCTGAGCTGGAGGGAGTGGAATTTCCAAAGGGAGCTTGGGATTATTTGCCTGAGGCCACTTCCAGCCCCCAGCCAGCGGAGGAAGAGGGGCCTGTGAAATTCCTCCTGTGCCCAGTCTCCTCCCTGTCTCAGGTGGGACTTCTGTTTGTTCTCAGTCTGGGAATGAGATGTTTTCCCATCTCTGTAAATCCTGTTCCCACCACGTTTTGGAGTCCCTGCAATCCAGGCTGGCTTTTTGGGTATCTTCAGCACCAAAAGCAATGTGGTTGCTGTCACATTTTGGGATGAATCCCAAATCCAGCCCTTTCCAACCCGGAAGGCTTGCATCCAGATGTAGGGGCTCGGAGCCCAGTGCCTGGAAGAAGGAGTTAACAGAGCAGAAAAGCTGAATTACTGTGTTTTTCCCGTTTGAGGTGAGATCTGAGCTCCCTAGGTGTGTTTTCCTGGCAGCATCCATCCAGTCTGGCTGTGGTGAGCGGTGCATTCCCAGTGCTCCAGTATCCATGGTGATGGGAAGGATTTCTGAGGCACTGCTTTAAAGGAGATGTGAAATGCTGGTCCTTGGACCTTCCCTTTGGTCTCTTGCAGAGAACTCACGAGGACAGAGCAGGACTGGGGGATCCCAAGGGGTCTGGAAGTGGCCCTGCTCTGCTTTGTCCCCACAGTGAAACCCCGGTGGGTGCCGAGGTGGGAGCAGCTCTGCTCAGGCAGAGATGTTCCTGGCAGGGAAAAGCTCTTTTTTTTTTCAGTCACACAGCTTTGGTCATAGAAAACCTCAGATTAGGAGGGACCTTTGAGGGCTCAAGTCCAGCCTTCTGCCCAGAAGCAGCAGCAGAAAATGAAAGAGAGTTTTTCAGAGTGATTTGGGTTGGAAGAGACCTTAAAACCCATCCAGTGCCACCCCCTGCCATGGGCAGGGACACCTTCCACTGTCCCAGGTTGCTCCAAGCCCCGTCCAGCCTGGCCTTGGACACTTCCAGGGATCCAGGGGCAGCCACAGCTTCTCTGGGCACCCTGTGCCAGGGCCTCCCCCCCCTCCCAGCCAGGAATTCCTTCCCAATATCCCATCCATCCCTGCCCTCTGGCACTGGGAAGCCATTCCCTGGGTCCTGTCAGCTCTGCTGCTGAGAGCTCCATGCCTCTCAGGCTGCCTGGAATCTTCCAGAGGCTCCTGGCTGAAAGCACAGATCCGAAGTGATGCTCTCTAGGGAGCCTTTCCCATCCTGTTGGAGGGGGAAGAAATGAAGCAGAAAGACCAGGTGATCCATGTTTTCCTCCTGATTCCTCCTCCTGCTGCTGCTGCTGCTGCTGCTGTGTGAATCCAGCAATCTTATTAAAAGCAGAAAGCATAAAATTAGTGATAATTAGCTGATGTCCTGTTGCTGGTGAACAGAGCAGAGATGTTGCAGTGGCTGTGCTGAGCAGGTGGATAAGTCAGCTGGGCAGAGCTGCTGTTTCCTAGAGATGCGAGGGAGAGCTCAGGGAGGCTGCTGGGAACGCTCAGGTCCCTGAAATGTGTTTTGCTGATGGCTCTGGGCGTCCTCGTTACACAGAACACCTCGGGAGGGTTTAATGCGTCGCCTTGGTGCTCGTCAGGCGCTCGCCGGTGAACGCGGGCTTTGAAGCACTGGCCGAGAGCAACGTTGAGGGAAACACCAGAGAAGGTGTTTTAAGAGAACCCACATCCTCCTAAAAATGTGTCTGAGAAGCAGAGGGAGGGGCTCGCTGTGTCCTTGGAGGTCAGGTCGGTGGTGATGGGTTTTCCTGATGATGCCATGATGATTTTTTTGCTTTTTCTTTTATACCCCTTTTATACACTCTTTTATGCAGCTTTTATGTATTCTCAGTGCTTTTAGCCCACACAGTTATAACTCTTTAAGTTTGATCACTTCTCTCACACCCAATATCCCGTTAAGCCAAGAGCCCAAACACCCTGGGAACCCCAGACCCCGAGGGCCTCTCCAGAACACATTCTGTAAACAAAGCCAGGCCCAGCCAGGGGAAGGTTCCTCGCTGAGGGGTCTCGCTGGAGTCCCTCCCTGGGCAATCTTTGATAGATGTGCTAATTAGCAAGGCCTATAATTGCACACACATCACATCGTGGGGGGCCATTTCTCCGGGGGGCATTTCGGGGTGCATTTCGATGTGCATTTGGGCGCCCCTGAGGGTCCTTCAATAAACACCGAGGTAAAACCCTTTTTCCCTCTTAGCTGTGTTCAGCTCTCTTCATTTTAAGACCAGGAAAAGGCGTCACTGAAGAGGTGATGGTGATGGTGCACAGGGATTTCTTTGGTCAAGCCGATGCAAGGGCTCAAAGGAGGACACGAAAAACACCCCAGAAAGGTGCTGTGAGCTGTCCTGGGTGCTGGGGAAATTCCTGTCAGCCCAGTCCCAGCTGGAGGATGGTGCTGGTGTGGGGCACCCAGGGATGGGAGCGATTGCAAACCGTGGTGGAGAGCGGCTGGAGTGACCTCAGGAAAAGGGAGTGAGCTGGGCATGCACTGAGAGGAGGTTGGAGGGGGTTTGGGATGGTCTTCAAGCCTCAAGCAGGCTGGTGGAAGCTTTGTGTTTCCATGGATGCAGCAAGAAGTTCGGCACTTCAACCCTAGCATGGAAACGTGGTTAAATTTACCCTTCTCTAGCTTTGGGATGGGGAATTTTGGTGTGTGGGCAGTGGCCTGGATGAGTGCTGGTGACCCCAAATACCATCTCCTTCCACAGGGATTAACCAGTGTCCCATCAGGAATGGGAAGGATGGCCTGAGGCTGATTTAGATTTGAGCCAAGGATGGGAATGACCAAGTGCAGGCTGTAAGCATAAAATCATGGAATGGTTTGGGTTGGAAGTGACCTTAAAAATCACCTACTCCAACCCCTTCCACGCTGATGCTGTTCCAGCTCACACCCCAGGCTGCTCTGCACAGTGGCAGATGGTTACGAGAAGCAGCCGAAAGGAACACGCACAGAACTCCACATTTTGTACTTTTGTAGGACTTTGGATGTGTCCAAGGTAAAATTTGAGTGGGAGAGGAGAGATCTTTTGTTTGGCTCCTTCCCTGGGGAAAAGCAGACGAGTTTTTGGGTATTGCAGCCCATCCTGGGAAGCTGCAGCACCGAGGATTCGTTAGAAGTGCCGAGAGATGAGTGCAGGGCCACTTTGTGGGGGTGCTGGAGGATGTTTGTGCTCGCTGCTGTCCAAGGGAAGCTCTGTGTATCCACAGCCAAAGGGAATGAGATGCCATCTCCCATCTGCGCCTTTGAAAACCTCCCTTGAGCGAGATCCATGAGCAAATTGTGTAAAATCCCCGTTCTGGGCAGCAGCCAGAGAGGCAGAGGGCTGTGAAATGAGGAGCTGCCGTGGTGAGGATGGCCAGGGACATCCTGCACAGGGGTGCTGGGGCTGTGGGACCTGCCTGGTGCCAGCCAGGACGTCAGCCACCTGCTCCTGCTGCCTGGAAGGTGGATTTTTGCCCTTGTGAGAAGCACATGAGGCCTCCTTAGACCCAGCACTGCCCCACTGCCCCGGAGCTGGCACTGGGAGAGGTGCCCAGTGTCACACTGGTCAGCTGTGGCAGAGCAGGGGTGGATTCCAGACCTCCTGGATGCCACAGCAGGGCCAGGTTGAGGAGGAAAGGGCTTCACAGAGCTGCCCTCTGTGGTGGGACTTCATAGAATCCCAGAATGGTTGGGTTGGAAGGGACTTTAAGGTCATCTCATTCCACCCCTGCCATGGGCAGGGACACCTCCCACTAGCCCAGGCTGCTCCAAGCCCTGTCCAGCCTGGCCTTGGACACTTCCAGGGATCCAGGGGCAGCCACAGCTTCTCTGGGCACCCTGTGCCAGGGCCTCCCCACCCTCACAGCCAAGAATTTCTTCCATGTATCGAACCTAAATCTCCCTTTTTTCAGCTTAAATCCATTCCCCGTTGTCCTCTCCCTCCATCCCTTGTCCCAAGTCCCTCTCCAGCTCTCTTGGAGCCCTTTTAGGAACTGGAAGGGGCTCTATGGTCTCCCTGGAGCCTTCTCCAGGCTGAACACCCCAACTCTCCCAGCCTTCATGGTCACCACCCGGCCGGTCACAGCCATGGGGTGCGTTCCTTTCCCTTGCTGCCTCAGTGACTGCTCAGAACTGGAGAATCCAATACAATTTGCATTTCTAGGCAATTAAATGTCAAAGCAAAGTCAAGATGCTGGCGAGCTGTCAAGGCTGTTTATGGCTGTGCCTGGCTCCAGCGCCCAGATGGTAATTAAAGGCTGTAGGACAAGACAAAAGGATGGTCAGTACACTCCCTGCAGGAAGAGGAGTTGCCCCACAGGGCTCTCAGCCCTGGGTTAGAGCCAGGACTGGAAAAAAAAACATCATTGTTTATGCAGTTAATCAGGTTTAAATTTAACTCCGAACAATGTAATCGGATTTTAAAGAGTTAATGCAGTGATGGGATGGGAGAGCTGAAGTGTGAGTAACCACCGGAGCGGGGAGGCACTGGTGGGGTTGGAGGCAGATGGAGCGGAATTTTAAGGCAGAAAGCACCAGATCTGCAGTGTGCACGTTCCTGGGTGCTGGGCAGTGCCTGCACCGCGAGCACGGCCTGGATGGAGGTGGAGGAGAAGTTGTTGGGCCCTCACATGCGGTGGTGACCACATCTGTGTGTTCCCATGCTAATTCTACCCCAAAACATGGGTGTGCCCATCCCCCTACAGCTTCGGGGCCTTGTGTTGTCCTCAGCACCTTTATCCTGCACAGGACACAGATCTTGGCCCCTGAGATCATAACCTAAGTCTTTGCTTCCGTGCCTTTGTCATCCACCATGGAGAAAAACGGGGTCTGAGGAGGCGGTGTTTGCCTGCTGGGACTTCCCTCAGCGCTCCCAGCGATGGCCTCCAGGTTTTTTGAGTAAAAAGATGCAGCACTGGTTTGTGTCCTTCAAACCCAGCAGGACCCAAGCCTTTCCCTGGCACTGACCTGGCTGGAAGGGTTTGGGTTATGAGGGGTTTGGGTTGGGAGTGGTTTGGGTTAGAAGGGGTTTGGGTTGGAAGAGGTTTGGGTTGGAAGAGGTTTGGATTAGAAGGGGTTTGGGTTGGGTGGGGTTTGGGTTAGAAGGGGTTTAAAGCTCCGTGACCTTTTCTGGCAGTTGTTCCCCCAGTGCTCGTTTGCTCTGCATAAATAGGAGCATTTCACAGCAATCCCTGAGGAGCTCATTTTCTTCTGGATGAACTCAAACCCTCTGGCATTCCTTGGGCCTGAAGGAGAAGGGAGGTCAAGTGGAGCCGTGGTTTTTTAGGGAGATGACAGCAGGTTGCTGAGGAAGAGCGAGGGGTTTGATGCCTCCAGGGTATGATTAAGGATGGCCATGACACCACCAGTGTTTCACATCCTGCTTTTCATGTCATGGGAAGAGCTGAGATGCTTGACCATGGCTCAGTGTTCCCTGAGCGTCATGTGGAAGTCTGCTTTGGTGTCTGTCATGGAGAGAGGCTGCTCTGTCTCTAAATCTTTTTTTTTTTCCCTAAATTCTAAATTCTGGTGGGAATTCATAGCAGGAAACACAGAATGGTTTGGGTCGGAAGAGATCTTCAAGCCCATCTCATTCCAACCCTCTGCTTGTGGCAGGAACACCTTCCACTATCCCAGGTGGCTCCAAGCCCCATCCAACCTGGCCTTGGACATTTCCAGGGATGGAGCAACCACAGCTTCTCTGGGCACCCTGTGCCAGGGCCTCCCCACCCTCCCAGCCAGGAATCCCTTCCCAATATCCCACACATTCCCTGTGTCCTGTCCCTCCATCCCTTGTCCCCAGTCCCTCTCCAGCTCTCCTGGAGCCCCTTTACGCTCTGGAAGGAGCTCTGAGGTCTCCCTGGAACCTTCCCTTCTCCAGGTGAACACCCCCAGCTCTGGCTCCAGAGCAGAGGGCCTCCAGCCCTTGGAGCATCTCTGTGTCCCTGTGGATGGCTGCAGACACCAAAGGGACACGTGCCAGCAGGGAAGGGACGGGCAGCTCTGTCTGGGCTGTGACGAGGCTGTGGGAGGAAGCAGAGAGATCCTTTGGCTGGAAAAGGCACGGTGCAGATCCTTCCCAAGGGACAGCAGCTCCCTTTACAGGCTGAGCCGAGCCACGTGTGGAGGAGCACCGTGGTGGTGGCGTTGTCGCCGTCCCTCGTGGCTGCGCTGAGGCACAGTGGCCGTCGTGTGGCTGGTGGCGTTTCCAAATCACCCCCCACGCCCAGGGCTCGTTTGCTGTGTGTCCCTGCCCATGGCAGGGCTTGGAACGAGGTTGTTTTTGAGGTCCTTTCCAACCCAAACCTTTCCATGGTTCTTTAATCTCCTTAATCTCCTACTCCTGCTCCCTCCACGTAGATCCCACACTTGTGGGAATGCCGTGACTCCTCCGTCAGTGGCTGCTGATTAAATCCATCTCCGAGGTGCCAGCCTGCCTGGCTTTGCTCCAGGGGCCACGGGAGGCACCTGCAGGAATTACAGCCCCCATCAGTCATTAATTCCCCCCACAGCCTCTGGTTATTAACACGATAACAGCCACCAGCAGGGCTCTGCTTTTCCGTGGCACCCACTTATGGATCCCGTCCTCAGTGCCCTGGATGAATCCACCAGGAGACAGATCACGGCTGAGCAGTGGCTCCTGCAGCTCCCNCTGCCTGGCTTTGCTCCAGGGGCCACGGGAGGCACCTGCAGGAATTACAGCCCCCATCAGTCATTAATTCCCCCCACAGCCTCTGGTTATTAACACGATAACAGCCACCAGCAGGGCTCTGCTTTTCCGTGGCACCCACTTATGGATCCCGTCCTCAGTGCCCTGGATGAATCCACCAGGAGACAGATCACGGCTGAGCAGTGGCTCCTGCAGCTCCCTCCCCTGTGAGGCTCAGCCCAGCAGTGCCCTGAGCTGCTGGAAGTGCTTGGAGCTCTCCTGGCTCAGCACTCCCAGCCACATCCCTGGGCAGCTGGGCTGGGTCTTGGCTGGAGGTGCTTTACGGGCAGAACGAACACGGAGCTGCTCTCCCGAGGAGCTGAGGACGCTCCATCCTGCGCACAATTCCTCCTGGATGTATGGAAAGGGATGTTTAAGCACTCCTTGCTGTTCCCCAGCCCTCAGAGGGATCCAAGCCTTGCCTGGTGACACTTGTCTCCCTGTCACTGCAGCCACCAGGGCTGGGCTCCAACGCCTGGGCAGACAGAGACTGTGCCCTGTTCCTCCTGGCCTGGAGTTTGGAGCCCATTTCCCTCATGGCTGGGACACCACACACCCCTGTGCCCTGGGAAGCTCCTCTGTGTGGGACATTCCCACCAGGCTCCCGCTTCCGCCTGCAGCTGCTGCTGGAACAGGGGCAGGGAGGTGAAACGAGCAGAGCTGAACCCATCCGGAGAGAGCCGGAAACGAGAGAAGGGATGGGAACGTGTCCAGCCTGCTGAGAGCTCCCTGTGCCCTCGTGCCAAGAGAGGAGAATCACAGAGGGGAAGGATGGAGCACCCAGTCCTGCTCAGGGATCCTTTGGGAAGGGGGTGGCGGCAGAAATGTGTGGGTGGGAGCAGAGCAGGGCATGGTGATCGCCCCACAGCTCCGTCAGCACACCCAGCACCGGGAGAGCTGGCCTGGATGCAGCTCCTTGGGGATGGGCTGCTCTGGAGGAGGCTCTGGAGTGGCACCACAGAGCTGCACTGAGGTTTCCTGCTTGAGATGAGAAAGTTTTGGGGTCAAGCCGGGCTGGAAAGGGTTGTTCTCAGTCAGAAGTGAGGGGAGAGTGAGCATAAGTTGCCTGAGGGGAATTAAAAGATGGAGAGGGGATTTTTTTATAAGGGCATGGAGTGATAGGACAGGGGGGGATGGATTCACACTGACACAGAGTGGGTTTAGATTGGATATGGGGAAGAAATTCCTCCCTGTGAGGGTGGGGAGGCCCTGGCACAGGCTGCCCAGAGAAGCTGTGGCTGCCCCTGGATCCCTGGCAGTGTCCCAGGCCAGGTTGGACAGGGCTTGAAGCAGCCTGGGACAGTGGAAGGTGTCCCTGCCCATGGCAGGGGTGACACTGGATGAGCTTTAAGGTCCCTTCCAACCCAAACATTCTGGGATTCTGACTTCACTGGGGATGCCTGCTGCCATCAGGCACATCCTGGCAGATTTCCTTTCCCTGGGAATGATGAAGGGCAGGACACGTTGCAGACAGACATCCAGCACAACACACCCAGAAGAGGAGTCTGTGCTGAAGGGGAGCTGCAGAAATTTGGCTCCCTGGTGCCCTGGAAAGTGAGGTGCACCTTACCCGGAGCTGCTGGCCTTTGCTCCCCTCGCCAACATAGCACCAGCCCTGAGGAAGCACCCCGGAGAAATCCAGGGAGGTGGGTTATTGACATGGAGTTACCCACTGGGCTGCTGAGGCAGTCAGGGCACAGCAAACATGGAGAGCGATGCTGCTCGTTAGTGCCAGCTAATCAAGGCCATGGATCCGGTTATCACCAGCCTCAGGAAGCAGAGTTCAGCTTCCAGAGGAGGTCAGAAGGAACCGGCTCCTCAAGGAAGATTCCCCCACCTCAGGCAGCTGCGCGGAAAGAGCATTCCTGTTGTTCTTAAGAAGCAACAAATTCATTGCTGGGCCTTAATTACAGCCGTTAATGGAGCTGCATTTCCTGAGCAGGCTGCTTTAGCAGCTAATCCCCCCCGGAGCTGATCCCTGCTCCTTGTGGCATTTTCCCTTCACTCCTAAGCCTCAGAGCCCTGGATTCCCCTCACCACGGTGCAGCAGACATAAGGGAATAGGTATTAAAGACTCAGCTGGTGTCCTGAGCTCCAGGGTCAGCTCCGGGTGTTCCCTTTGTTTCCCCAGCGCTGCCCTCTGGGGTGCAGAGCTCGTGTCTCCCTCTTGGGTCGCCCTCCCAGGGTTCAGCGGTCACCTCTGGCTCAGGTGGCCCCTGGGCCAGTGGAGTGGCACACACAGGAAATCCTCGAGCAGCCGGGGACATCCCGGGGCACAGCGGAGAGGGAGCTGCCTCTGCACGAGGTTTGGAGTTAAGCAAGGGGGCAGTGGAGGAGGCTGAACAGAGAAACTGGGTCAGAAGAACCTGGAGTGAGTCCAGAGGAGGCACAGAGGTGCTCCAAGGGCTGGAGCCAGGCTGGGAGAGCTGGGGGTGCTCACCTGGAGAAGGGAATATTCCAGGGGGAGCTCAGAGCCCCTTGCAGGGCCTAAAGGGGCTCCAGGAGAGCTGGAGAGGGATTTGGGACAAGGGATGGAGGGACAGGACACAGGGAATGGCTTCCCACTGCCACAGGGCAGGGATGGATGGGATATTGGGAAGGAATTCCTGGCTGGGAGGGTGGGGAGGCCCTGGCACAGGATGCCCAGAGAAGCTGTGGCTGCCCCTGGATCCCTGGCAGTGCCCAAGGCCGGGCTGGATGGGGCTTGGAGCACCCTGGGATAGTGGAAGGTGTCCCTGTAGGCTGTACAGCTGGAGCTGGGGTCCTGGCTGCCTGCCCTGCCCTGAGCTGTCCCACGAGGAGGGGGACATGGTGGAGGAATTTATTCCCATCCTGCTTGCATGAACCAGCCCCCAGCAAAGCTGGGAGCCTTCTTGCCAGGGCTCAGATCCCCAAAAAGCCAGACTCAACGTGGCTTTGGAATTCTCTTGTCCTGATTTTCCATCCCGGTGTCACTGTGCAGGCCTGCAGCAGCTCCTCTCAGGGACACAACCAAATTGTCTCTCCCAAAACACGGAGAGTGAACCTCATCACCGGCTCACCCAACAAATGGATATTTGGAGTTTTTAGTTCCTCCCCTTACCTTGTTTGCCCCTCTCTGTACCCGTGAGAGAGCAGCAGCTCCTGGGTGAGTTTTTCTCAGCATCCCTGTGACAGATCCTGCAGTTCTGTCTGTGCTTTCAAAGGGCCCCGTGTCGGGTGTTGGCAGGGAAGAGCTAAAATCGTTTGCTGGTGAGTGTTAATGAAGCAAACCAGGAATTAATTGGACAAAATCAAAGGGCTGTTGCGGCGAGGTGCTTACATTTCTTCTCCCTAAAAATCAAAGCCAGGACTAGATCCTATATCAAAGCCAGGACAGAGAATCTTTAATCCATCCTCACGGTCACGAGCAGCCCAGGACATTCCATAACTCCGGTACTTGTTCAGTCCAAGGAGCAGGGACAGCCAAGAAAGTCACATGAGTGATCCACAGTGAGTGTCCCTGAGGGCAAAACTGGCTTCTGTCAGCTTCAGCCAACCTGAAAGGTCGGACTTGATGATCTGGAAGGTCTTTTCCAACTTTTAATGATTCTGTGATTCGTCAGGTTGCAAAGGAATCATCCCGGAGCTGCCCTTTTCCGGGGGGGTGAGCTAAACCAAGGTTGATTCCACTGTAGTGCGTGAGGTGTGGAGAGTCCCTGGAGCTTCATTGGAATCTGATAGCTTCATCTGGTGCCTCTGTGTTTTTGGAAGGGCGTTATCTCTCAGGCCACTTGGGTTTGTGTCTTCTGCTGGGGAGTTCTGCGCGCCTGGTTTGCCCCTCAGAGAAGCGGGATCGCAGAGCGGGCATGCTGGAATTTGGAGGTTCTCCTCATCCAGGCCTCTCCCAAATCCTGCTGAGGAATCACTGCAGGCTGGAAAGCACCAGCTGGCCTGGCCTGGGAGCCGGGGAATGGCAGGTTGGAGCGAGCACAAGGATTCACAGCAGGAGCAAAACGCTTCGCTGTTCATTTCAGCACAGGAAAAGCAGCGTGGGACCTGTCCCCGCAGCATCCCAGGCGTTCCAGCCAGGCCCTCATCCACATGGCTCCTAGCAGGAGGTCTGGGGGCCAGACTTGTTCTTTCACAGCTCTGACAGAACTATTATGTGCCTTTGAATCCATGCCAAGAGAAGAATCGCTGGTTTTACCCTAAATCTCCTGCTTTCAGCAGGGTCCCCAGGGCAGGCCTCGACGGCCAAGTCACAGCGGGTCATTCTTAAAACATTAAAAGTCTCCTTTCAGGGAGGACCCCCAAAACCTAGGGCTGGTCAGGGTGTGGGGATGTGTGTGACCCTGCCATGTTTCTGTCCTCTACCTTAAGCGACGATGAGCCTGAGCATGGCTGTTTGCAGACAGTCGAAGAAGTCTATTCCAGTGATGCCATGATGATTTTTTGCTTTTTCTTTTATACACTCTTTTATGCAGCTTTTATGTATTCTCAGTGCTTTTAGCCCACACAGTTATAATTCTTTAAGTTTGATC
>VXBT01012247.1:271363-303320 GCA_013400235.1 Oriolus oriolus | reverse complement strand
GCAACAGAGAAGAGAAAAATTAATAAAAAATTCCACTTAAAACAAGACAAAATGTACCAGGGAAAATTCACTCACCTCTCTTGGAAAAACTTAGCTCTTTTATGTGTGTATGTGAGTGCATGTTCATTCTCCAGTTTCTATCGAACTACACTTTCCTGCCTAGGCTGTTGGAGAGGCAAGAGATGGCAGTATTGACACATCTATGAAAGGCAGCAGTTCATTGAGTAAACTAGAATATTAGGATTCTTCTTCTTCACATTTCATTTTTATAGTTTCTTTTTTTGTGCTCTTTTCCCCCACTTTAAATAAAAACTTTAAGGGAAAAAAAAAAAAACCCAACCCAACATGCCGCAGTTTTAATGAGGAGCTTGTAAACATCACCAACCCCTGCTGATTTTTTCCATTAATTGCCTGTGTTATCAGGGACCAGGGCCCTGCAGCAGAACAGCTCTCAGCAAAACACCTTGCTGGGCTTAGGGCATCTTCCCAACCGCGGTGGGGCTGAGGAGGGTGATGGAGGCTTTGGAAGAGGCAGGGCTGGGTTGTCCCTGCGGGGCTCTGACCTTGGCTGGGGGAGGGAGGAGGGAGAGGGGGAGGGACCTGCTGAGCTGATTTAGCAATCCCATTTTTATTAGAGATGCATTCGCTGATTAGCTCCACATCCCAACGGCTCGGGGCACGATAAATTACACAGGAAATGCAGGAACCACTTGGGTGAGATTAACATCTCCTGGGGAAGCAGCAGCAGCCAGGTCATTTTCTGGGCTGGTATTTTCTAGGCCATTAAAGGGGTTGCCACGGCTCTCCTCGATAGCAGTGCTGGGTTTTGTTCTTGATTTCAGCCTGGCACCATCTCAGCAGACCCCTCTCCCATCTCCCTTCCCATCTCCCACACTGGCACGGCGCCGCCAGGAAAGGGTGCCAGCCCAGTGCCCACATCCTGATCCCAGGAAGGATGGGCACAAAAGGTTTTTGGAGATTTTGGGGACATCAGCTGCCTTCTCGGCTCCGTTCTTTGTCTGCCACAAAGGAAGATCCCCCCTCAAAACCCCACGGGGTGTTTGCAGCCAATTTGCCAGCCCACAAAAGAGGCAAAAATCTCTCCCGGAGGAAAATCGTTGAGGGTGATTTGCCCTGCTCTTGAGATAATCACTCCTGCTGGAATCGCGGCAGAAGGGGAAGATTGGGAAGATTCCCGAGTGGAAATGAAAAAGCGTTTGATGAACATAATGATTGTTATTACCTCGTTCTGCTCAGCCAGCACGGGCAGGGCAGGCTGTGGGGGAGTGTTCCCACCCCAAAGGGAGAAGGAGCAGTCAGTGTTTTGCAGGAAGACCCTGCTCTGCCTTCACTTTCCCAAGGGTTTGGGTGATTTCCAGGTTTGGGTTTGGGTGATTTTCAGTCCGACTCGGGTGGCCTGGGCTGTGTTCCCAGCAGACACAGTGGGGCAGATCCTCCAGGAGTTTTGGTGGTTCCCTGGAGGACACAGATCCAGGGGAAGGAGTGGCTGGCTCACTGTGAGACCCAGGGTGGATGTGGCTTGTCCCTGATCACCCAGGTGGCAGGAAAATCAATCCACAAACACCAGAGGTTTATGTCCAAAAAGGAGGAGACAGAGGAGTCCTGTTACTTTATTCGAATAAAGGGAGAGGCCATGGGGCGTTCCCCTGGGGGCTCTCAAATTTTTGGAGGGCGCAGCCTCCTTTTTTATCCCAATTTCCCAGCTGCATTTCCCTCTCTCTTTCCCCACTGGCTGAGGCACTTGAGAGGTACAGACTCCCCAAAACACCCAGTACCTAAGACTCCCTTCTAATGTATAACCCCCCCCCCTTTATTTTTTATTGATCCTTATGGAATTTATGGTTCTTCCCATTGCTCCTTTCATCTTTTGATATCCAGCTTCATTTCTCAGCAGACCTCCAGTTCGTTTGCATAGACAAACCTCTTTCTTTCCCGTTGTTTCTTTTATTTCCCAGTGCTACTTTTATCTCCACAGCCTGTTTGTGAGGACAAGTCCCTCATTCCTTTCCACAGGGAAGCCCGTGGAGGAAGTGGGCGTGGAATATCCGCTTCCCAAAGCCAGGCTATCCATGATGATGGCTGCCCCTGCTCTTCCTCTCCTTGCACTCAGAGGCACACGGACACCTCGGTGGGATGCTGGAGGCATCAGCTCACCCCCAGCCCCAATCCCACACAATCCAGGGGGATGGATGAATCCTGGACGTGGAGATGACCTTGCTCTTGGTTTCCCCCGCAGAGCCAGCTCTCCCAGGCCCTGAATGGTTTGTCAGACAGAGCCAAGGAGGCAAAGGAGTTCCTGGTCCAGCTCCGCAACATGGTGCAGCAAATCCAGGTACTGTGTCTCCAGGCTGAGGAACTGCCCCTTCCCACCGGGAATGAGCCATCCTCCACCCCTTTTCCCAAGCTTGGGTTGGTGGGTGCTCTCCCAAAGGAACCCACACCTCGTCGCTGTTGTAGCAGGGACAGAGAGAAAACACGATGTGGAAATCCAGAGTCCGGGAAGAAAATGCAATTATTTATTAATATACAGGCGGGTTTATATCTGTTAGTTCACTTGGAGTTTACTTCAACAGAAAAGGTTATTGGACCTCTGGCTAATCACCCACTGGGGTAATTGGTCAGTCCACACAACACCCATTTCTAAATATTTCCCTAGGCAATATCTTAACAAAATTCCATAACAGCCTGCAGGTAGCAAATGGTTTACAAAAAACCTGTAGCCTTGCTTTTAATAGTTTTCCTGGGAAAAGGAGAACTCTCACGAAACGCTGGGAAAAGCAGGACTTTTACAAAACACTGGGAAAGCTAGGAAATTTCTCTGCTGAAAGCTTTTTAGAAATCACACACAGCTCACTTTTGATATTACCCCCCTGAACCCTCCCCGAAACTGCTGCTCCCGGCGCCGTGGAGGGAGCAGCAGAGTCCTGAGCCCTTCCCAAATCTGCCATGGGTAGATCCAAACCTGTTCCCCACCTGCCACCACCACATTCTCCACGATCCGAGGCCATAAGAATCCCACATCCCATGCTGGGGATTGGTTTGTGGGTGGCAGCAGCGCAGCTGCACATGGAAAAATGACCCCAGAAGAAAAGGAAAATCCCGTTTTCCAGCTGGACTGGGGACATTCCCTGGGCTGTGAGTCCCTCTCTGCCCCACAGGAGAACAGTGTGGAGTTCGAGGCCTGCCTGGTGGCCCAGTGCGACGCCCTCATCGACGCCCTCAACAGAAGGAAAGCCCAGCTGCTGTCCCGGGTCAACAAGGAGCACGAGCACAAGCTGAAGGTGAGCCTGGGTGGTCAGGGAGCACCTGCAGGGTTGGTACTGGGTGGGAATGAGGACTGGGATGCTGGTTTTTGGGGAGGTCACTGGGAATGATGCCATGGTGACTTTCTGCTTTTTCTTTTATCCCCCTTTTATACACTCTTTTATGTAGCTTTTATGTGTTCTCAGTGCTTTTAGCCCACACAGTTATAACTCTTTAAGTTTGATCACTTCCCTCAGACCCAATATCCCGTTAAGCCAAGAGCCCAAACACCCTGGAAACCCCAGACCCCGAGGGCCTCTCCAGAACACATTCTGTAAACAAAGCCAGGCCCAGCCAGGGGAAGGTTCCTCGCTGAGGGGTCTCGCTGGAGTCCCTCCCTGGGCAATCTTTGATAGATGTGCTAATTAGCAAGGCCTATAATTGCACACACATCCCATCGTGGGGGCCATTTCTCCGGGGGGCATTTCGGGGTGCATTTCGATGTGCATTTCGGGGCACCTGAGGATCCTTCAATAAACACTGAGGTAAAACCCTTTTTCCCTCTTAACTGTGTTCAGCTCTCTTCATTTTAAGACCAGGAAAAGCTGTCAGGAAGCTGCTCCTTTTCCACACTAATTCCATGTTGCTGGAGGTGCCCAACCCACTCCCAGCATGTCCCTGACAAACTGCTGCTTCCTCCAGGTGCTCCCCACTGAATTATGCCATTATTGGATTCATTTCTAGTCCTCAGGTCAGCAGAGCCGTGTGTGCAGCACGGAAAACTACTTTGTTCGTGTCCCATGTTGCTCCCAAGCTTCTGGAATGATCCTGCAGGATGCTGGGTGCTTGTGACTTCTGCTGGAGTCCTGGGCCACTCGGTGTCATGAGATGTCACCAGGAGCAGGACTGACTGATTTCTGTGCTTTCAGGGCCTCGGGGCACTGAGATTTTTGGGGTTGGGGGAGCAGAGGTGCAGCTCAGTGGGAGCTGTGGGATCGGGCTCCTGGTTTGTGTCATTCCCGCTGTCACCACACCACGTCTGTCCCGCTGATCTGGGGCTGAGAAGGGAAGGGAAGGAGCAGATCTCACCTGGGAGCAGGGGGACAGGTGCAGCCACGCCCAGAATTGCTGGACAAGGGCGTTGCAGCCTGGCCATCAGGGATGGGGTCCGGCTGAGGGGTGTCACACCCACATCTGTGATCCCAAACTCCCTCTCCCGAGGCCGTTTCAGTGTTCTGGAAACTCCTGTGTCTCTTGCTCTCGCTTTGGGCCACCCAGGAGGCTCCCAGAGGGACTCCTGGACCTGCCTAAAACGAGGGAGAAGGCCCCCAATCCTCTGTGCATGCAGACCGTGGGCAGCACGAGGGCATCTTCACGGGCAGAGGGACAATGGCAGCTTTGTGGGGCCGAGCCCACCATCAGTGCTCAGCAAAGCACAACCCCAAACAGCCACGGCACAGAGGGGACCCCCAGTGCCTGGTGGGCTCCCTGTCCCTCACCCCGCTCAGGGCATGGTTAATTAAGCTCCCACAAAGCCGGGCAGCACAAAGCAATTTCCCTGCTCAGCACAACCAGGGAGGCCTTTGGCTGGAGGAATGGATCTGCATCCCCCTGCTTGCCCCTGTCCCATCCACGGATCTGCATCCCCCTGCTTGCTCCCGTCCTGTGGCCTCCATCCCACCCCCATCCACCCTCGTTATCAGCTGGGCTTTGTCATCGGCCAGGCCTGGTCCTTCAAACAAGAAACAGCCCCTGGGTTTCTGTCTGGGCTCTTAAGTCAGCTCTGGAGCCTCCCTGCCTGAAGCTCCTGCAGCTCCACGTGCTGTGGGAAGGGCAGGAAGGGCTCTGTGGTGCCCTGGCAGATGTGGCACCTGAGCCTCATCCAGTAAGAATCAGGATCATGGAGTGGTTTGGCTTGGGAAGGACCTTAAAGCTCATCCAGTGCCACCCTTGCCTTGGGCAGAGACACCTCCCACTGTCCCAGGCTGCTCCAAGCCCTGTCCAACCTGGCCTGGGACACTTCCAGGGATCCAGGGGCAGCCACAGCTTCTCTGGGCACCCTGTGCCAGGAATTCCTTCCCAATATCCCATCTAAACTTCCCACTGCAGTGGGTGAGGCTGCAGTGATTTACACTGGCACTGAGATGACCCTGGGCCCATTTCCATCTGCAGATAGACAAGAGGTCACCTCGTGGCCTGTGCTTGCTGTGGAATTGTGACCCAGGGTGAGTCCTGCAGGACCGTGGGGCTTGTCCTGGGTGATGTCCCCATCAGCACAGGACAATTTCGGCCGCTGACTTGCACTGGGAACTCCACCCCTTCCCACAGAGGCCTGTCCAGAGCCTCCAGGGCTCGTCCACTTGTCACTGCCCTGTCCTGGAGCACCTCACCCAGGTGGCCAGAGTGACCAGTGAGCCTTGGCAGTGCCAGGGAGCCCTTTCAGGTCCAAGCTGGCAGCTCTGGCAGCCAGCGCGGAGCCGCAGTGGCCTGGCCACCGTCCTGGAGCGCCGTCTCCATGGGCTGCTGCTCCTGCCCAGTGGGATGTGCCAGGCCATCCTGGCACCGTGGCAGGGAGCAGGAGAGGCACAGGGGGACAGAGCCTGCCCCTGGCACGGGGCCACGGGCGCCTCTCAGGACACGGCCCGAGTTCCCAGCCCGAGTTCCCAGCCCAAGTTCCCAGCCTGAGTTCCCGTCTCCGTGCGGCGCCTGGGTTTGGGGCCGGCTCGGCCTCGGGACTGACCTGCTTTGTCCTGACACACATTCCACGGAGGCAGGCACAAATCCAGGCCTGACTCTGGGCCAGCACTAATTACTCCAGAGCGGGGAGAGGCTTGTGAGGACACCAAGTGGGAAGGGACATCTCCCATCAGCCTCTCTCCAACCTCCCACCACGGCTGGGTTCGAGGCTGAGAACCCGGGCTTTAAAAAACAACGTCTGGAGGAGCAGTGGGGCCAGGGGCCTGCTCCACCTCCTTGTCTGTCCTTCTCCTTGCTGGTCCTGGTTTTCAGAGAAGCAGTGGGGTCTTTCCCAAGAGATGATGTCCTCCAGCATGGGGAGGTTTGTGCAGGGATGCAGAGGCTTCCCTGTGGTGTTGTCCCAGAAGAAGTCTCTCCTCAGCCCACCACAGACGCAGGCTGAGCTCTGGGTGCACCTCCTTAAGCTCTCAGCAGCATTATGGACCATTCCAGTTGTTTTCCAGCCTTCAGGCCATGGGATGCCTTTGCTCCATGATTTCTCCAGGCTGCAGAGCCTGTTCAGCATTTCCCACATTTCCCAGGAGAGCAAATGACGTAGGAAACGCTCACCAAGGGCTCCTGTCCGTGGATCTCCAGGGGTGAAATGCTGCTCCTTCTTCAAAGGTTGCAGTCAGGATTTTCCAGAGGAATTCGGTGTTCTCTCCTGGCTCAGGTTCCTGGCAGTGGCAACGCAGCAGCTCTGCTTTCCCCAGCTCCAGCCTGAGCCTCCTCTCCCAAATCACCATGGAAACACCCACCTGGAAAGCTCCGCTTGTGGGATTCAGCTCAAACCAACCTCGCCGGGGTCTGTCCTGGCGGTTTTTCCATCTGGGATTTTTCCATCCGTGGTGAAGCACAGCAGCAGCACCTGGGACACCGCTCTCCATCCCTGCAGGTGCCCCGGGGGGAGGAGGCTCCTGTCCTCCCTGTGACATTCCCAGCAGGACTCATCCCAGGCGCTGGGAAGGTTGGGTGCCTTGAGATCTGTCATCCACCCAAGTACTAAAAAGAGGAGGAAGACATTTAAGTGGAGCTGAGCGTAGATGTTACTGCCTTCTAGGAGCTGTATTAAAATTAAAATGTAAATTATAGTTAATGTCATCTAAGGGGAAGAAAAGCTTTTGAAAGAACTGCCCTATTTTAAGGTCGTGGTGAACTGCTGTGAGTGCACAAAATCCCCTTTTTATAGGCTGGAATTTGCAGCCAGGTTCTGGCTGTTGCTTTATTTAGCACCTAAAAGAGGGGGGGGGGAGGGGGAAATGGTATTTGGTAAAAATGACCGCAAAGGAAATGTGTGGAGCTTCCCAAATCTCCTCAAAATCTGAGCCATTGAAGAGCCAGGCTGGGGTCGGTCTCTTCTCCCAGATAAAGGGGAACAGCCTCAAGTTGCTCCAGGGGAGATTTAGATGGGATATGAGGGAAACTTTCTTCGTGGCAGGGGTTGTCCAGCCTTGGGACAGGCTGCCCAGGGCATCCCTGGGTGTGATGTGCCAGGTTTTCCTGGGAATCTGGTGAATCCTTCGAGGCCTCCCGAGGCTGCCCCTCAGCCCAGCACAGGCTCTTGCACGAGTCCAAGGCTTGAGGAACTCCCAGATTTCCCTTCCAGCTCTCCCCATCAACAAACTCTTCATTGCTGGGGTGGCAGGGAGCGGAAATCCCTCACGCATGAGGAGAATCCCAGGATTCCGTGGCTTAAGGCCACTTGGAGGAAAACTTTTTGGCTTCACTCACCCCGCTGGGTTTAGACCGGGCCTTCAAACGTGTGAGAGGTGTTTATGTCTTATTTCTTGAACCTTTAATTTTACTAATCAAAGTGATTAACGGTGTCTACCCTGTGTGCATCCCATTTCTCCTTTAAAGCCACAAAGCCCCACTAGATCCCAACCAAAGATCCCTCTTTTTGCCTTAAAAACAGTTCGGTGCTGCTGAAGGCAATGTGGATTTTTGCTCTTGGCTTTCGTGCTGTAGAGATGCTGAAATTGAAACGCTGTTTTCTGCCCTGGTTCTCCACGTGAACCAGGGATCCAGATGATTCTGGATCCCTGAGGGGATCAGAGTTAGAGGAGGGCTGGGACAGAGCTGCAGCTTTGGATTCACTCTGGAACAGGCTGCCCTGGGCTGCCTCCCCGTGAGTTTGGAGTGTTTTCCAGTGCTGGACACTCCACAGCCTCTCTTTTTTTCTGCTTTTTGACCACCTTTATAGAGTAAAAAAAAAGCTTCTATTATGTCTGCGCCCAGCAAACGCTGTTTCCTGGAGGCTGGTGCCTGGCTGGAGGGAGCAGATGGCAATTCTGCTGGAAATACTCGGGAAGCACCGGCTCCGGCGGGGAGAGGTTCGCAAATTCATTATCCTGGCCAAACCAGACAGAGATTTAAGCCGCAAAGAAGATAAGAAAGCGGTTTTAGCAATCCCATCTTCGCTGCCTTCCCGGTGGCACGTGCATTTCCCCACAGAGGGGGTCTCACGTGGGCGAAGGATGCGGCTTTTCCAGGCGTTCCGTGTGGGATTCCCGTTTTCCCACCCGCAGCCCAGCAGGCAGGGAATGCCAAAGCTGGCTCTGGCTCGGCTGGGGCAGCCAGGACGTGCTCTAACAGCGATGTTGGACCCCATACATTGGTTTTGTCTCGTGGTCTGCAGCTGGGAGACCCAACATCCACACAGCCAACAGCAACAACCCTCCCAGGAGCAGGACAACCCCCAGCCCCTCTCTCGGAGCAGGAGGGATCAGATGAAGCCAAAAGGCTGCCTTGCACCCCCTCTGCACCTGCTGGATCCTGCCCTGAAGGACTGAGCAGCCCTGCTGGGAAAGGAAATCCAGGGGCTTGCCCTCTGTCAGGAGGGTCAGCGTAGGAGTGGCATCTCCAGGACCAGCTGGTGGCTCTGCGTTATCCTTACAGGACCTAAAGGGGCTCAGGAGAGCTGGAAAGGGACTTTGGATGAGGGATGGAGGGACAGGATGCAGGGAATGGCTTCCCACTGCCAGAGGGCAGGGCTGGATGGGATATTGGGAAGAAATTCCTGGCTGGGAGGGTGGGGAGGCCCTGGCACAGGGTGCCCAGAGAAGCTGTGGCTGCCCCTGGATCCCTGGCAGCATCCAAGGCCAGGCTGGACGGGGCTTGGAGCAGCCTGGGCTAGTGGAAGGTGTCCCTGCCCGTGGCAGGGGGTGGGATGGGATGGGATTTAAGATCCTTTCCAACCCAGTCCATCCTGGAATTCTCTGGTTCACCCCAGCAGAGCCATTCCAGTGCACTCAAGTGTTAGAAACTGGCACTGACCGAACTCTCCCCTCTAATGCCAGTGTTTGAGGCCAGAACCAGCGTGTGCAGGTCCTGCTGCACAAAAGCTCCATCTCAGAGCCATCCAGCATCTCCTCAAGCCTCTGGACAACGTCCTGGTCCAGAGGAGCAATTTGGGAGCTCCCTCTGCTGCCTTGTCCACCCTGCACACGGGGTGCCCTGGCTGCACTCCCTCCCCGGCTCCCAGGCTTGCTGCAGCCTCCCTCTGCCACAGCCTGGAAACACCAGGCTGGGATTGCTAAAATCAGCCAGGAATGGCTGCTCCCCAAAAATCTGGAGCTGTTTTGGGGAGTGTTTCATGGCATTTCACAGGAGCAGCGATGTTGTCCCAAATCTCCCAGGGAACAAGGGATGGGATGAAAGGAAACAGCCTCATGATGCACCAGGGGAGGTTTGGATTGGATATTAGGAGGAATTTCTTCATGGAAAGGGGTGTCCAGCCCTGGCACAGGCTGCTCAGGAGTCTCCATGCCTGGAGGGATTTAAAATCGAGGCGGATGTGGCACCTGGGGACACGGGTCAGTGGTGGCTCTGGCAGTGCTGGGGGGACAGCTGGCCTGGATGGTCTTAGAGGGCTTTTCCAGCCTGAATGAATCGGTGCTTCTGAGCTGCAAGACTGCTAATTCTTTTCTTCCTGCTAGGTGATTAAGTAGAGGTGATTAAATTTTAATTAAGCAGCACGTGATGGCATTGACTGCCCTGCAGGAGCCACCCCCCCTCGAAGCCCAGGTTCCTTCACCGTGGGAGCCTGACGCGCTTCCTTTGCCCTGCCCATCCCTCAGACAGGGATGCTGGAGGGATGCTGGCAGGAGGAGCTGCTTCCCAGCCCGGGGTGGGCATCCAGGAGCTGCTGAGCCTGTGGAGGAGCAGGCACTGAGCTCCCAGGAATGTTCATCCCTGTTTATTGCAGCTGTTCCCATCCCGCTGCAGCGGTGGGGCTCATCCTCGCTGTACCGCTCCACGGAGCTGCACAGCTTTGGTCAGTGCTGGTGGAGAACTTCACGCAGCTTTTTAAAGCTCTTCTGGGGGGAGCAAATAAAAAAATCTTCCATGAGCACTTGAGCACGCTGCTCTAAGAATAAAATCTCTCTTCCCGAGCCGCTCGGCCGATCTCCCGCAGCAGAAATCCTGGAGCTGCAGGATTCAGTGTGAAGGAGCAGCCAGCCTTCAAATAAATCCTTGTGGCATCCAGCCTGAACCCTTCTCCTCCTCGCTGTGCTTCAGGGAAGGTCAGCAGAGCCTGAAAACCACAGGCTCGTGCCCCTCTGAAGGGATGCTGGAATGTGATCCCTTGGGGAGCCGGCCGTGGGTGCAGGAAGCGCCTTAATGTGGAGCCTGGGCAGCCCCAGGCAGAGCTCAGATTTATTTATTAATTTATTTATTTATCTATCTCCTTTCCCTGGCACTTCTCTCCCTCAGAGCTCATCCCCAGCCAGGGGAGCAAACAAGGGAATTCTGCAGCGTGGTGCATTCAGCTGATGAGCATCTCAAAGAGATCCTCAGGGCTGAGGCTGGGGGAGCGGTGTGTCCATTCCTCCTGGAAACAGCAGCTCCCAGGGTCACTCCTCATCCAGGACTGTTGAGGGCAGCTGCCCCAGAGCTGGCTGCATTCCAAGGGTGGATAGGGCAGCTGTGGATCCCTGGAAGTTGGCATTTGCTTTGCTCACAAGCTGCCGTGTGGAAGCTGCCTAATTAAAGACAGGGCATGGAGCCGCCCTCTCACTTTGAATAATTACGTGTGTTAATGATTTTGGGCTAAGCAAAGCTTCTTGGGACAGGTTTGCCCAGAGAGATCGTGACTCCCCATCCCTGGAAGTGTCCAAGGCCAGGCTGGATGGGGTTTGGAGCAACCTGGATAGTGAAAGGCATCCCTTCCCATGGCAGGGAGTGGAGCAAGATTAGTTTGGGGTAGGAAGGGACCTTAAAAACCTGCTGGGATTCCGTGTTGTTGTTCACCAGGTTTTGAAAGATCTGGAATCCAGTGTGTGAGCCTCGGCCGGTTCTGCCTTTCCCTGTTCCCTTGAGCCCCTGTCACCCCGCTGTCCCTGTCCCCCGCAGGTGGTGCGGGACCAGATCTCGCACTGCACGGTGAAGCTGCGCCAGACCACGGGGCTGATGGAATATTGCCTGGAGGTCATCAAGGAGAACGACCCCAGCGGCTTCCTGCAGGTCGGTGTGGAGCCCTGGGGAACACAGCAGGGCTGGGGGGCTGCTCCGGGGAGGATGGACCCAAAAAATCACGGATCAGCCTCTGAGCAGCTCCATATCCACAGCAGCATATTTGTGGAAGAGAGTTTGGCAGCAGGGATGGTGCATCCCTGGAGCAGGGATCGCAGCCTGCTCGTGGCTCTCCACTGAGAGACCAACAGGCTTGGGAGCTGCATCCCACCGTGCATTCCTGGCCTTCCTCTGGCACCAATCCCTGCCACTGAACAGCCCCCAGCGCTCCAGGGTTCCCTCTCCCAGCCGAGCCTGTGGTGAGGAGCGATGCCGGAAGCCACACGTGGTGACATCCCAGCCTTGGGCAGCCGGCCTGGGAGACAGAGGGAAGGGGCAGAGCAGGGTGGGCGGGACAAGGGACACATCCCACGGCAGCTGAGGCTGCTCCTTCCCCGCAGATCTCGGATGCTCTCATCAGGAGGGTGCACCTGACCGAGGAGCAGTGGGGGAAGGGGACGCTCACACCCCGCATGACCACGGACTTCGACCTGAACCTCGACAACGCCCCTCTGCTGCAGTCCATCCACCAGCTCGACTTCGTCCAGATGAAAGGTAAGGATCTTTCCAGTGCCTTCCCGGAGCTCAGCTCTGCTCCTGCTGTGGGTTTCCCTGCAGCTCATCCCGAGGGAAAGGGCAGGAGAGGAGAGTTTGTCATCTTCTCCCAGCAAGACTGGGCACCCCGGAGCCAGAGTTACGCCCGTTCCTGTGTGTTTTGCATCCCTGGGCCGACCATCTGCCCCCCTGTCTTGGGTCCCTGGGCAGCTGTGTGCTGGACCAGGGTGCCAGGAGCTTGGCTTGGCCTGGAAAAGCGCTCCTAGTGCCTTGAAAAGTTATTAGTGTGTTAAAAAGGGCTCTGCAGGTCGGGACCTGTCTTTTGGGACTAGCACAAGGCTCTTCCCAAACCTCTCCTCACACCCCTGTGCTCGTTCAGGGCTGAGCAGCATCTGTCACAGACCAGATGTCCCTCCAAACAGAGCTGGGTCACTAAGCTCGGGCTCTGCCCTCCCTCTCCTCACCTCCCTGTTGGTCTAGATCATCATTCTGGCTTTAATTTCCCACTCCCTCCGTGCTCCCTCTCCCATCCCACCGAGAGCTGCTGCAGCCCGTGAGAAATTTGGGATTGGGCAGGCCCGGGGAAGCTGACAAAGATGCAGAGGGGCTGTGGCAGAGGGAAGCTCAGGGTAGGACACCGAGCATGGGCTGCTCCTTCAGCTGCCTGGAGGAAGAGCCACCAGCTGCAGGTCTGGCACTGCCCTCCATCCCCACCACGGCTGGAATTCCTGGCCCAGGAGCTGTCTGCACACGTCAGGGCATCACAGTGGCCAGGGACAGGAAGGGTGTGGGCCACACTCGTCCTCTGTCACCACAGGGAGCATCCTCAGCTGATGGCCCCGCTGGTGCTGGCGGCGGTGAGGGGCTGCCCGTGCCCGCTCGTCGTTAGCCGGGCTGTTAATTCGAAATGCCAGGAATATTTCTGGATAGCAAACCCAGGGAGGGCCGGATTGCTGGTTCACATCCCTGTCTTCCTGCCCTCCCTTCCTGCAATTTAGCCCAGAGGGTTATTTTTAATTAATAAGAGCAAATCTGCTGCTGGTTCAGCCGCCCACCCTCCTCTTAACAAATCCTCCTCCTCCTCCTCCCAGCTCACCCTCGCTGTGGAAATCAGCTGTTGGGTTTGTAGGCTCGCAGGGGGCTGGGTTGCAGGGGGCAATCTGCATCNAATGCCAGGAATATTTCTGGATAGCAAACCCAGGGAGGGCCGGATTGCTGGTTCACATCCCTGTCTTCCTGCCCTCCCTTCCTGCAATTTAGCCCAGAGGGTTATTTTTAATTAATAAGAGCAAATCTGCTGCTGGTTCAGCCGCCCACCCTCCTCTTAACAAATCCTCCTCCTCCTCCTCCTCCTCCTCCTCCTCCCAGCTCACCCTCGCTGTGGAAATCAGCTATTGGGTTTGTAGGCTCGCAGGGGGCTGGGTTTGGATCCCAAATCTGCATCACAGCACCAGGGGAGAGAGGGCAGCACCTGAGGCCTGGATGAAGAGCAGTGAGCGATAGGTACAGGGCACTCCACGGCCTCTGCCAGCCTGGAGGTGCCTGAGGATCCGGCCCAGAAAGTGGAGGAGTCGCAGAGGGTGAATGCTGAGCCTCTGCCAGCAAGTCCCACTTTCTCCCAGGCATCCATGGCTCCTCCCCACCTCCTCTGGGTTCTCCATGTCTCTTTTCACTGGCTCTTGTCGCTTCGGGCAGCGAGGACGAGGGTGGTGGGCGAGCAGCTCTGTTGAGAGGTGTGTCAGTGGGCATCTCCCTGGGAGGATGTCGCTCCTGCCATGCTTTTCAGAGCAGGAGTGGGCTGTGGGACACACGTGGAGATGCCCAAACACAGCAGAAAAACAACCCTGGCAGTCCTTTCTGTGCCCTGTGCAGCTGATGGGAGCCAAGGGGGGTGCTCAGCCCCCCAGTTTTGTTGCAGTGAATTGACTGGATGGGAAAGCAGGGCTGTAGATAAATCCAGACCCAAGGTTCTGCAGAGCAGAACACCCCAGGCTTGGGACTGGCTGCATGAAAGGTCCAGGCAGCTTAAAACGAGTGCATTGTGCTGCCCCAGAATTCTCCAAGATTAATTAGAAAACGGGAATGTAGCAGAAAAGCTTCACCAGGCCACGGGGTGGAGGGATTTGGTGGAGCTTGGTGGGAGAACAATCTTTCCTTTCCTTTCCTTTTCCTTTCCTTTTCCTTTCCTTTTCCTTTCCTTTTTCCTTTCCTGCCCTGCCATGCCCCTTGAGCTGCCTCCCCACCGAGGCAGTAAATGCCCCCTGCATCCCTCCCCATGGTGCCCGCAGCTAGGGTGGCACTAATTGCACTAATTGCTGATTAGTCTCCTCCCCAGTGCCGGCGCCGCCCATCCTGCAGCTGGAGGAGTGCTGCACCCACAACAACAGCGCCACGCTGTCCTGGAAGCAGCCGCCTCTGTCCACGGTGCAGGTGGAAGGATACATCCTGGAGCTGGATGATGGCAACGGCGGCCAGTTCAGGGTAGGTGCTGCGAGCCGGTGCCGTGGGAAGGGGGTGCTGCTGCTGCTGCCGCCTCCGGTGATTCCCTGCCACGAGGTGACCGCGGGATTTGTCCTCGTGCTTCTTTGCAAGTCCCCTCTTGCCAGCTGGGGTGCCCAGGGAAGGGGATGGTGCAGGCACGCTGGGGGTTTTGGGCACAGAGGGTGCAAACGCCTTTCCAGCGGCCAGGAGGGTGACTTGGAAACACAAAGAACCCATCCTGAAGCTCTTCTTGCCCAGAGAAGCTGTGGCTGCCTCATCCCTGGAAGTGTCCCAGGCCAGGTTGGATGGGGCTTGGACCAACCTGGGAGGGTGGAAGGTGTCCCTGCCCACGGCAGGGGGTTGGAACAAGATGATCTTTAAGGTCCCTTCCAACCCAAACCATTCCACGATTCCATGAAGCTCCATATTTTTAGGTTGCTGAATATTTCATGCAAGGTATGCTAATGGCCATGAAAGCCTCCTGGTTTGCCAGCTGCCAGCAAACAGAGGTGTTTAAGGCCTGAGGGCTTTTAAATTGCTGTAATTACACAATTAAAATATGATTTTTCTCTGATCCAACACGCTGATAATTATCCTGGCGTGTTCACATCCACTGAGTGCAGGCACAGGGACCAGCCCACTGCACTCTGAATTCCCCCACAAGGAGCTCAGGCAGGCAGGGGCCGGAGCAGAGCTGAGGTGCAGGAGAGGTGACACGGGTGGGACCTGGGGAGAAGGGGGCAGGAGGCTGCGTGTGGGGACAGCAAGGTCAGCGCTTGCCCCCATAATATTCCTTCCCAATATCCCATCCAGCCCTGCCCTCTGGCAGTGGGAAGCCATTCCCTGTGTCCTGTCCCTCCAGCCCTTGTCCCCAGTCCCTCTCCAGCTCTCCTGGAGCCCCTTTAGGCCCTGCAAGGGGCTCTGAGCTCTCCCTGGAGCCTTCTCCTCTCCAGGTGAGCACTCCCAGCTCTCCCAGCCTGGCTCCAGAGCGGCTCCAGCCCATGGAGCAGCTCCGTGGCCTCTCTGGACTCGCTCCAGCAGCTCCACATCCTCCTGATGCTGGAGCCCCAGAGCTGGAGGCAGAACTCCAGGTGGGATCTCAGGGCAGAACCCCCCTCCCCTCCTGCCGGTGCTGCAGCCCCGAGCAGTGCCAGGGGACAAATCCCATTTTGCTGAGCTTTAGCCCCACCCAGCGCTCCCAGGGCTGCCCCGGGGAGCAGAGCAGGGTGGGATCCTGTGCATCCCCAGCCCCTGGGGATGTTTTCCCGGCCCTGGCATTGGCTGTGGTTGCCTTGCAGGAGGTGTACGTGGGCAAGGAGACCATGTGCACGGTGGATGGGCTGCACTTCAACAGCACCTACAGCGCCCGGGTCAAGGCCTTCAACAAGTCAGGAGTCAGCCCCTACAGCAAGACCCTGGTCCTCCAGACTTCCGAGGGTAAGGAATTGCGGCGGGTCCGGCCCGGCATGCTCGGACACGGCTCGGGACACCCCAGCTCAGCTCCACTGGCCCTCCCTGAGCAACCCCTGCGGGAACACCGGCGCCGAGCGGAGGGGGAGGGACCGCCACCTCCCTCGGGAGAGAGAGCCAGAATTCCCCTCTCACCCCTTTTCCTTCGCAGAGGATGTTCTTTGGGGAGGCACAGGGGGAGGTGCTCAGATTTGGGGTTCTGTGACGCAAAAGGGAAGCTCGGACATTTTCAGCGCTCCCGTTGAAGCCGAACGCTGCCGGCCTTGCTCCTGAGGGCTGCACGATGCCATAACCACGGGCTCCAGCCCCTGGCAGCTCAGGGCAGAGAGCAGAGGGACCCTGGAGCGGTGTGGGTGTCCTTCCAGAGCCAGGGATGCGCAGGAGCCCCGCGGCAGCGTCGGCGTCGCCCCCACAGCCGCAGGCACTCCCGATATCAAACCCCCCCGTGCAGGCTGCCGAGGAATCTCCCCGCCTGGCTTTAAGGACGTTTGTCACGCCAGGCACTTAATCCATTGTGGAAAATTGGTTTATTCCTGACATGCAGGTGGAGAGTGGCAGGGCTGGCTCCGAGGTGGGAGCTGCAGCTGCGGAGGGAAGGGATCAGCGCCCACCAGCACGTCTGCTGCCCCACAGGCAGGCACAAAACCCTCCTTTGGGAGTTCTCCACGCTTGCTGGAATCCCTTTTCCTTGCTCCCAGACGAAAATCCCTCTTTTCCAAGCCGTGCGAGGATTTTTTTTCAGGGCAGCATCCAGCTGGCTGGCAGCTGGGATCAGAAGGGAGCACACACAGCTCGTGGGGCTGCTGGTAGGGTGGAAGGAGGGTGAGAGCTTTCCTGCCACACAGCAGCCCTGGAGGCTTTGAGCAAGGAGAAAACCGGGATTTTTGCTGAAAGAAATAGAAGACAAAAGCAGAGTGAGGCTATGCAGAGGGTTTCTCTTGCTGCCTGCAGGAGATAACCATTCCAGTTTGGAAAGGGCAGGAATGGGATTCATTCAGAGGCAGAGTGGACAGCAAAACTGGGAGGAACTTGTCACAGGAGAGGCAGGGAGGTCAAATCACAGCACAGAGGCCTTGGCACATCTGTCAGGCACATCAGTGCCTGTCTGCCAACCGAGCACCAGCAGCAAAGAAGCTGCAGAAGTTCCTCTGGAGATCCAGGGATGGGACAGCCTGGATCCAGCCCCGTGCCAAGTTGGCCAGGACCGCTCCCAAAGCCTGAAGGTCAACAGCTCCC
This sequence comes from Oriolus oriolus, assembly GCA_013400235.1. NCBI lineage: Eukaryota > Metazoa > Chordata > Aves > Passeriformes > Corvidae > Oriolus > Oriolus oriolus. The sequence continues at coordinate 286,064 of VXBT01012247.1, read as the reverse complement.
ACTGCAGCCTTGGCAGGAGACAGCAGAGCTTCGACTTCTCATCTCATTTGTGCCTCTCACGACACATTGGAGATGCAATTTCCTCATCAAAACCAGCTGGGCTTTAAGTTGTCCCAGCAGGGTCCCCACTATGGTCTTCCCAGCTCTGATTTCCTCTCAGAGGTGTTCTCACTGTCGAGCCAAGCTCAAGCCCGGCTCCAAAATATGCGGGAATCTGGGAGAAAAGAGCTGCTCGTGGTCCCAGCAGGGCCATGCTCGGGGCTGATGCTTGGTCTGTGCCACCATGGAGAAGTTCCACTCTCCTTGGCTGCCTTCACTCAGCCTTTTCACTTGAATGAGCTTTTGCATTTGTTACTCCAGCACGAAAGAATGAGGGAGAGAAAGTCAAACGGGCCTGGAGCATTCTGTGCTCTTAGAGGATTCCAAGGGAAATAAATCACATCTGTGTGCGCAGCTCCCGGATATCCGAGTGACTTGTTGAATAGAGCTGCCTTGCACATCACAGCCCTTGGTGAGGCTTTTATTCCTGCTTTTACAGCAGCATGAGGCCTTTTAAGAGCTATTTTGTCTGGAATAGGCTTAGCTTTCCCCTTCAGCCGAGCTCTGCAGCTTCCTGCAAAGCGGTTGTGTGGGAAGAGAGGAGAAAAGAAGGGACGGGCTCGATGCGAGGAGAGCATCTCTCCGAACGTGGCTGTCCTGCTCTGAGTGGTTGTGAGGGATTCTGGTGTTTCACAGCTGGTTTGTAGTTGTGGCTCGTGAGATCTTCATCTGCAGCCTGTGGAAGGGAACTGGAGCCTTTCTTCTGCCTTCCCTGAGCAGAGGGTGGTGAGGAGGAAAATGTCTGGCAGGGCCTCGGCGTCGGAAGAGAACAAGGATGAGAAGAGGTGGGGATTGTGTCTGGGGCTCTGCAGGTGGTGCCTCTGTGGTCCTGCCCAGCCAAACGGGGAGCCAGGCAGCACTGCTGGAAAATCCCGTGGGAAGGCAGCGCACGCACGAGTCTGCAGCAAGAACATCTTCCCCTGGGGAGAGGCACCTTCTGCTCATCCCGAAGGAAACCATCGCAGGTCCCTCTTCAGAGCGGGTTCTTGGTGCCACCAGCAGGACAAGGTGGCTCCTGGCTGGGAGAAGTCTCTGCTCCAGAGCCCTTCCCATGTGCTGAGGCTTCCCAGGGATGAAATCCCTGTCACCAGCACAGCCAAGGGACAGCAAGGGCTGAAGGTGACGTCCTTCCCTTGAAGCGTGGCCCCTCCTGAGCTGATTTCGGGCTGTTCCACACCATCCCTGGGAGTGTCTCTTGCCCTGTCACATCTCAGCCAAAGGCTCCAAGGCTCTGCCGTAACCTCTGAACGAAGCTCAGCTGTAGGCTGGGGAGTGGGTCTGGAAGGAAGTTTCCAGGGTGACCCAGGGCACAGACACGTGCCAAAGCTCGGCTGGTGGCAGCACTGCTTGGCTGTCCTCACGTGGGAGACCTGGGGTCTCCCCCAGCCTCCTCCTCCCTGGGCTGGGCAGCCCCTGCTCTCCTGGTCTTGCCTCATCCAGCAGATTTCCCAGCCTCTGGCCAGTCTCCTGCTGACCTCTTTCCACATTCTGTCCAGCAAGCTGGACGTCAGGATTGAAGGACCAACTGACTCCAGGTGGAGATGGAAAAGAGGAGCTCAGCGGTGCCTCCCAGGCTTCTCTCCAGGCACAGAGCTTCCACCTCCCTTCCCCAGCCAAGTCAAGCACCAGAACCTTTCCTTTCAAGCCCAGCTCCTCATCTGGAGCCCAACTTTAAAATTCCTGACTGTCCATGGAATGACCCTGAGCAGCAACCAGGGCTTTTTAATCGGGCAGCTTTTGGGAAGGGCGAACAAGCAAGCGGGGAACAAGCCTGCAAGGAGCTACAGGGACATGAGGGGCTAATTAATTAGGGAGAGTCATTAGCACAGCTAAGGTAGTAGTTCCTCTCACTCTTGGTAGGGTTAGAGCCTGTTCCTCCCTGACTCTGACCCCTGTTTATTGAGTCTTGTGCAATAATTTATGTCCTCTGACCCCCCTGACGCCCTTTGCTTCCACAGCCTCGGCCGCAGCAGCAGCAGCAGCGAGTTGCAGAAGTTACAACCCACCATGCAAAGAAATGTTCCCTTTTTATCTGTTTTAACCCAATTCCCAGCTCAATCCATACTCACAGCCGAGCTGGGAAGGCTGGGGATAGGATGTGAGTGTGCGGATGGTGGATTCTACATTTCCACGTTAACATAACTCTGGAAAAGCTTAGGGGAGGAGCTGCAGGAGGTGACTGTGGTAGCAGGGAGCAGAAATAACCCAAGAGGTTCCCTCTGCTCTGACATTTTGCTGTGAACCCCACGAGTTAAATTCTTGCTGTAAGGCCCAGGTGTGTTTTGACAGGTGCAAAGGGATACCAAGAACACAACCTCCCGAACAGCCCTTGAGTAAGGTGGGTGCTTGGTGGTTCTTAGGGTGATAGAGCTCAGCCCAGCCTTGCAAAATGCCTTTCAGCTGGGTTCTGCACCCCTGATGACTGTGCACAGAAAGGTTTGGGGTGTGTTAAAGCACGATGGGACGTGTACGTGGTAACCTGTGAGTTTTTTTAGGTGCCTTACTGCGAAGAGGTGCAGGACCCCCCTTTTACAGACAAGCCAGTTGAGTTTGTCACGCTGACACGGGGACACTTGGGAAGATGAACGTGTTTTCCTTGCTGTCAGGCTGCCCTGAGGGGTCTCTCTGGGCTGCCCAGCACCAGCCATTCCTGCCCTGCCACCAGAGCGGGGTCCATGCTCCGCTCCGAGGTGCGGCTCGGGCTCGGGAGCGGCGCCGCCCGGCAGAGACCCCATTTCTGATGTGTAGTTTGCATTGATCTCACGTTTAGACACGCAGTCAGAAGAACAGACCCTCCCTTTTCCAGTGCCTTTGGAAAGATCGCAGCTTCGTAGAATGAGTCCTTTCTCCTCCACCCTTAATCTACAACCCAGCTTCTCGGGGAGATCCTACTTTGAGCTAAGATCTTCGGCCCACCAGCTGAGCTTGCATTCTTCCTTACAGTCCCTGAATTCAGCCGGTGAGCTGAGCACCTCTGGCGTTGCCTCTTGGTCTGTGCTTCTGGGCATCTCCAAACTATTTGTTCGTTCTGTTGCGTTGTGTTTGTTGTTCCCATGACATGCGGGTGGCAGCGGGAATCCTTTCTGTTTGCCGGGGGCCTGCTCCTGCCGCCGAGGGGGGGTCGGTGGCGTGGTTCTCCTGGGGTGTTTGAGCTGGGCCGGAGCGGGCAGTTTGAGGCAGTGGGGTGATGGAGCAGCGCAGTAATTCCTTACCTGGGTGCTGCTCTTGGCAAGGCTGACGTGGCTGAACCCTTTGGTGATCGTAAATCCCAGAACGGTTTGGGTTGGAAGGGACCTTAAAGCTCATCCACTTCCAACCTCCTGCTGTGGGCAGGGACACTTTCCACTGGAAGATTCCTCATTTTTGGTTTGAGTTGAGCTTGTGTCGAGGGATAATCAGAAAAGACGTTCCCTGGGCGAAACCTGTGGGCATATCCCCGTGGTTTCCTTTTGCTCTGCGAAGATTTGCTCTGTGAAATTAGTTTGGTTGATTAAATCTAGACCCCTCTTAAGAAAGAAGCAAGTCTGGGTGTGGGCAAGGTCTAGCCCAGAGAGGCTGTGGTGCCCCCCTCACTGGAAGTGTCCAAGGCCAGGTTGGACAGGGCTTGGAGCAGCCTGGGATAGTGGAAGGTGTCCCTGCCCGTGGCAGGGGTGTGGAATGAGGTGATTTGTGTCCCCTCCAACCCCAAGCACTCTGGGATTCCGTGCTTCCAGCTCACAGCCCGGCTTAGGGCCTTGGAGACGTGGGCTCTCTTCCGCTCAGCTTTGAGCACTGGGCTCGGCTTTTCCAAACCCAGGTGTGATCATTCCAAAGCCGTGTTTCCCGCGGAACAGAGGACACCACTCCCACTTGGTTGGGATCCGTGTGCCCGGAGCCGTGGGCTGTGGTGGGATGTAGGCAGGGCAGGCAGAGTGAGGGATGGATTTGGGCAGCCGGCAAGGAGCCACAGGCACAGGGGTCTCTCAGAGCTGTTTTCTAACCAGTCTTTGCACATCTTCTGTCGCTAAAGATCCTGGGCCCTGATTCTTCCACCGCTCTGGATTTACACCACTCCAAAGGCGTTAATTCCCGGCTTTCTCCGGTGTAAGCCCAGGAAGAGTGGGGGCCCCCGATTGTTTGATTGCCATCCCATAACACGGAATGAGGAATGCTGCAGCATGACCCTTGCCAGAATAACCGGGGCGGGGGGGGACCCTGCAAACTTTCTTTTCTTTGTGCTTTTTATGTTTGATTTCTCATCGTGCTGCTGTGAGCTGATGGCTTCCAACGCTGTTTTGTTACGGACGTTCCTTCCTTTGTGTCCGGTGTCCCGGGACCCTTCCGCGCTGGCCGTGAGCGATACCCGTGTGTGCACCGTGGACCTTCTGCAGCCCCACTCTGGGGTGGGGGGGACAGGGAAAAACGGGGTCCCGAACGCCAAAACAGGGTCCGTGTGTCCCTCACAAGAGCTCGGAGCGCAGCGATGCGCGGAGACCTGGAAAAGCGGGGTTTGAGTCGGGACACGGGGCGGGATTCATTAAAGCAGCCTCAGGAGGAGCCTCTCGGCACAGCACGGAGCACAACCACAGCCAGGTGCTTTCCCACCAACACCCAGGGCAGCAGAGCTGCACAGGGGTGGCCCTAAAATCCAGCACCCTTTGTGAGCGCCCTCCCGTGCAGTGCCAGCACAGGGCTTCAGGTTGGCCTCTCCTCCTGGTGAGAATAAGCTCCTGGATCACGACAAGCTTCTAGGTCAGGAAAAACCTCCCAGACCAGGACAAGCTCCTGGATCAGGACAAGCTCTTAGACAAGGACAAAGCTCCTGGATCAGAACAAGCCCCAAGGTCAGGAAAAATTCCTGGATCAGGACAAGCTCCCAGACCAGGACAAGCTCCCAGACCAGGACAAGCCCCTAGGTCAGGACAAGCCCCTAGGTCAGGACAGACTCGTGGATCAGGACAAGCTCCCAGAGCAGGACATGCCCCTAGGTCAGGACAAGCCCCTGGATCAGTCCCCGGCTCCCATGAGGTGCTTGCAGCCAGCAGTCAGGCACAGGAGCGCGAAGGGCACCCCGACACATCCCACCCGTGCAGCTGATGAAGCTGCAGCCCTTTGGTGCTAGCAGGGGTCTGAGGCAGGTGTCAGCCCCCAGGGATCCACCTTCCAGCTCCACTCCCTCCCAGACCTCACGCCCATCAGGAGGCAACCTGGCAGAGCTCAGTGGTCCCTCTCCACCGGACTCACCAGTGGCTGCCCTTTCCTCAGTCCCTGTCCTTCAAGGAGTGGTTTTTCAGTCAGTCTAGAGACTCTTTACCAAGCAGCCAAGATACTCCACCAAGGCTAAGATTTCCTGCCTCCTTTCTGGAGAAAAGGAGAATAATTTGGCATCCTGAGCAGTCAGATTTAAACAGTCCACGCTCAAACTCCAGGCTGTGTTTGCCACTCTGTCTCCGTGCCCTCTGGCTTTTAATGAATCAGGCCTCCCGTGGCTGCTGGATGCTTAATTAACAATGAAATGCTCACGAGTGTTTGTCAGGAGGTTGTTGTTCCTTAGCTGTGATGTGTGAAATGTAGTATCTCTTTATAGGATGCAATTTTGAGACACAAGGATCGCCTTACTCCCAATTAGGCAAGTATCTTAATTACCCTTAACTGGCACCTCGTGCGTGTTGCTTCATTCTTTTTGCTTTTTTATCTTTTCTTTGGCGACTGAGCAGCGTTTCTCGCTCGTACCCTGCTTGCAGAGCACTCTCGGATGTCACAGAATCATGGAATCGTTGAGGTTGGAAAAGCCCTCTGAGATCATCACATCCAACCATTCCCCAGCACTGCCAAGGCCACCACTGAGCCGTGTCCCCAAGTGCCACATCCACAGGGCTTTTAAATCCCTCCAGGAATGAGGACTCCACCACTGCCCTGGGCTAGGAGGCAAATTTGGAGAAGTTATGATTGCTGGATGATGTAAAAGGCATTTTAAGTTTTCCCTCCATGTGGTTTTAAAGAGAAGCCTGAGATCAGTGCTCTGGAATTAAGAACTGATCCTTCTGCTCTCCTCCTTTTTTAAACTGAAAGAGGGCAGGTTTCGATTGGATATTCTGAAGGAATTCCTGGCTGTGAGGGTAGTGGGGCCCTGGCACAGGGTGCCCAGAGAAACTGTGGCTGCCCCTGGATCCCTGGAAGTGTCCAAGGCCAGGTTGGACAGGGCTTGGAGCAGCCTGGGATAGTGGAAGGTGTCCCTGTCCATGGCAGGGGGTGGGGCTTTAAGGTCCCTTCCAACCCAAACCATTCCATGATTCCATGATTCTCAGTACGTGTCCCCGCTCATTAAGGGCGCTTGAACGCGGGCCAAATGCCGTGGATGCAATTAGCCCCTCTGCAGCTAATTAAAGCAAGGTGGCTGCTGCTTGCCTGTCCTCTTCAGACTGTCTGCAGGGCCAGTCCTGCTCATTCCCCCGGGAGAAGGACCCTGCAGCCCTGCGGGATCCCCTCCTCACCCTGCACCCACCCCCAGCCCAGCTTCGCGCCTCTCGCCCCACCTTGATCCAAAATGCCGACAGATCCACGCTCTGGCTGGAGTCACGGACAAGCAGGAATGGTTTCTCCTCCTTTTCCCTGCCCATCCTGACGTGCTGTTTTCTCTCCCGCATGCCTTTCCCTGGGAATGACCACAGTTGACATTAAAAAAATGGTGGCAGGTACGGCACCCCCGTGCGCGGTGCGGGGAGCGCGGGGCGGCCGCGTGCATGGGCGCTGTCTTGTGAACCGTTCCAATAAACCGATGAATCAGTCTCACCCGAGTGTTTTTATTTTTCAAGCCGTCAGAGTGTTTTGTGGATGTGTCAGTTGACGTTTGCAGCTGGAGGAAACCACCTGGGGAACCGGGCTGGTGGCTTGTGAATGAATCCCCGTCCCTCTGTCTTGTCGAGGACGTGACACTGTGTCTGTCAGATTTGCAGAGCCGTGTGCGTTTAAACCAGCAGCCCTACGGAATCGTGGAGGTTTTTGGGGCATTTTCCAGCCTTCCCATGAGTCCTTGTCTTAGGTGTGGCTCGTTGCTTGGCAGGGAGGTTTCTTGATGTGATGTGGCACCTCTGTAAAGGAAGACTGTTGTGTGTGCTTTTGGTTCCCAAAAACAGCCCTTAAACACACAGACAGAGTTTATCTGCCGATCCTCAGTCCCCTTCCCACGCTGATCTGACCCTGCAAACAAAGGAACACTTGGTCCTGAGAGTGAGTTACGGTCCAGGCCAGGTGGGATGGACCTTGGAGCAACCTGGAACAGTGGAAGGTGTCCCTGCCCATGGCAGGGGGTTGGAACGAGATGGGCTTTAAGGTCCCTTCCAACCCAAACCATTCCATGATTCCATAATTCTGTTAGAGCTTGGAGACCTGGTGAGGATCCCGTCTCCTGCGAGCGCCAAATTTTAGGAGACCTTGAGGATCCTGCAAGCTCATGAGCCGAGACATTGGGAGCCGTGGAGCAGCAAGAGCGAAACTCCTCCAAGTCCTGGCTATAACGCCTCAGCCACACTGGCAGCTGCAGCCACAGGAGCTCAGAGCATCCCTCTTTGGTGGAAGTTGTCCCTCGGTGGTGGAAGCTCCGTGTCCTGCATGCAGCATGCCCTGTCCGTGTCGCTCCGCGCGGCTCCGGCGCGTCCCCACGGCGCTAACCCCGCCTTGTTTGTCTGTTCCAGTTGCTTGGTTTTCTTTCGACCCCGCCTCTGCCCACGCTGACATCATCTTTTCCAATGACAACCTGACTGTCACCTGCAACAGCTACGATGACAGGGTGGTGCTGGGGAAAACGGGCTTTTCCAAAGGGCTCCACTACTGGGAGCTGTCGATCGATCGCTACGACAACCACCCCGACCCGGCCTTCGGTGTGGCACGCATCGACGTCCTCAAGGATGCCATGCTGGGCAAGGACGACAAGGCCTGGGCCATGTACGTGGACAACAACCGCAGCTGGTTCATGCACAACAACTCCCACACCAACAGGTAGGTGGGCTGGGACCGGGGCTTCCTCCTGGACACCACGGCCCAAGGAAGAGCCCGTGGCTTTGCCAGTGGCACCTACAGGGATGACATCAATCCTGGTCACCTCTGTTGGAGGATGTGCCCTTCCCCCAAGCTGGGACCAGGCCCTGCCTGGTGCTGCCTTGCTCCAGTGTTCCTTCCCTGCCTGCCACCCCCATTTGCCTTGATCCCTGTGCCACAGCTCCTGCTCGTGTTCCACACGGGACTGGGGACTTTGCTTGGGGACAGCCTGGGGTCAACCTTCCTGCAGCCCTGAGGGCCGTTCCCTGATGGAGCAGCAGGTTTTGGTGCCAGTGCTGTGGCTTTGCTCTGCAGTTCCACATGCTTTCCCCCATGGTGGTGTGGCTGTGGCTGCTCTCAGGGTGGCTTTTGCCTTGGGGACATCATGGCAAGAGGAGAGCAGCTCCATGGGAGGGGAGGGTAGAGGAGGAGGTTCCCAGGGAATCATGAGCGTGGCTGGGATGGGAGCAGCTCCGTGGCCTGAACCCTGAGCCAGGAGCACAGGGGACATGGAGCCACCGACCATCTCCTCCCACAGAACCGAGGGCGGGATCACGAAAGGCGCCACGGTGGGAGTGCTGCTGGATCTGACCAGGAGGACTCTGACCTTCTCCATCAACGAGGACCAGCAAGGGCCTGTGGCCTTCGAGAACCTGGAGGGCCTCTTCTTCCCCGCCGTCAGCCTCAACAGGAACGTGCAGGTACGGGCTGGGTCGGGCTCTCTGGGGCAGGGCGCGACATTCCCAGCCGTGGGAAGGGGTGGCCTTGCTGTCACACTCCCCTCGCGCTGCTGTCACTGCAGCAGCAGTTGCTGCTCAGGAGCAGGAGCAGGAGGGTTCTCGTGCAGCAAGGGCAGCTTGGAAGGAGCTAAACTTGCACCCTAAACCACCTGGGAATCTCCAGGATCAGGACAGGCCTCCCTGCAGCCGCCAGCTCCTCGCTCCAGGTTTCTCCCTCAGGGCTGCTGAAGCACCAGGGTTCTCCAGCGCTTCCTGGGGTGGGGTTTGATAACTGTGTTTGGTGATGCTCCCCCACAAGAGCCTCAGCAGCTCCTACAGCTCTCCCAGGACCTGGATGGGAGCATCACCAGGGAGAAGGGCACCTTTTAAAGCCTCTTTTCCATTTCAAACCCCTCTTCTCTCCCTCTCTCCCAAGCTCTCAGCTCTCCTGAACGTCCCCAAGCGGTGACACCCTGAGCCAATCCGGTATTTCCACCTCTCATTTCTCTCCTCACTGGTCACATCCCTGCTGTCCTCTGTCCCGGGGAATCTCCCACACCCTGGCTCTGGCACATCCCCCCTGCCACTGCCTGCACCTCCAACCCTGCACAAGTGCCCAGGCACATCCAAGGACACGTTGCACGTCATGGATCATCTCGGGGTGTCGAGCATTTTGACAGAGTCTCCTACAGTGGGTGTCAGAGCGGGACTTTGGAACAGAGCCTGGAGTAACAGGATAAAGGGGGAATGGCTTCCCACTGCCAGAGGGCAGGGAGAGATGGGATATTGGGAAGGAATTCCTGGCTGGGAGGGTGGGGAGGCCCTGGCACAGGGTGCCCAGAGAAGCTGTGGCTGCCCCTGGATCCCTGGCAGTATCCAAGGCCGGGCTGGATGGGGCTTGGAGCAGCCTGGGACAGTGGAAGGTGTCCCTGCCATGGCAGGGGTGGATGGGATGGTCACTTCCAACCCAAACCATTCTGGGATTTTATGGTCACCTCTGTGCAGGGGCAGAGGCACCAAATGGCCTCTGTAAATGGGGGATCCATGGATTAGGACGTGCTCTGCTGTGTCCATCAGGACCCCGGGCTCACTGCGCTGTCACCAAGGCAGTGACAGTTTTCCAGCAGCGCTGGGACCGAGGTGTGTTGGGACCATCCCAAACTTTGGGAGCATCCTTGTTAAAGTGTGCCACCCCAAGGGTCTCACTGGCAGGGGAGTCTGCCTGGCTCAGAGAAGGGCTGGGAAATGTTTAATTAGGCAACACTAACGAAGCCCATGTTGCCTATGCTGGGTTTAGGGGTGTAAATGTATTCATTTGGTGTGATAAAAACGTCCTGCTGTGGGCTGGGTTTAATTCCTACCTCAGTCCTCTGCGCAGCCATGAGGGACGAGGCATTTCTGGAGCCCCTTGGCTTCGTGAGTTCTCTGGGCAAGGCAGAGCCTAAATCCCCTGACAACACAGAAATGCCGTGGGATGCTGATAAAAGGCTGCTAATTAAGCCAAGCCATTTATTATGCTTCTTCAGAGGTATATGGCTCATTGAAAACAACTCTAATTAGGAGGGAAATCGCTGCATTTTAGACAGTTTTCTTTAAATCTGTATCTGAAGGGGAAAATGCTGCTGCTGCAATAAAAGGAGGAATTGTGCTCTCCTCCCAAGTGAAAGCATTTGTGGAGGGAACTGAATTCCCCCTGTGCCACTCACCAGCACCCTCTCCCCACATCCTGGTGCTGCTCAGCTTCCCCACCACAAAGGTCCTTCCTCCCACCAGCAATCAGCCACATCCCCTCCACTGTCCCCATCCCTCCACTGTCCCTGGCCCCTCTCTGTCCCCATCCCCACTCAGCTCGGGGGCTTCTCCAAGATCTCCTGTAATGGCTTCACTGTCCTCCAGGCCCCCCCATCCCCTCTTGTCCATCCCAGCTGCGCAAAGACCCAACTCCTGCCACGTCCCACCTCTGCAGCAGCCAGCTGTGGGATTTGTACTCAGCCAGCTGGGAATATCTGGGGCTTGGTACCGCTGGTTCCAGCAGTCCCAGTTCACTCCAGCAGCACAGAAAAGTGAGGAACGAGCGAGGTGGAGCCACTGCCACAGTTCTGGGGACGCCCCTGCAGGAGCGGTGGGCTCCCTGCATCTCCAGTCACATCCTGCCTGTCCCCAGCGCTGCTCCTGCCCTCCCTGGGGACAATGTGCCAGCTGCCACGCCACGAGCTGTCCCAGCAGGCACACTGGGACGCAGCTGAGCCCCGTGTCTCTCCTTGCAGGTGACGCTGCACACCGGGCTGCCGGTGCCCGAGTTCTACGCTTCGCGCTCGGCCATGCCGTGAGGATGCTCCCGGAGCTGGCTGCCTCTTCTCAGGGTGAGAGGAGCCAGCCCGTTCCCTCCTGCAGGACAAGGCCAGCCTGCCCAGCAGCCAGGTCCTTGCCCAGCAGCCAGGTCCCTGCTCGGCCGCCAGGGCCCTGCTCGGCCTCTGGCCGGAGACGAGGAGGCAAATCGGGAAGGACAATCCTGGCTCTCGGCCGTCTCCGCTCCGCGGCCTCCGCGCTGTCCCGTGTGTGTGCGCTTCGCTCTTTAGCTCTCTTTGGCTGATGAAGTACCTAGGTAGCCTGAGCTGTTCTCCTGTGTCCGCTTTTAGGTTTGGTTTTCCTGATTTGAGTTGGGGTTCGGGGGGGAGGAGGCAGTTCCGTCTCTCTTTCCCCTCCCGTGGGGCCGGCCGGAGGGACCCCGCCACGGGAACGCTTCCACCCACGCCAGCCTGGTTACTTTGCAGGATATTTCTTTCCCCTGTGGCCTTTCTTGCAGAGCACCCTCGGTCATGTGTAGAGGTGGGTCCTGGATTACCAGTCAGTCTCCATGTCCTTACCAAAACACCCCACTCTGTCCCATGTCCCCTCTGTGGGGCAGGGGGTGGCCGTCCTGTCCCCAGGTGCTCTGGGTGCTGGCAGGCCCTTGGTCGGGTGCCGAATGCCCATGGGGGGCTCTCCAGGGGCCCCCCCACACCTCGGTGCCAGCACACGCGCCACAGCCATAGACCGGAGAGCCCTCGCCCGGCTCTTCGGAGATTAGCGTTTATTTTTTTATAGTTGCCATATCAAGCCTAGCCTTAAATTCAACTGATAGTGTCCTTCCAATCACCGGAGAATTCATTCTGCAGTGAGGGTCTGACAGAGAGCCCAGGGGTGGGGATGGGATGGGGGGAGGAAGGAGAGCTGGCCACAGCCCTGCCACGCACTCAGGAATCCGCGCCTGCTGCCGGCAGCAGTCCCCGTCGGCCTCCATTCCCTGCTTGACTTTCTGGTAATTCAGAGGCAGGAGAGGAAGCGGTGCCGGCCCCGTGGCCGAGCCGAGAGCGCCTGCATGCGCATGTCCCCTCGCTTCGCTTCGCGCTCCCCGCGGAGCCGGGACGGGCAGCGGGATCGCTGCCGGCCGCGTGCCGGCGTTCCCAGCCTGGCCGGAGCGCTGCGGCTCCCGAAGGGACGCGATGGGAGCGCCGGCCCGGCAGAAAGACGAGTGTAAATAGCCCATTCCCTCCCGGCGTGCCCTCCTCTAGGACAGTCCCGTTCACTCCCTCGTTGCTCTAGCATTAAGTTTTCCTAATTTATTGGATGGGTGCTATCTCGTTGACTCCCACCGAGGAGTTCCCCCCAGCTGCCAGAGAGCCGTGTTGCGGGACAACGCCGGGCAGCTCCTGGGTGGATTCCTGAGGAGCCCCCGTGGCCGGCTCACCCGGAGCTCCTCTCTCAGCCGTCATCCCCCGTTCTTTAGGGTGTTCATGGTGCTTCTTAGAGTCCCAGTGATTGTAAGACGTCGTCCCCCCGTTGCGCGATGGTAGCTGCACACAGCCGCTGTACTGACGAGAAGTGTCACGTTTGCTGTTCTAATAAAGGACTTTTACGAGAGAAGGGCAGAGATTCCAGAGCATCTCTCTGCTTCACTTCCCATCTCATCCCCTCTGGTGCACATCCCTCACTGGCCTTGTCCAGAGACAGCAGCAGAGAACGGGCAGGACTCGGTCAGTGGGAGGGAGCAGGGCCAGGTGAAGGAATTCCTGGCTGGGAGGGTGGGGAGGCCCTGGCACAGAGTGCCCAGAGAAGCTGTGGCTGCCCCATCCCTGGAAGTGTCCAAGGCCAGGTTGGACAGGGATTGGAGCAACCTGGGATAGTGGGAAGTGCCCCTGCCAGGGGATGGCCCAGGAGGGAGATGGGTCACTGCACACCCTGTGTTACACCCCTGGGACTCGTGGGGAGCTCACCCAGGCACAGCCAGGAACCCCAAATCCAGCACCCCCACATCCCACCCATCCTTTTCCCCACCCTTTCCTGAGTGAACTCCATCCCTTCGTGAGAAGTGGTGACAATTCCCCATTCCCAAGATGGGTACTGAGCTGGGACAATGGGAGAGGGGAGGGTGCAGCTCCCAGCCAGGGCTCCCCACCGTGCCTGCAGCCCTTCAGCAGGGAAACTGCGGGGCCTGAAGGATGGTTCTGGGATAGAAGGAAGGCGAGGGGAATGACCAGGGCTGGATACAGAGCACCATCTCTCTAGGGAGATGAAACAGAGGCAAAATGAGTGGAGGGGGAGCCATTTCCAAGGGAACAGCATGGACAGTTCTCCCAGGGCCGTGAGAAGGACTCGCTGCCGGGATATCAGTGCCTACTCTGTTTTCCCAGAGTGACTCAGGAGAGGTTTTCAATGTGCAGCCTCTGAGCTCATCACGGGCTCGAGTCCAGGGCTACAGAAGAAAATGCTAATGCATGAAGTGCATCTCAGAAGGGTGCTTGTTCCTTCCAGAGTGGGAATGTGCCCAGGCCACCGGAGATACAGGAAACTGCATCCTCCCTGCAGCATGTAAAACCAGCCTGTAAGTCATGTACAGCACCGGGAACAGCCCAGGGCCAGAGCATCTGTGGCAAAAGGACAAGGGGGAATGGTTTTACACTGACAGAGGGGAGATTTAGATGAGGTATTGGGAAGAAATTCCTCCCTGTGAGGGTGGTGAGGGCCTGGCACAGGTTGCCCTGTGGCTGCCTCAACCTTGGAAGTGTCCAAGGTTAGGTTGGACAGAGCTTGGAGCAACCTGGGATAGTGGGAGGTGTCCCTGCCTGTGGCAGGGAGTGGAACTGGATGATCTTTAAGGTCCTTTCCAACACAAACCGTTCCGTGATTCTGTTACTCTCTGGGTGGAAGCCTGTGCATGGATCTAATCTAATCTAACCCTGCCTTCTGGGACTGGGAAGCCATTCCCCCATCCTGTCACTCCAGGCCCTCGTCCAAAGTCCCTCTCCAGCTCTCCTGGAGCCCTTTAGGCCCTGGAAGGGGCTCTGAGGTCTCTCCAGAGCCTTCTCCAGGTGAACAGTCCTAACTCTCCCAGCCTGGCTCCAGAGCAGAGGGGCTCCAACCCTTGGAGCGTCTCCATGGCCTTCTCTGGACTCGCTCCAGCAGCTCCACATCCTTTTGATGCTGGAACAAGCTCTGCAGGGGGGGGGTCTCACCTCAGCGGGGCAGAGGGGCAGAATTCCCCTCTCCCCTGCTGCCCACCCTGCTTGGGGTGAGCCCAGGACAGGGAAAACACACCCTAGAAACCTTACGGAGCATGGCTGGAGGAGAAGGAGGAGGAGGAGGATAAACAGGAGGGGGAGGAGAAAGCGTTGCATTGGAAGCTCATATCGGATATTTTTGCCCTTGGGAGGAACCGGGGGCAGGGCAGGGCAGGGTCCAGCGGGCAGGGCAGGGCACTGCGGGCGGCCACGGCGCGGGAGGCAGCTGGGAAGAGCCCGGAGCCGGAGGGAAGAGATCCCACGCCATTTCCAGAGGGATTGCGGGCGGGCAGAGAACAGTAAGGAGACGGGGGGGAAAGGGAGGGG
>VXBT01012247.1:228437-270467 GCA_013400235.1 Oriolus oriolus | reverse complement strand
TGGGCGGCCCTTTGCGGGGCCCGTCCCCATCCCCGTCCCCTCCCGGGGCGGTGCCAGCGCGGGGCGGAGGCGGAACGCGGCGCCGGAGCCCAGCCCGTGTGTCCGTGTCCCCCCTCCCCGTGTCCCCGCAGCTCCGCCGCGATGTCGCGGCCGCTGTCGGACCAGGAGCGGCGGAAGCAGATCAGCATCCGCGGGATCGTGGGCGCCGAGAGCGTGGCCGAGCTGAAGCGGGGCTTCAACCGGCACCTGCACTTCACCCTGGTCAAGGACCGCAATGTGGCCACCCCACGCGATTACTACTTCGCCCTGGCCCACACCGTGCGGGACCATCTGGTGGGGCGCTGGATCCGCACCCAGCAGTACTACTACGAGAAGGATCCCAAGGTGGGAGCGGTGGGATATGGGGGGGAGCCGCTCCGTGCACGGCGGGGTGCTGGGAACCCCCCACGGCGGGTCCTGGGTTGTGGCTGGGGTGGAATCCATGGGAACCCCGGGGATGCGAACCCTCCCTCCGCGCTGGAATAGAGGGATTGGCGGGGCTCGGTTTTTCACGGATTTAGGGCTGTTCCGGTAACTTTTCCGAGAGGAGGGACTGGACTTTACCAAGCGAGGCCACTGTCCTTTGCTTTGCAAAACAAACAGAGCGCGGCTTGGCCGGGAGCGGGGTGCAGGGCATGGGAACGCCGTTTGTTGTCCCGCGGCGCCGGCGTGGGTGCTGTCTACCAAAACCAACTCCAAAGCCTTCCCGGGGGAATTATTGGAAAGGCTTAAAGGCACCCGAAGCCAACCACAAACAGGTCTTGTTTAACACGAGTGATCCCAAGCGTGAGAGATCCGGTTTGTGCAGGAGTTGCTGTGCTGCTGCTCGTCCCGCTGGCTCGCTCCGGGCTCTGCCGCGGGGGGATTAAGCCCTAATCCCCCTCCTGACACCTGGATGTCCCTGTCGGCATCAATTTCCTCCCTGGCAGCACCTCGCTGGGACCGTGCCAGCCGCGATAGCTCAGCACTCCCCCGTGTTGTGCAGGGCTGAGGAAAAGGAGCCTCTTCCAAGCTTTGGAGCCGGGACTCTCCCGTTCAGCCCAGGCGTGCTGGGTGCTGCCTGCCTGGAGTCGCTGCTCCCGGCTCTGCTGAAGTCAAACCAGGGATCCCAATGGATCCTGCCCGGCACATCCTGCCCGTGGCAGGAGCATTGGAACGAGACGATCTCTGTGGTCCCTCCCGACCTAAACAATTTTAGGACTCCAGGGATTCTATCCCACCTCCATTCCCGACCCCGCGCAGGTCCTGGAGGGGGAAACCTGTGGAGTCAGCGACTTCCCCCAGCCTAAATCCTTCCTTAAAACCTGCCGGTGCTGACGCCGGCGCTCGGCTTACACAAGGCTGGAGCGGCCGCATCCTGCGCCCGCGGTGTCACCGAGAGTGTCCCCTGCTCCAAGGGGACAGCAGAGGAAGCCCCATGTCCTCAGAGCCAGTGCCTGGCCCCGGCAGCTCACTCGGTTTTCCGGTGGCTTCGCAGCCCACAGTGACATGAGGAAACGGCTCCTCTGGAAAGTTTAACTTCGTGCGCGGGGCGACCATCCCGGAGCTGTCCCCGCTCCGGGACGGGGCAACGGGGCTTGTCCAAATAAAACAGCCTCTTCCCGGTTTGGGAAAGAGCTGGAGAGCAGGGCAGGGGCTGCAGGGCCACCCAGGAGCCACAACCCTGAAATTCCTGGTGCAAACCACCCTGCTCCGTGGTGGGTTTTTTCCTGTTTGTTTTTTTCCTGTGGGTTTTTTGAGAGCTGGGTTTTTTCCTGTTCGTTTTTGAGATAACACCCAACAGCAGCTTCTGGAGTCCAGGGGAGCCTCCTCCAGCCCCGGGAAAGGTGACCGTGGGGTGGTTTTGTCTTCCAGAGGATTTACTACCTCTCCCTGGAATTCTACATGGGGCGGACGCTGCAGAACACGATGATTAACCTGGGGCTGCAGAACGCCTGCGACGAGGCCGTCTACCAGGTGAGCATCCCACGAGGGGCGAGGACTCGGACTAGGAGGGCTCTGTGCTCTCCAGCTCCTGGGAATGTCCATGTTTTACCACACCGGCTGCAAACTGCTCCCCGAGCCACTTAGGGAATAAAGGCTGCTCCAGAGCCTGCCCTTGAAAGGCCTGGAGCTGCCCAGCTTGAGCACGGCATCCTGGGGAATGCAGAGGGATCCCATATCCTGGAAGGAAAGTGGTGGTTGTGTGGATGAGGCTGTTCACGTCCGGGATCAGCGGCAGGGAGGAGTAAAACCTTGAACTGAACCCAGCCGGGTGCTGGCACCAGGTGGCACTGGGGTTATCGAAGGGTTTTGGGTGGCTCCTTTTGTCCCCAGCCTGTCACCTCTCGTGTTCAGCGTCATCAGATGTGGCCGGGGTGGTTGCACAAGAGCAGGAACAGCTTTTGTGCAAACACTTCCAAGGAGAGGAACTTATTTTTAGGGGGTTTTAAATTTTTTATCCCCACTTACTGGGACCAGGGGACATCAGGGCGGGGCAATGGACCAAAGGTTTCCAGCTGAGCTCCCCGAGGAGTTTTGCATAGGCAAAACCACTTCCTCCTGCAGCATCCCGGGCTGGAAAATTTAAATTTCCCTGGAAAAGAGGTGTAGATACTTCTCACCCTGAAGGGAGATGCCTGGAGTTGGGAGGAAGGGCACCTGGGTGCTTGTTCCAGAGGATGGACGTGCTGAGGGAGCAGGAACACGGCACTTGGATCCTGTCCCCAAGGGATTGGGGTGCTGGGGGTGCAGGAAGAAGGCACCCAGGTGCCTTCTCCAGGGGATTGCGATGCTTGGGGTGCAGGAATATTCCACCTAGGTGGCTGCCTCGAGGGATAGGGTGTGCTGGGGGAACAGGAACCTGGTGCCTGCCCAGCAGGACTGCAGCCATGGAGAGAGGGAGCAGGCCTGGGAATAAACCCTCAGAGCCCTTGGAAGTGTCTGGGACCCCAAGAGCAGCACCCTGGTTATAATTTGGTGCCCCCCACCCCCAGATCTTACCCACGGTGAGGTCAAGGGTGTGAATGTCCCTTGTAAAGCGTGGTGGAGTGACTTTAAACACGGGAGATGACCCCTGCCATGGCATGGAGACACAGCTGGGGGGGGAGCAGCTGCTTTGGGTTCAAATCTCAGTGTCCCACCCACGGGGATGGGTCCCGTGGGATTGGGAGCCTTTCCAGCCCTCCTGGAGCCCACCTGCAAGGGAGTGTGTGCCAACAATGCCTCCCCTCCGTGGTGCTGGGCACCCTGAGAATCTCCAGCCCCTCTCCTTCTTCTCATCTGTAGCTCGGGCTGGACATGGAAGAGCTGGAGGAAATCGAGGAGGATGCTGGGCTGGGCAATGGGGGTCTGGGCAGGCTGGCAGGTGAGTGAGGCCCTCCTTGGCACATCCCTGAGAGCTTTACATCCACTGTGGGAAGTACCTAATCCTGGGGGGGGTTATTGCTCCAGCCTTTCCAGCACGGAGCAAAGTGCTGGGTGGCTGCTGGCCCCGGCTCCTGTCCCTGTGGGGCTTGTGGCTGTCCCAGGGAGAAGGATCCATCTCCCAGGGCTCCAAGGGGGACCCAGCTCACTGCTCTCCTCTCTCCTGGGCAGCCTGCTTCCTGGACTCCATGGCCACGCTGGGGCTGGCAGCCTACGGCTACGGCATCCGCTACGAGTACGGAATCTTCAACCAGAAGATCCGGGATGGGTGGCAGGTACGGATGGAGACGTGCGGCCCTCGCTGTCCCCTGGCACAGCTGGAGCCCCATGTTCACCTCCTCCCTCTTAGACTGGGGTGTACAGACACTTCCCTCAGCTCGGAGGCTGCTGCTGTGATATTGAAAGTGCAGCAGATACTTTCTTGAACAAGTTTAACTTCTCAAACCAGTGCAAGCTCACAGCATCCATCCCTCGTCCCCATCCATGGCATGCCCTGCTCGGGGCCACCCCGAGAGCTGCTCCCTGGCTGCCTGGAGAGGATGGAGCAGTTGTCCTCATGGAGCAGGGGTGGAAGAGGCTGGTTTGGAAATGGAACATTAGCAGTGCACTAAGAGAAACCTTGGGTTTGTCCCCGTCCCCGTGGATGGCACCCAGAGTTCAGGGCGGTGCCTCCAGGCTCACCCTAAGGTGGCAAAATCCAGGTTTAGGGCGGACAGACTCGGAGCATCCTCCGAGCAGACTGACCCCTTTGCCAGAGAAGCCTTTCCCATCCATCCTGCCCCAGCCGTCCTCCAGGTGGGGCGACCCCTGGGGCTGGGTGAGCCTGTCACTGCTCCGGGTTCCTCTGGCAGGTGGAAGAAGCCGACGACTGGCTCCGGCACGGCAACCCCTGGGAGAAGGCCCGGCCCGAGTACATGCTGCCCGTGCACTTCTACGGCCGGGTGGAGCACTCTGCCTCTGGTGCCAAGTGGGTCGACACCCAGGTAAGGGCTGGGGACAGGAATGTCCCTTTCGTGGCTTGGCCCATCATTTGGGGGGCTCTCCCTGGCTGGCTGCTCCTCAGGAATGAGTCCTGCAGAATCTCTGTCGGGAAGGTTGGGCTGGGATGGAAAAGGCGGTGGTGGGGCAAGCTGGGGAGGAGATGGACACGGGGATGGGGACAGGTTTGGCTGCTCCACATCTGAAGCCAAACTCTCCATCCCTGGAAGTGTCCACGGCCAGGCTGGACAGGGCTTGGAGCAGCCTGGGATAGTGGAAGGTGTCCCTGCCCATGGCAGGGGTTGGAACTGGATGGGTTTTAAGGTCCCTTCCGATCCAAACCGTTCTGGGATTCTATGAAACACCAGCAGCAGCTCCAGCAGGTCTGTTTGTGATGTGCAGCCCTAACATAACCCTAAATTAAGATTCTCCTGACCTTTATGAGCCCCTCTCCATGCCCTGAGCGCTTCTGGCAAACACCAGCCAGCAGGCAGAGCCAGAGGGTTGTCCCCGTGCAGGGCTACCAAGCACGTCCCCACCCGTGCAGCCCCGCGAAGGTGGGCACTGCCCCGAGCTCAGCCCTGAGCAGGAGGCTCTGTGGGATGGGAGGGCTCCAGGGGCAGCACGGGGGGGATCCCAGCCCAATTCCAGCTGCCCTGGGGATGTCACAGGTGGTGCTGGCGCTGCCCTACGACACCCCCGTGCCCGGGTACATGAACAACACCGTCAACACCATGCGCCTGTGGTCGGCCCGGGCCCCCAACGACTTCAACCTGCGCGACTGTAAGTGGGAGTGGGCCGGGGTGGGAGAGGTGAGGGGGTCCCACACCCACCTTATCCCTCTGCTCCTCCCCAGTCAACGTCGGGGACTACATCCAGGCCGTGCTGGACAGGAACCTGGCGGAGAACATCTCCCGGGTGCTCTACCCCAATGACAACGTGAGTCGCGAGGGTTTGGGGAGTTCCCAGTTTTAGGGATGGATAAAGAGTGCCCGGATGGAGGGGGAAGGGGAGCAGCCCCTCCCTCCAGGACGCTGCAGAGATGTTTTAAGTTGTGTTTCAAGCTGCCTTCAGTGCTCGGATGGGGATTGCTGCCTCTCACCAAGATGAGTCTGTTCCCCTGAGCTTTGCCCGGAGCGAGTGGGGATGAGCAGGTCCTGCTGCAGAAACACTCCTTGAGTCTCAAAATACAGCATAAAGTCAAACTGCTGAACGCTGCTGGTGTTACCCTGGTGGCCCTTGGCCGCCCTGGGACCAGAGGTTGTGCCTCAAATTGCCCTTCGCACCCCAACCTTCTTGCTGTGGGAGTTCTTGCCAAGCTGGCACTGAGGTGTGGTTGGATTGCCTAGCCAAAAACCAAGCTGTGGAGCAGGGGAGGAAGGCAAAGGGCAGCTCTCGTTGCTCTGCAGCCTGGTTGGGGCAGGTTCTGATGGCGTTTTTCCCCATTTAATCGTCCTCCAGCGTTCCCAGCTGGTGAGGAGAGCTGGGGGCACTGCAGCTCCAGTGGTGAGGTTGTCTCCTGCAGCTCTTCCTTTGCACAGCAGCAGGCTGATGTTTTGTGCTGCATGAACGGTGGTTAAATCTTTGTCTTGGAAGTAGCTCCTGGGTGTTACAGCTCCCATGGCTTCCCTTCCCATTGTCGTGGTACCTTTCCTTGCAGCCAAAAAGTTCAAACCACTGAGAACAGGTTTTGACAATGTTCAGCTGGGATTTAACCTGGTTGTACCAGCACATCCCAAACCCCCGTGCTGGAATCTGGGAATCTGGGAAGCAAGAAGAGCTTGAAATTACAACTCATGCTGGGAGAAGCACAGAGGGGTCACACCCTGGGATCACCTTCCCCTGGGAAGTGCAGTGAGTCCTGTGGGAATCCTGCAGTTCCCTGCTCCTCTGCCCGCAGTTCTTCGAAGGGAAGGAGCTGAGGCTGAAGCAGGAGTACTTTGTCGTGGCTGCCACCCTCCAGGACATCATCCGCCGCTTCAAAGCATCCAAATTCGGGAGCACGGAAAGCATCCGGACCGTGTTTGATTCCTTCCCCGACCAGGTACGAGCCAGGGCTGCTCTGACCTGTGCCTTGGAGCTTTTTTCAACACCTCCCAGATGCTGCAGAGGTTTGTGGAGCCTCCGTGGGGTTCCCAGTGTCCCCCCGCCGTGTCCTCAAGTGCCCCCCTGCTCTCCCAGGTTGCCATCCAGCTGAACGACACGCACCCAGCCATGGCCATCCCTGAGCTGATGAGGATTTTCGTGGACATCGAGAAGCTGCCGTGGGATAAGGTAGGGACACCTCACCTGGCCCCTGAGTCTCCTCCACTTGCACCCACCTGCCCACGGTGGAGGAGCCAACTTTGCGGCTGCTGGGAATGACATGGAGCAGTCAAGCTGGGTTTAACTGGTGGGGACTGGGAGGAGCTGGCTGGGCTGTGCTGCTGGGCGCGGTGGGAGGACCACGGGTGGGTTCTGGCACTTGAGGTGCTGCTGAGCACTGGCTCTTCCCTGCCAGGCCTGGGACATCACCAAAAGGACCTTCGCCTACACCAACCACACGGTGCTTCCCGAGGCCCTGGAGCGCTGGCCCGTGGACCTGGTGGAGAAGCTGCTCCCCAGGCACCTGGAGATCATCTATGAGATCAACCAGAGACACCTGGACGTGAGTGTCTGGGAGCCTGCTCCGGAGTGGGGACGGGGATGTGCCGTCAGGATGAGGGGGGTGCACAAACTGATGATGCTGGGTGTGTGGCTGGGGGATTGCAGCTGCTGTTTGGGGAAGGTGATGTATAGGAAAGCCCTCTCCCACCAGCACATTGCCATCCTGCAGTTAGTGACCGTCGAGAGGCTTCACTCGTTGCTTCAGGGACTTGAGAGCTGGCATTTCTTTGCTTCCTAAATGCTAAATTCATCCTGGGAAAGATGATGGAAGGGGAGATGCTGGTTTGACCTCCTGGTCTGGCAGCACAAGGCTTTTGCCAGAATGGCCTCGTGGCCAAGTGGGTGTCCCCAAACTCCTCTCTGTGGGGACTCCTATCCAGAGACATCCGTGCTGGGAAAGGGCACCCTTTGGAGGGGGTTTGCACTGTCACAATGGAGTAAAAGCCACCGCTCTGGCTGGTGTCAAATGCACTGGGGCCATCGCCATGGCTCCTCCTTGTGAGCCATGGGGTGGGACATCCCTCAGTGCCACCACCTCTCACCACCTCTCCGGCTCCACCGGCAGCACATCGCATCCCTGTTCCCCAACGACGTGGACCGGCTGCGGAGGATGTCCCTGATCGAGGAGGGGGGCATCAAGAGGATCAACATGGCCCATCTGTGCATCGTGGGCTCCCACGCCGTCAACGGCGTGGCCAAGATCCACTCCGAGATCGTCAAGACTCAAGTGTGAGTGAGGAGAGGGAGGTGGTGGTGGGTCCCCCTCGCCTTGGAAGGGGTGGCGGTGCCAAGTGGGCGAGGCTGGAGCTGTGCCATCCTCGCCCTCGCAGCTTCGAGGACTTTGCGGCGCTGGAGCCAGAGAAGTTCCAGAACAAGACCAACGGCATCACCCCGCGGCGCTGGCTCCTGCTCTGCAACCCGGGGCTGGCAGAGCTCATCGCGGAGGTACCGGCATGGGGAGAAGGCGCTGTGCCCGCTGACCCTTCCCTGCTGAGCCCAGGGTGCCATGAGAACCTCAACCATTCACATCTTCTGGATGGTTGAGGAGTTGAGGGTCAAGGGAGGGGATTCTGCCCCTCTGCTCCGCTCAGGTGAGATCCCACCTGCAGAGCTGCCTTCAGCTCTGGGGTCTCCATCATCAGAGGGATGTGGAGCTGCTGGAGCGAGTCCAGAGGAGGCCACGGAGATGCTCCAAGGGCTGGAGCCCCTCTGCTCTGGAGCCAGGCTGGGAGAGCTGAGAGTGTTCACCTGGAGAAGGGAAGGCTCCAGGGAGAGCTCAGAGCCCCTTGCAGGGCCTAAAGGGGCTCCAGGAGAGCTGGAGAGGGACTGGGGACAAGGGATGGAGGGACAGGACAAGGAGGAGTTGATGTAAACTGACAGAGGGCAGGGTTAGATGGGATGCTGGGAAGGAATTCCTCCCTGTGAGGGTGGGGAGGCCCTGGCACAGGGTGCCCAGAGAAGCTGTGGCTGCCCCTGGATCCCTGGAACTGTTCCAGGCCAGGTTGGACAGGGCTTGGAGCACCCTGGGACAGTGGAAGGCATCCCTGCCCATGGCAGGGGTTGAAACTGGATGATGTTCAAGATCTCTTGCATCCCAAACCATCCCACCACCAGCATGTGCCCTTGCTCCTATTGCAGAAAATCGGGGAGGACTACGTGCGGGACCTGAGCCAGCTGACCAAGCTGCACGAGTTTGTGGACGACGACCTCTTCATCCGGGAGGTGGCCAAAGTGAAGCAGGTGAGGGGATGCGGGCGAGGGGAGCAGAGAGCGGGGGCTGATGTTCCCTGGGGGGCTGACGTGGTCCCTGCCCTGGCCCAGGAGAACAAGGTGAAGTTCGCGCTGTACCTGGAGAAGGAGTACAAGGTGAAGATCAACCCTTCCTCCATGTTCGACGTGCACGTGAAGAGGATCCACGAGTACAAGCGGCAGCTGATGAACTGCCTGCACATCATCACCATGTACAACCGTAAGCCACCACGCCCCGAGGGGACGGGCTGTCCCAGGGCTGCACCAGCACCCCTGTGCCCCCTGTCCCACAGTAACACTGCTGTGTTCTCCAGGGATCAGGAGGGATCCTGCAAAGCTGTTTGTGCCAAGGACAGTGATCATTGGAGGCAAGGTAAGTTGGGTCAGGAGTTGTAGACATTTTGGAGGAAGCCCTTGGAAGTGCCCTGGGGGATGTGGGTGCAGGTGTCTCATGGGGCCATGTCTCTACAACTCCCTGACAGGAGGGTGTAGCCAGGGTGGGGGCAGTCTCTTCTCCCAGGGAACAAGGGACATGACAGAGGGAATGGCCTCAAGCTGTGCCAGGGGAGGTGTAGACGGGATATTAAGAAAAATTTCTTCATCAAAAGGATGGTCAGGCATTGGAACAGCCTGCCCAGGGCAGTGGTGGAGTCCTCGTCCCTGGAGGAACTTAAAAGCCATGTGGATGTGGCACTTGGGGACATGGAGCAGTGGTGACCTTGGCACTGTGGGGAGAACAGTTGGATTTGATGATCTCAGAGGGCTTTCTGTGATTCTGTGTCTGTGAAGTTCACCAGAAAGCACTGGAGTATCACTGGTTGGCTTCAACTCGAGCATAGCACCGAGTCTGGGTGGGGTTTGGACAACCATCTGCTGTCCGTGGTCATGGAAGCCCCCAAAAACGTGGTGGCATAACATGTGTTGGATTAGGTGATGGGAGCAGGGATGAACACGTTGTTCCCTGGACACGTGGGAGCCGGGTGTGCCTCACCTGCCCCTGGCACCAGCCCTCCTGGCTCACCTGTGGCTTTTCTCCCAGGCTGCCCCGGGATACCACATGGCTAAAATGATCATCAAGCTCATTAACGCAGTGGCTCAGGTGGTGAACAACGACCCCATGGTGGGCAGCAAGCTGAAGGTCATCTTCCTGGAGAACTACAGGGTGTCCCTGGCAGAGAAAGGTACCCTGGGTGGGACGCGCTGTGGGGAGGCGATGTTCCTCTACCCCATGACTGTTCACCATGGTCCTTCAGCAGGAAACAAACCCAAAGCTGGTCAGCACGAGCCCCTCGTGTCCGTGTGTTTTGTTGGCAGTGATCCCCGCGACCGACCTGTCAGAGCAGATCTCCACAGCAGGCACCGAGGCCTCGGGGACGGGCAACATGAAGTTCATGCTGAACGGGGCTCTGACCATCGGCACCATGGATGGAGCCAATGTGGAGATGGCCGAGGAGGCTGGAGAGGAAAACCTGTTCATCTTTGGCATGAGGGTGGAGGATGTCACGGAGCTGGACAAGAAAGGGTGAGAGCTGGGGATACCAGAGGGCTGCCACCGCAGGCACCTAGGGCAGCACCACCTCATACCCCTTTCCCTCCAGGTACGACGCCCAGCTCTACTACGACCGGCTCCCCGAGCTGAAACAGGCTGTTGACCAGATTAAAAGTGGCTTCTTCTCCCCAAAAGACCCCAACCTCTTCAGCGACGTGGTCAACATGCTCTTCCACCACGACAGGTGAGGCCTGGGGTGCCATCCATCCCCTGGGCTGGGCCTCTCCCGTGGCCACATCGGGGTGGCACCGCTTTGCACGTGGGTGATGCTCTCCAGGCATGGACTCTCCATGGATGGCCCTTGTCACATTAATACCTTTGGGCAGCCCTTCCAGATGATTTTAGGCACCTAAAGGGCTTTCCTGGCCAGAGCACTGGTCAGCCGTGGGCTTTGGGATCGGAGAAATGCTTTCCCTGCGTGCCCTCCAGGGTTCCCTACCAACAAGGCCTGGGGGAGGGGAATTTGGCCGGAGACTTTGTGTTGGAGGACGCCCGCCAGAGACTGGATTAGATCGATGTCTCGAGCCGCTTTTGGGCTGCTCGGGACGCCCGTGTGTGCGTGGGGTCAGGGTCCGGCCTCTCCTCCTGCTGAGGCACTGCCCAGACCCCTCAGCCTGGCAGAGCTGTCAATCATGGCACCTCGGTGCGCGGGTTGTGCTAACCCAGCCCCTGATTGGCCGAGCTGCCAATCAATCACGAGGGGGGCAGAACTAGCCAGCCTCTGATTGGTCGAGCCACTAGAAGCCCCGCCTAGGGCCACGGGTTATAAAAGGGGCTGACGGCGTGTGGCCACTGAGGGGTTGTGGTGCCTCTCTTGGACTTTCCGGCTTTTCCGCTAGCTGTAAATGTGTTTTTCTGTCCCTTTTCTGTCCCTGTCCTTCTCTCTCTTCTTCCCCTTTTCTCACGGAGCTTTTTGGGTAACATAACATCTTACAGTTTTAAAGGTTTCTCGGTTTAATGAGCTAAGCAACTGCTGAATAAATTCTAATTCTTAACGCTAAATTCATGCTAAGTAATGCTATGATAAGTGGTTTTACATTGAATTCGGGGTTGTGTTCACTCCTTTTGCCAAAGTTTCCTGAATTTTCTCTATTTTTGCCAGTAAACTTTTGTGTGATTTTTTCATTTCTTGAGAATATCTGGTGGGGATTTCTCCTTTGCACCACAACAGTAAAGGAACCTTGAGTTTAACCCCTGGATTTACGGGGTGTAACAACGCCCCGCTCCCACCTTCCCATTCCTCCCGACTTCTCCTTCCTTCGCTGCCACAGGTTCAAAGTCTTTGCAGACTACGAGGCTTACGTGAAGTGCCAGGAGAAGGTCAGCGAGCTGTACCTGGTGAGTGCCAGCCCGGGGACAGGGCAGGGAGCTGCGCTGGGACAGCGCATCCCATCCCGGAGAAGGGACGTGCGCAGGGACGGGGCCCTGCGCTGCTGCCGGGGATCCCTGGCCGAGATCCCACCCACCCCATCCCACCCCTCTCCTCGCAGAACTCCAAGGCCTGGACCAAGATGGTCATCAGGAACATCGCGGCGGCCGGCAAGTTCTCCAGCGACCGCACCATCAAGGAGTACGCCCGGGACATCTGGCACGTGGAGCCCTCGGACCTGAAGATCCCCCCGCCCAACGAGCCCCGGGACGCGGGGCAGGACAAGACCCCCAACGGTACCGCGGCGTAGGGGGCCGGAGCCAGGGGACGCGAGCGCTGTAAAATTCTCTGCTGTCTGAGTCTCTGTGTTGCTGCTGCTGCTGCTGCTGCTGTTGGCTTTCCGTAGGGGTGGGCAGAGGGGGAGGGGTTTTTATAACGTTAAGTGTCAGTGCGTGGAAAGCGAAACCACGTCGCCCTGTTGCTTCGCGTTAGGTGCTACAAATTAAAAAAAAAAGTGCCACCGGAGTCCGAAGGGGGCTGTTTGCTGGAGGCTGAAATTAGGGCTGGGCTTGATTTGCACCGATGCTCACGGCAGGAAGAGGGCTGGCCGGGGGTGGGGTGGGCAGCACGGCTGGACAGAGCTGGACACAGCTGTCTGGGTGATGCTGAAGCAGGATAGGGGGGTGCCAGCCCTGAGGCACCAGTGCCAGGCCCATATACCCCCACCAGTGTCCCGTGGGATGCTCCCAGTTGTGGCTCTGGTGACCCAGTCCACATTGGTGTCTCCATCCCTCGAGTGACCCGCAGCATCGTGGAGGCAGAGGGTGACTTAAAAGTTTCTGCGTAGTTTTTATTACTTACAGCAGCAAGTTCAGTGCCATGGGGGGGTCCTGGAGTGGATTTGAGGGAGCATGTGATCAGTGCAGGCAGCAAGTGGCATCACTTCATGTTTAAGAATTCTCTGCAACAAGATGTAATAAACCTCACACTGTGTCACTGACCCTCCTGTGCTGCCTCAGAGCCTGATTTGTGATCCCTGCGTGCGGGGCTTGGAGCATCTCTGCAGGGCAAAGAGGAGCTGGTGTCCTCAGGGCCACCTCCCCAAGCCACCCAGGCCGAGGACAGGCTCAGGGCACGGGGGACCGGCTGAAGTCGAGAATGTGATGCCAGCAAACGCCGTGGGGAGGGGAAGGAGCAGGAGCAGGGGCAGGCAGCTGTGTGCTGGCAGCAGGACAGGAGGCACCAGTGGAAGAGGGAGGCCGAGGCTCAGCTCGTGGCCCCCCCATTTCTGGGGAGCAGCACTTACTTCACCAGGGCAGGTAGCTCCGGGTGGAAGGAGATGTAGTCGTGGCCCAAGCCCAGCTTTTCGGGAAAGGTAACAAACTTCACCTTGGATTTGTCCTTGTAGGCTTTGCGTGCTGTCTCATAGAGCTGCCACGGGGCGGGAGCGCGGTTACTGGCACGAGCAGGGGACCCCGAACCCCTCCTGGGGCGTGGCCGTGCCCTCTCTGGCCACTTCAGCCCCCCAAAGCCAGGCTAAGAGCCCGGGTGGCAGGTGCCCACCTTGCGTCCCAGCTTTGGAGGCACGACTCCGTCATCTTCCGCGTGCAGGATGAGGAGGGGGCAGCCCAGCACCTTCACGCTGCGGGCAGCAAGCACAGCCCTGAGGACTCTCCCCAAAGCCAACAGGCCCCCATGAGCCTCCCCAATCCCTGTTAAAATTCCCACAGCACCCTGACCCCCCTCAGAGCCATCCCTGGCATGCCCACATGGGTGATGCCCACGCTGCTTGCCCCGGCACGGCAGCACCAAGCACCTTCAGCCCCAATTATTATAGGGTCACCAGGTTTCAAAAGCATCCATAAATCAAACGGAATTTGGGCAGGCTGTGTGTGCTACAAGGAACAGGAGCGGGTGGTGCCTAAAAAAAAGGACGGTGGCTCGTGGACTTTGCTCAATAATCAAACTGATACCTGACATTGTTCAAATAAAAAGTCACTTTTGAAGTATGAGTAAGCTGGGTAAACACAGAGGAGGGCAGGGATTTCATGGGGTGGCTGACACCTCTCCTCGGCCTGATGGTCCTGGCATCACTCCAACAGCCCCTGGGGATGGCTGTGCCCCTTCCCACCAGGAACTCACTTCTCATCACTGCTGAAGAACAAGCCTGCCCGAGCCATGGAGTCCAGGATGAGGTACTCAAAGCCCGGGAACTGCCGGTATATCTGCCAGGGAGAGAGTTTGGGGGTGCTAAGCCACGGCTTGGACCCCACTGCAAGGGGGGAGACCCAGGGAGCTGGGGCTGACACTGCTGGAGGACCCCCCCAGGCAGAGCCTGTCACCAACTGGGGGACCCCAGAGGCCGAGCCCCCTCCTGTCACTGCTGGGGGACCCCCAGGCAGAGCCCCCAGACTCACCTTGGTGAGGGGGATGTTGGCGGCCGCCTCTCGGATGTTGGTGTAGGGAGACTCCAGGACGACAGCATCAACCTGGACCCCTGAGGGCAGAGCCAGGTGGGAGTGGGCACTGCTGGGGGGGACTGTCCCTGCTGCCAGGCTGCTGCCACACTCCCCTCCCAGGCAGAAGCGGTGCCAAGATGTCCCCATCCCAATAAGGAGCATAGGGAGGGCTCCTCATCTCCTCTGTGGCCCCAAAATCAGGCCAGGGCAGTGCAGAGCCTCAGGGTGACACTGCATGGGGACAACCCAGCCATGCTGGCCCTTACCTCGCTCCTCCTGCAGTTTCCTCGCTGCGTTGGTGGCAATCCTGTGACAGGAGAGGTGGCAGTGAGGGGCAGCAGCAAAGGAGGGGTGCACAGCTCCTTCAGCTTCCCCCTTGTTGGCTGCATTTGGCTCTGCAGAGGCATCTACCAAGGAGCTGCTCCAAGTCCTTGGTCCAACCCCAGGTGGCACCAGCCTGGCAGCAGTGTCACAGAGCACGGGGTGCCCCCAATCCTGCCCCCTGCACCCACCCTGTCCCCAAGGAATGTCCCCAGAAGAGGATGCTGCTGTTCCCGCTCCGCGCTTTCGCCCAGTCATAGAGCGCCAGGACATCCGTGGTGAAGCCACTCTCTGTGGGGTGTCCACTGGAGTCCCCATAGCCTGTGGGGGACACGGCTCAGTGTCACGACCCTGCTGGGGACAGGCCCCAAGAGGGGGACCACCCAGTAAGAGGCAGAGGGACGACTTTACCTCTGTAGTCGAGAGCCAGGATGTGGAAGTCAGCAGCCCCCATCGTCTGTCAGAGCAGCACCGAGTTATGTCCTGGCTGGGGGTGCGCCCCAGGACCCCCAGCATGGCCCCTTCACTCTGCACAGGGTCCCCCTGGGGTCCCCAGAGCCAGCAGGAGCCTTACTCCCAGCAGGTCCCAGTGTCCCCACAGGGCACCACTTACCTTCAGGAACTGGACGCGGTGACTCGCAGCCCTGATGGGGAAAACAGGGTTAGAGAGCTCGGGGGGACCCCAAGGGACCCCCCCTCCAGCACCAGTGCAGGTGAGGAACCAGGGTGACCTCATCCCAGGAGGGGAGAGCTGGATGCCGCGGGGTGGGCGGGTTTTGACCTTTCCCTTTATTTTATAGGGATTTTCCTTGACTACTGGGGTCAGAAACCGCCGCAGCAGCCCCGGCCCCGCAGCACTGCTGCCTGCTGCGTCAAGTTTGCTGCTTCTCACCTCAGAGCAGCCACTGCACCTGTCCTGCCCTGCTCCTGGCCCCGCAGCAGCACCTCAGGAACTCACCTGGTGCCCCCATTGCCGTGCAGGTAGATGATCACGGGGTGAGCATCAGCAAGAGCTTCCTCGTACCAGCGCTGGTCCTTGCCCTGAGCCTCGGCCCCTCTGCTGCCCGGCACCGTGTGCCTGCGGGGACAGCGGGGTTACCCCGGGGGGTTCCACCAGGACACTGCTGCCCCACGTGGAATGCTGTGAGGATCTCCTGCTCACCAGATGCCGACCGTGACGCCCGGCTCGGTGGTGAGGTGCAGGCTGATGGTGTTGTTCACCAGCAGCTCCGGCCGCCGAAAGTCCGCGAAGAAGGGGAAGGCCACTGGTGGAGAAATCACAACCATCACCCAGAATCCTCCTACCCAGCTGCTTTTATACATTTTTTTTTTCTAAATCAACGTGTTATTTGTTTTAAATTACCAAGGGCCATGCTGAGGTAGGCGATCCCAGCCCTCTGCCACCTCCTCCCACCCGAATTTCCAGCCTCGCTGATGCTGAGCGTGCCCAGGCGTGTTGTAACTCCAGGCAGCAAACAGGGTCAGCAGCAGCACGTTATTAGAGCTTGCAAAACACGGGAAAAGATCCCTCCGTGCCTCCTCTGCAAGCCCACGGCACAGAAGGAGCCAGATAAGAGCGGTCCCGGTGCCACCCAGGCACCAGGCGTGGTCCCACCCGCGTTTTGGCGGGGCTGCAGCAGCCAGCTGAATCCCTGTGGGGGGTTCTCCCGGTTGGGACGGCCGCAGGATACTCACGGAAGTTCAGGAAGACAAATTTGGTGAGCACGCTGGGGAAGAGGCGGATGAGGAAGGGCACAGAGGTGTAGGTGAGGAGCGGGGCCAGGAGGAGGGTGCGCAGCCCTGGGAGCCAGGAACGCCGGGCCCTGCAAGGGAGGCACTCGTTAGCACATCCCCGCCCCATCCCAAGGGATTTGGGGTGCAGCAGAGCATTCCCCATTCCCAGTCCCAGCCATGAGGGTTGGATACAGCTTTTTCCTACAAGAGCCCGAGGTTGGTCCCAATCCCTCCAGGAGTGGGAAGCGGATCCCCACCCCGGCGTTGCGTTTGGCTTCTGGGGACGGAGTCAAGGTGTCGGAGCAGCCCCACCGTGACACAGGGTGACAGAGGCCCCGATCTGGTCCCCCACGCCCTCCCACGAGATGCCGGGAGGCAGGAAGGGCAGCTTCCCACGGGCCGCCGGGAGGCAGGAAGGGCAGGGAACGTGCCAGGGCCGGGAGCTGCAAGTCAAACCAGCAATGAGGAGCAACCGATACTCTGTGGCAACACCTCGAGTCCCGGCTGGCGAGGCTCAGCCACAGACGTGGCCCCAAGCCTGGCATTAAGAGCTTCTGCAGTACTCCAAGGACAGGAAGAAAGGTGGGAAAGGGGCTGGGGGGGTGGGGAGGGGGTGATGTCCCCCAGTGCCACCAGCACCATCTCCAACAGTGTCCTGCTCCGAAGGGCTGGGGGGGCACATCCAGCTGCTCTCTGCAGCGGCAGGACACAGCCCCAGCCCCCAGGAGGGAAAGGAAAGCCAAGAGCCGCAGCTTTCCCGGCACCAACATCCCCCGTGGGCTGATGGTGATGGGGAAATCAGTCTGGGCACGGGGGATTTAGGGCAGAGGTTTGTGATGGGAGCCGGGCATCGCCCAGTCCCTGCCAGCACACGAGCAGGGTCAGCATCTCTCTCGCACAAAGCACCCGCTCCACTCCCTGCCCTGGGAATGCTGCGAGACCCTAAGGAAGGACTGCAAAGGAGGTGCCAGGGCACGATGGCACCGGTGCCCAGGGAACGGGCACCCTTCCCGAGGCGGTGTAGGGTTGCACGAGCCGTGCTGGAGCGACGGGCAGCTCCACAAATCCCGGTTATCCCCCAGGACGCTGGCGCGAGCAGTCCCGCTACACACCGGTGGCATGGAACGGGCCGGGAATGCCCTGGAGAGGCGGCAGGGAATTGTCAGGAGCTGCTCTTGGTCCACACGCAGCGCTCAGGTGCAGCTCGCACGGCCCTCGCACAACACCCGCTGCAGGTGGGCACTGCCCCGGCCCGACCGGGGGGACGGGCTCGCCGGGGGCACCTCCGACAGCTGGCACGGCGGCCACATGGCACGGCGGGGGGACAAGCCACAGCACGGCATCGGGGTGGCGTGCGACACAGCCACAGGACAGGATGGTGGCCACGGCAGGGTGGCAAAGGGACGCGACACGGCCACTACACGGGGTCACGCTGGCGGCCGGGCGACATGGGGACACGGCCACAGTACGGAGTCACCGTTATGGCAAGATGATACGGGAACGTGGCCACAGGATGGGGTCACGCCAGCGACAGGGTGGCACGGCCACGGCAGCGGGGGCAGACGCGGGGTCACGGCCCCAGCAGGGTGACCAGGCCACGGCGTGGGGACACAGGAGCACGGGGTGGCGGCCCCAGCAGGGCAGCACGGCCACGGCACGGGGACAGAGCCACGGCACGGGGGACAGCGCGGTGCGCAAGAGACTCGACAGGGGACGGGGACGGGGACACGCGGTCCGGGGGAGCACGGCGGTGTCCCCACGGCAGCGGGTACTCACCGCCCCTGCCGGGCCGCGCCTGGCGTGCCCTCCGCCCGGCCAGTGTCGCCGCTGTCCCTCCTGTCGCCGCTGTCCCCGTCCCCGCCGCGACGCCGCATGGCTCTGAGCCCGACAGCGCCGGCACGCCACGCCCACGTCACGGGGACACGCCCACGTCACCGGGCCACGCCCAGGCACGGCCGCCTGTCCCTTGTCACCAGGCCACGCCCATCAGCCACGCCCACCGCGCCTCGGGGGCGGGGCCAGGGCCACCCGCGGTGTCACCGCCCGCGCCGGGGCCCTGCGGGGACACGGCCGGGCTGCCCTCCCTGTCCCCAGAGCTGGGGGGGTCCCAGGGCCCTGCGGGGACACGGCCGGGCTGCCAGCCCTGTCCCCAGAGCTGGGGGGGGGTCCCAGGGCCCTGCGGGGACACGGCCGGGCTGCCATCCCTGTCCCCAGAGCTGGGGGGGGGTCCCAGGGCCCTGCGGGGACACGGCCGGGCTGCCATCCCTGTCCCCAGAGCTGGGGGGGTCCCAGGGGCTCTTTGGCACAGTGCACCCCCCTGTCCCCCAGGGCTGGCCCGGTCTAGAGGGACCCCAACAGTGTGGCAGTCCCCTGTTCCCCGGGAACCCCAGGAGATCTGTAGCCCTCTGTCACCCAAGGATGGGCAGGTTTAGGGGGGACCTCAGAAAATCTGCAGCCCCCGGTCCCCCAGGGACCCCAGAAGATCTTCAGCCCCGTGTGACCCAAGGCTGGGTGGGTTTAGAGGGGACCCTAGAAAATCTGCGGTCGCCTGTCCCCCAAAACAGGCCAGGGGGAGCATGGGGCCAGCAATAAGGTGACACACCAGGAAAAACAGCCTTGCCCCAGGCAAGGAGCACACAGGGAAAGCTTCCGGGTTTAAAAATAAAAATAATAATTAAAAAAAGGTTTCACACCAAACCTGGTGTCCCTAGGATTGAGCAGGAAGGGTGGAAACCTGCTGCTGCCTCCCCTCTCAGCTGAGCCTCCCACCTGCAGCTCAGTCAGGATGAGTCAGCTGCACCTTTACAGGATGAAACTTCCCCGCCAGGAAGGGAATATCCCGATTTCAGCGGGATTCCCTGTGCAAGCCTGCCAGGTGCAGGAGGATGTGCTGCTGGAAGGCACCCACAGCCGGGCCATCACTTGCATCACCTCACCTGTCAGTGGGGCCCACAGCAGGGATGCCCATAAATCAACTATGGGATGGCAGGGGGCAAATTTTTCCCAGAGGAGCAGCCACCCACGCTGGCCTTTGGAGCTGCTTTTATCCATCTGCCCTCCAAAGTAAGACCTGTGCTGCTTTTCCTGAGTTGCAATCATGGAATCGCACAATGGTTTGGGTTAAAGGGGCCTTGAATTTTCATCTCATCCCACCCCTGCCATGGCAGGGACACCTTCCACTGTCCCACACTGCTCCGAGCCACGTCCAGCCTGGCCTTGGACACTGCCAGGGATCCAGGGGCAGCCACAGCTTCTCTGGGCACCCTCAGGGCTTCCCCACCCTCGAAGGGAAGAATTCCTTCCCAATATCTGAGCTACTCCTACCTCAGCAGCCCTGAATGCAAATCCAAAGACAAACAGGTCCGGTCAGACCGGGGCTGCGGGCAGGCAGTTGCGTGTTCCCCATCAGCAGCTGCTGCAATGAGGTGGCACAAACTAGCCCCGAGCTGCTCTTGCCATGCCACAGGGGCACCAAAACAGGGGAAATCAACAACTCCAGCTGGTTTCACGGGCAAGGGCTTTTCCCTTCCATCCCCCAATTTCTCCCCCTTCCCAGCGAGTGCCGGGGCTGCAGCTGGGGCGGTGAATTGCCCTGAAGAGGTGATCCCAGCAACTCCAGTTGGATGCCCACAGGGATGGGCGAGGTGCCAGAGGGGTCTGGAGCTGCTGAGGGCTGGCACAGCGTTTGGGAAGCGCAGAGTGCTCACCAGGATGGAGCAACCGCCCCAATATTTCTTGCCGTGAGGAGCCAGCGCAGCAAACACGAGGGTTTCCTGGGCTGAAGGGAAAATCCTGTAAGGGGATCGGGCAGGATCAGGCCCCAGAGGCGGTGCTGGGAATGCGATCGTGCGGTGGGAGCCGGACGTGGGATGGCAGCAGCGAGCCGCCGCCGATAGCACTGCGGTTTAGCAGGGCTCGCCTTTGTTTTGTGCAAAAAAAAAAATAGCAAAGTTCGGGCTTATGTCATTCCAAACTTCTCCCTGCACCAGCTGGGAGATGGGGAGGTTCCCTCCAGCTGGTTTTCTTTTCCTACAGCGTCTTTTCCTTTTTCCCTTTGTTTATGTTTGGCTGATGATCTCATAGGGGTTTTTTTGCCGATTTTGGGGGGCTATTTTACGGCCCTGTCCTGGCCGGGGTGAGGGTTTCCTATGCCCAGCACGGCACAGCTGGAAGAGACCCCAGGAATGCGGGAGCAGCTCCCGGCTCCCCCCCAGCTCTCCGTGCGGCAGCCGGACTTTTCCTCGCCCCAGAACAAAGCACCCCATTGTTCACGGAAAATGGGAAGGAAAGCGTGACGGAGCAGCCAGAGCCAAGCCGGGAGGGTGTTCCTGCAGGAGCCGGGCACCCACGGCCTCGCACAGGGGTCACCCACTGCCTGCGCGGCCGCTGCCCCTGATTTTGGGTGGCTCCGTGCCAGCCCCGGAGCTGATGTCCAGCAGTCCCGGAGTGTTGCCCACGGGTCCCGATTTTTGGGGGGTGTCGCACGTGACGGCGTGGGTGGGTTGAGCCGAGGTTTCCTTCCTCCGAGCTCGCTGCAAACGCCATCCCGGGAGCGCAGCTGCTCGCTGGAAAAGGGGGCTCCAAAAATAGGCTGGCGGGCTCCGCGTCTGGCACGGCTCCGTGGCTCCCTAGAAACACGCTTTTCTCCTATGGGAAAACGAGGGAAAAATAAAATCAGGATGCCTCTGCTAACAGCCGGTCCTAAAAATGAGGCAGGAATTCGCGCTGGGATGATACCCAGCGCTCCCGAGCCGGGGGGCTGCGCGTCCCTGTGGGATGGGGACACGGGGACACTGAGCGCGCTGCCTGTCCCCATCGCCCACCCATGCACGCGTGGGGCTTTGTTGGGTGACAGGGGGGATTTTTCGGGGCTGTCGCTTGGATTAGCGAGGCACCGGCGAGGAGGAGGAGGAGGAGGAGGAGGAGGAGGATGAGGGGGATAAAGGTCCTGGCACTCGCCGGGCTCGCAACAAAACAAAGCACCAGATGGTTCCAACTTCAGCATAATACGCGGAGAAAAAGTGTTTGAACCGGGGATGGAAAAGCAAATGTGGAAAGAGAGGGAGAAAGGAAAGAAAGAAAAACCCTCAGCAAGTGTCAGAGCAGAAGAAAGCAGCGGAGAAAAATGGCAAATGTTACAAACCGAGACAAAAAGCCCTTGGCCGGCACAAAGCCGCGGCTGCTGACATCTGTCCGGCAAAACCTCTCGCCAAGGGCCCCTTTCCTTTGGAGTCACCTTGCTTCTGTCACCGCAGGGACACGGCCACGGCCCTGGCCAGGGCTTTGCTGGGTGCTGGGGGACTCTGTGCCGTGTCCCACAGCCACAGCGCTGCCCTTGGGGCAGGTGGCAGTGACGTGCCAAGTGACGTGCCGCAGGGCTACCCCCTAAATATTTTATCACAATATTTTGTCACAGTATTTTATCACAAATTTTTATCACAAAATTTTATCACAATATTTTATTACAGTATTTTATTACAATATTTTATCACAATATTTTGGAATATCTTTACACTGTTACCTCGCGTGTCCCAGACGCCCTTGTGCGGGGGCAAACCCACCCGTGGCTCTGCTGTGGGGGTTTGAAGCCTGGTTTCCGATCTGAGCAAGGTTTATACAACCCCACCTCCCCCGTGTGAGGCTTTTGTGTCCCCCGCGCTTCTCCCCACGAAATATCTTGAACCCGCAGACCGGAGCCGCCTTGAAAAAGGCAAGAAGGCTAAAAAGTCATCTCGCCCCTGGCATTTTCACCCAAAAAAAGCAGCAAAATAAGCTCATGCAATTGCTCGAGAGCGGATTGCAGCGTGGGTGGAACCCCTTATTAGCCATCAGAGAACCCACAAGCCTTGGGGATCGCCGGCTTCCTGCGCCTGGGCTGGCGCTGAGCAGGAGCGTGGGCGGGCGGTGGCTCCGGCTCCAACCGGGACTGCCGGGCTTTAAATGAGGGTTGGAGTTCTGCTGGTGCCTGTGGCTGGTGTGTCACCGCCCCAGGGCTCTCCTGCGGGATGGCTTCTGGGGTCCCCGGTTTTGTGACCCACCCCCCCTCCAAAGCAAGTGAGGGACACGGGTGGGACAGTGCAGAGCCACCGCCGGGTGGTGGCAGGGCTGGATGCCCCGGACACAGCAGCCGTCCTGCGACACGGTGACACAAGGAGACTCGGGTGGGATGTTGTCCCCCGGGCCCGGGGATGGCAGGGAGCAGGGGTGCCATGTCCCCAGGGTGAGGGACAGTGGGGTGACATGGTACCCCGGGATGGCAGGGAGCCAGGGTGCCATGTCCCCAGATAGGGACAGTGGGGTGACATGGTACCCCGGGATGGCAGGGAGCCAGGGTGCCATGTCCCCAGATAGGGACAGTGGGGTGACATGGTACCCCGGGATGGCAGGGAGCCAGGGTGCCATGTCCCCAGGGCGGGGGACAGCGATGTGTTGCTGTGACCTTCAGGCGTGGGCCAGCCCAGGTGACGTGCCATTGTTTTTTTGGGACAATGAGGAGCTGCAGGGCCATGTCCCCTGGGGTGCAGGACAGTGTGGAGCCGGGGTGATGCCACCCTGGGGGACAGGACAGTGAGGAGCCAGGGTGATGCCACCTTGGGGCGTAGGAGAGCAAGGGCTCAGACTGATGTCCCCCTGGGCTGCGGGATGATGAGAACCAAGGTGATGTCACCCTGGGGGACAGGACGCTGGGGAGCTGGGGTGATGCCACCCTGGGGTGCAGGACAGCGGGAAGTTGGGGTGCCACCAGCTGGGGGACAGGATGATGGAGAGCCGGGGTGATGCCGTTCTGGAGTGCAGCGCAGCAGGGAGTCAGGGTGATGTCCCCGTGGGGTGCAGAATGATGGGAACCGAGGTGAGGTCACCCTGGGGGACAGGACAGCTGGGAGATGGGGTGATGCCACCTTGGGGTGTGGGATGACAGGAACTGTGGTGATGCCACTCAGGAGGATGGGACATTGAAGAGCCGGGTGGTGCCACCCTGAGGTGTGGGACAGTGGGCACCACGGCGGTGCCACCCGGGGGTGCAGGACAGCAGGGAGTTGGGATGATGTCCCCTGGGGTGCAGGATGATGGGAACCGAGGCGATGCCACCCGGGGGGTCAGGACATTGGGGACCCAGGGTTATACTGCCCTGAGGTGCAGGACAGCGGGCAGCTGAGGTGATGCCACCGTGGGGGACATCCCAGCGGGGAGTTGGGGTGATGCCACGCGGGTGCAGAACAGCGGGGACACGTTGGTGCCCCAGGGGAGCGGCACATCCCGGCAGACCCCCGCAGCTGTCCCCTGTGCCGGGAGGCGTTCTCGGGCGGTGCCGCACAAAGGCCGCCGGTCTCCCCGCCCCGGGGCCGCCCCGCACCCCCGGGGCCGCCCCCGAGGCTCGGCCCAATAAACGCGGCCGCATTTGAACGCGGCGCCTCCTCCGGCGCCGCAACGCTCCGAGCGCTCCGCCAGCCCCGCCGCGCCCGCGGGCACCGGCAGCCGGTGAGGCCGGGACGGGCGCGGGGGCGGCTGCGGAGGAAGGGAAGAAGGGGAAGGGGTAGCACCGAGCCCTGGGTGCGGGGGGAGCGCCGTCCGCCCCGGTCCCTCCTCCGCGGGCGGTGCCGGGGCGCAGCCCGCCCCTTCCCGTCCCTTCCCGGCGGGGCCGGCCGCGTGTGCGGGGCGCCGGGACGGGCCGGCGGGGAAGGGGCGCAGCGGCGAGGTGGGTGCCGGCGGAAGGGGCTCTGGAGCAGGGGCGGGGATGCTGGAGGAAAAGGGGAGATGCTGGAGGAATGGGATGGCGGAGAGGAGGGGGCATGCTGGATGCTGGAAGTGGGGGATGCTGGAGGAAGGGGGTGATGGGGATAGGGAATTGTAGCCCGAGGGTTCGATGGCGGTTTCAGGGGTGTCTGCGTGTGGGTGCCACGCCGAGGCCCCCAAGGTCCCCTTTGCGCTGGTGGCAGTGGTCCCGCGGGGGTTGACAGGCACCGGGTGCCGCTCGCCCTCCTGCCAAGGGCACCCCATCCCTGTCCCCGGAGAGATGCTCCAAACGCTGGGAGCGGGCTCTGGACCGCTCTGGCCGCGCTGAGTCCTGGAAGCAGCCGGCTGCGGCTGGAGGAATTAATAACAGCAGTTGTTTTGTCATCGGCAAAGCTCTCGCTGTCACCAGGGTGGCAGACGGCATCTGCTGTCTGGTCACCAACCGTGGGCCCGTCTCCCTTGGAGCATCTCTGTAAGGATGGAGCCGAGGCTGCGAGCCGGGAAAGCCCAAATCCACAGCCCAGAAGGTTCCGGTGCTGGGATTTTGCTGGGTGGCTGGGGGACAGTTTGGGGTGTATCCTGCTCCTCTTCCTCATGCGCTCCCCAAAACGGAGCGGAGGGAAGGCGCTGGACGCGTTATCGCCGTGATTCGGCACGGCCCGGCTTTACCGGAGCTGGCGCAGGTCTGAGCTCCGCGGGGATCACCGAATTTCCCTCATTTCCCGGCGAGCGAGGCGTCGCTGGATAAATTACCGGCTCGCTTTGTTTACTTCTGAAATGATCGGCTTCGTGCCTCCACCTTGGGCTTTATCGCACCCGGGGCTCCCCGAGTTACTGCCGAGCGACTCCAGCCCGATTTGCAAAACCAAACCAGATGGGCGCTTTGTTTTTCCTTACGGAGGGAAGGCTGGGAGTGAAAAGCCCTATTACAATGCAAATACCGGGCTGGCGTGAATATTCAAACCGCTGCGCTGCTTTTGAAGCTCTTTACATAAATTTATAGTGCTTTTATACGCCATCGCCGCTCTGCTAATCTGGAGCGGAGCTTGGTTAACAGAATCGCTGCTCTCTGCCAACTTTGGAGGGTCTGGGGGTGTTTTGGGGTGCACGGGGAGAGGTGGCATTGAGGGGCAGAGGGAAAATGATGAGCGTGGTCAATGGGGAGGAGGAACCGCCAGCTGTAAGGCTGGCTCTGGTGGTGACCCTTGAAGAGCTGGGCGTGCTGTCAAGTGATTTACGGACATTTAGGTGCTTCATTGTCCTTTTGGGTTTTGTTTTTCCCTTGCCCTTTGGTTTCTCGATGTGACCCTTTGTGGGGCTGCTGCTCCAAGAGGGGACTGGGCGTTGCAGGGTGGGCCGAGCTGGAAATTGCCCCGACACGGTGTGGGGGTTTTGGGGTGGACACGGGGGCAGGGCACCGAGATCTTCTCTCTGCTGGCCAGTGCCAGGACCCGAGGGAACGGCTGGAGCTGTGTTGGGGGGGTGTAGGTTGGATATTAGGAAATGGTTGTCCCCCTCAGAGGGTGCTGGGCACTGCCCAGGCTCCCCAGGGAATGGGCACGGCCCCGAGGCTGCCAGAGCTCCAGGAGCGTTTGGACAGCGCTGCCAGGGATGCCCAGGGTGGGATTATCGGGGTGTCTGTGCAGGGCCAGGAGCTGGATTCTGATCCTTGTGGGTCCCTTCCAGCTCAGGTCATTCTGTGATTCAGCAGAGCCGCTGAGCTGCAGCTGTGATGGATGAGATGGTTCATTAGGGGCAGGAGATAATGAGTGTGAGACAACCTCGGCTCTGGCTTTCCAGCAAGGCCTCAATAGTCTGGTTTTGGTGGCTGCTGGGCATCTCATAGAAACCCCAGCACTAAAAGCTGAGGTCCTGGTGGGGTTTTGCCAGCTGTGTTCACATCACCCCGGGTGTCACAAGTGCAGTGGGAGGGGAAAGTTGCTTTAAAGTGCCCACACGTGGCCGTGCTCTCCAGGACAGGGGGGACACTCTGGAGCGGTGACATCCCAGGGAGTGGGTGCTCGTGTCTTGGAGATGACCACAGGATGCTGCCCCGCTGGGTAATTACTGCTAATTACCAGGCCCTTGTTTGAGTCGAGGCAATCAAGAGTAGCAGCAAAAACGTTTTCCTCGCTGTCCTTTGGAGAGGTGATGAGTTCCACGGAGGGCAGGTTGGGATAAGGGCGAGGTACCCACAGCCCTGGTTGGTGATGCAGCCCGTGGGGGCATCCGGGCAGAGCATCCCCAAAATCTCCCTCTTGTGCAGCAGCAAATGGGATTCTGTATTGCACTAGGGGAAGGGGGTTGGCATGAGGTGGCCTTTGAGGTCCCTTCCAACCCCAAGAACTCTGGGATTCTGTAATTCATACTGTTTTCACTTCCTTTCCCCCCCGCCCCGAAAAAAGGTAATTGTGCTAATTGTGGTGTTTTTACTTGCTGATGCCATTGGTTGACCAGGTAATCTGTGTCTTCATTAGCTCCAGGCTAAAGTTGCTATCGATTCCAGGCACTTAATATGCGAAGCGGTAATTGCTGTTTAAGCCTATATTGTTTGAATTAAATTTAGCTGAGAATTCAGTCCTATCAGGCCCCTACATTGTGTGCCGTGAAGGTTATCTGGCTCTCAGATTTAAAGGCAGGAAAGAAATGCCGGTGAAAACTTCCTCTTCTCATCATCCCTGAGCGCTTTGCTTCCCCGGGCTTGCAATAAAAGAGAACAGAAACAAGGAATAACGTGCTGGTGACTCTCCTAAATCTGCACTTTTCAGCGCTACCTCCTCGAGCCGGTCATTCCGGGGCACTTGAGACAACACAGAAGACCAGCAATAAATCTGAACAAAGTGATGCCCTGAGCAGGGACCGGCCCCTCTCCTCCTCCTCGCGGGGGGACAGGGGAGCCCCCGCTCAGCTGCTGCCCGCCCGCCCCTATTATCCCGGCCGCCCTCCTGCATCTCAGCTGCTGGCCCATCTGGAGCAGAGATGAAAGGCCGGCCTTTAATTCGGGCTTTTGTGCGCCTCTGGCGTGTCCCACTCCCCTCGGAGCCCCTTCCCCGTCCCCCGGCACGGCTGCCGGGGGTGGCCGCGCACGCCGCGCCTTTGATGCTGCTGCCCTCATTATTTTGACTTCTGGGTGATGCCAGGCGGCCTCGCCAGCTCCTCAGGTAGGGAAGGAGGCTCGGGTGGGGTTTTTTTTTTCTCCCCCCCTCTCCATGGAAGCGCCGCTGAATAATTCAGGCGGGAGGAGGCATCTTGGGTCACCTTGCGCAGCCGGCTGCGTGCCGGAGCCGCCTGCCTAAGATGGAGGTTGTGCAGGATTGCGGGATCGCCGGGCTGCCGGCGGCTCCCTGCGCCGGCTGACCGCAGGTAGGCGAGCAGCCTCGGCCTTCGCGTGATTCCTGAGGCTGGGAAGCAGGAAATCCCTTCCCCAGGCTGTGTCCTTCGGAGCTCCGGCCGCCCCTCGCCGTGGGGATGCGTGAGGCTGCCACAGCCGCGGTGCCCTCGCCGAAAACTCTGCCTGGGGTGCGGGGCAGGTGTGGTGCGAGGTAGGGACCACGCACCTGATGCTCCTTTCCTTTGGGGATTGTGTTTTTCCTGCTGGTTTTATGGGCTCCCCGATGCTGGGCTTGCCCAGGGTGAGTTTTTGGGGCACTGTGCTGGTGTGGCACTGAGAGGGGGGAGCGCAGTGCTCCAGCAGCAGGGATGCTCGGGGGTATGTTGGGAGGTGGCATTTAGCTCTCTGCACTAACTGGGGAAACTGGTTCTGGCAGTGTAGCAGTAGGGTCAGGTGCTGGAAATGTCTCTGGAGGGGGCCGGGAGGTGGCTGACCCTAAAGATAAGAGGTTCAAAAATCGCTTGGGAAGCTCTGTGGGTTGGAGTCATCTTGGCTGTGAGTTTTGGGGCCGCTGGAATGTGCAGGCAGGGCTCCCTGACACCAGGATCCAGCCCTGTGGGTGCAGGTGGGGAAATGGGGTTGCCAGTGTGGGAATGGAAACGGGTTTGTTGCCTTCCTCCTGCTCGCAGGCACCTGAGTTTTTGGGTGCTGCCTCCTCCTCTGCGCCCCAGGTCGAATGTGTCTGTGCCCTCCTTCCTCCCCACAGCGCTTGGGTGCCGTGAGAAATCGGCTCAAGAGGGATTTCAGGGGAAAAAAGTGGGACAGGGAGGGTGTGAGGCTCAGGTGGAGGGATTGTGTCCACTCTCCAGAGTGTCTGTGGCCATCCTTGTCCGTGGCGGTGCCGCCTGGCTGGGCTGTCCCTGTCCCCTGGGCTCTGTGTGCTGCCTGGCACCAGCCCTGCCTCCCTCCTCTGCAGATGTGGGATCCCCAGGATGCTCTGCCTTGGCAGCCGGGGAAATCAAGGGCACGGCTGCTGCAGTGCCTGCCCTGGGGATTCCCTGGTGCTCGGGCTGTGGTGGGCGGCGGGCTGGGATCGGAGCAGCTCTGCTTGTTTGGGATGCCCAGGAGCGCTGCTGGTGACACAGGCAGCCACCAGAACCCTGGGAGGAGCAGAAGGGGCTGGATGGGGAGGGGGGGTTGGGTAGGACCCCCTGTTTTGGGAAATGTGGCTGAGACAACCTGAGCAGAGTCACCAAAACAGAATTCCCGTGGCTGGCTGGTGTGGGGGTCGTGGCTGAGGCTGGCCAAGCATCCCGGGATGTCCAGT
Source organism: Oriolus oriolus (assembly GCA_013400235.1). Taxonomy (NCBI): domain Eukaryota; kingdom Metazoa; phylum Chordata; class Aves; order Passeriformes; family Corvidae; genus Oriolus; species Oriolus oriolus. Next base: position 241,826 of record VXBT01012247.1, on the reverse strand, counting down.
TCGGTCCTTGGGGCTCCGGGTCCCTGCGGCGCCCGTTGTCACTCAGTGAGAATGGTGACAGTGCCTGTTGTGCCCCAAGGGTGGTGGCAGCAAACAGATCCAGCCAAATCCTTCCTTTCAGACTGGAAATTTCCTTCCACTGCCCTGCCCCAGCTCCTGGGGCTGTGATCCTCTGTTAGCAATGGGGTGAGAGGGCTGAAAACTTTACTTGGAAGGGAGGGTGAAGCCCTGAGGCGAATCGGGGGGGGGGGGGGGGGGATGGGGTGGGCTTTGTGTGNNNGGAATCAGCTGGGCTTTGTGTGCCTGGTGCAGGACACCAGATAGATTTTGGCTGTCCTCACGCTGGGCTCAGCTCTGCTCTGAGTTTGCTGCCTGTCAGACCCTTCTCTGCCTTCAGCCAGGGTTTGACCTGAAATACCTGAGGGGGAGCAGCGTGGGGAGTGCTTGGCAGCTGGACTTGATCTTGGGGTTTTCATCCAACCTCCAGCATTCCGTGATCCCATCTTTGTTTCAGGGGGTGTGTTGTGCTCATGGAAGGGGGGGACACAGTGGCTGGCTGCCCTGAAGGGTTTGGGTGGGTTTCTCCTGCCCTCCCTTCCTCAGGCAGGGCCCCACACTGTGCTCCCTGCAGCTGCTGAGCTGTGCTGCCGTGGTGCTTGTTGATCTCCTCACCAAAGCATCACCTGCAACACCTCAAGGGAACAGTTTCCCCCTGCAGCACCTCAGCTGCTCCAGCTGGGCCAAATGAGCCTGGAGTCGGCATGAGGTGGCACTTAGGGACGTGCCACACGGGGCTGGCCCAGCCACCTGGGCTGTCCCCTCCCCAGGCTTTTTCCACCCCTCCGTCTTTCTGCTGTGTGACTTCTTCCCCCGGTGGGATGGGAGAGGCTGGAGCAGCGGTGGAGTGTTTAACACGGCCCCAAACAGCCTCATGGGCAGCTCCTGTCCCAGCCTTTGGGGTTTTTTGCTGTCTCGTGCCACCGACGCTCACCTGGCCCATCTCTTCCCGCAGGTGAGCGTGGCAGGCTATGGGATGGATGAAGCTGAGCAGGACCAGTATGAAGCTCGCCTCAAGGAGCTTTTCGACAGCTTCGACAGCACAGGCACGGGGTCCCTGGGGCAGGAGGAGCTCACTGACCTCTGCCACATGCTGCACCTGGAGGAGGTGGCCCCGGCGCTGCAGCAGACGCTCCTCCAAGGAAACCTCCTAGGCAGGGTAAGGATCTGGGCAGATGGAGGGGGGAGAGGTGGGGCTGGGGGGACCAGGCAGCTCCTGCGTGCATGGAATGGTCGTGGGAAGAGACTGCCTGTCTGTAATTTGTGTATATCCAACATTCCTGAGGCTCTGGCGCTGCGGGACTTGCGGGGTCTGGGCTGTTCAGGGGGGTGTGCAGAGGGCAGCTCGTGAGAGAATTGGTGATACCAGGGAAGGAGCTGCTCTGTCTGCCCTCGCTGGAGGTGGTCTGATGCTCAGAAACCACCGCTTTAGGCTGAGCCTTGTGCACTACTGTGCTTTCCCAGTGTCCAAGGCCAGAGCAAGAGCCAGGTCCTGGCTGTCCTTGTGCCAGCGCTCGGCTCATGCAGCGCCCGTGCCCCCAGCACCGGTTCCTGGCGCTGCTGGCCTGGGTCACCTCCCCAAACCAGCTCGCCAGGTGCTTGCACAAACTCTGAGCCACTTGGGATGCGACAAGGACCTAAATCCAGGGCTTGAGCCTGTGATTTAGGCTGGCTTAAGCTGTAGTTAGACTGGCGGGGCCGTGTGCAGTCACGCACGTTTCTCTGAGGTGGAGAGTACTGTCCCGCTCGGGCAGTCGCTGCCTGAGCCACCTTTGCCCACGTTACCTGGTGTTGGTGGCTTCCCAAAGCTGTTTTTTCAGTTGTGGTTGTCCCTTTATGGAGTTAAATGCCGGGGCACTGAGCAGAAGCTGCTTGCCCTTGGGGGGATCTGCGCGTTCAGCGGGGATGTCCTTGCGCTCTGCGTTACGTCTTTCCCGGCACGCCATGCTCAGACTGTGTTAGATCCTTCCCTGGAAATCACCCTGAAATCCCATCACTGCTCATTAAAATCAGAAAAATGTGGAACAGGGCAGCCAGGGCTCTGAACAGACGAGCAGCCATCCCGACTCCCATTTCCGATCAAACCGCGGTTTTCACAAACAGAATAATTCCTTTAATGAACAAAAGAATTCTTCCTTTTTCCTCCTCTTCCTCGCCTGCCCTGGGGCCGTAGCTCTTCTGCTGACAGTGAGCGGTGCAGGAGCTGGAGCAGGGGTGGATCCAGGCAGGGGTTGCTGACCTTTGGAGTTGCAGCGTGGCATTTTCTGGAGCACCAGAGACTTTCTGTGCTGCTCTGTCATCTTGAGCCGCTGGCACTCAGGTGCTGTTATCAAGGAATCCCAGAATGGTTTGGGTTGGAAGGACCTTAAAGCCCATCCAGTTCCAACCCCCTGCCACGGGCAGGGACACCTTCCACTACCCCAGGTTGCTCCAAGCCCCATCCAACTGGCCTGGAACAATTCCAGGGATGGGGCATCTATAGTTTCTCTGGGCAGCTGTGCCAGGGCCTCCCTACCCTCCCAGCCAGGAATTCCTTCCCAATATTGAATTTAAATCTATTTTCCTTCAGCTTAAAGCCATTTCCCCTTGTCCTATCACCTGCCTTTGCCACCTGTGGGATGGTGGCATACAGAGAAAAGGAAGGGCAGATGTGGCTGTCACAAAACCCCCCCTGTTAAAGCATCCAGGTCACACTCACCCCACCCCAACCCGCAGCTCCATCCCTGCAGGCTATCCCGGGGCACGAGGCACCCATTTTATTTCATTCCCGCCTTTGTCTTTGGAGGGGATGGTTCTCCCTTCCAACCTGCCACTCTGAGCCTCAGGATAATCTTTGCCTCCTGCCTCTGCTCCCTCGTTAGCAGCAGCAATGGCCCACTTGTAAGCGTGAGCCAGATTTAACAGCCCTGGGATCCTTGGGGTTTCCTGGGAAGCTCGTCGGGAGAACAGCACGAACGTGTTGCTCCCTGAGCACGGGCTCCTTGCACCTGCCCCGCCAGCCCCTCGCCGCAGATGGTCCCAGCCTTTGTTTGCCCGCGCTTCCAGGGGCCGGGATTTATGGCAGGGCTCCGGAGAGGGGGGAGCGGGGGAAGGTTTTGTCTGCTCGGGGGCAACTCGGTGGGGCCACGTGCTTGGCTTTGTGCCGGGGGCTCTGCTCCGGGGATGAACGCTCCGGGATCATCGTGGAATCACGGAATGGTTTGGGTTGGAAGGGGACCTTCGAGATTGTCTCCTTCGAAGCCCCTGCCCTGGGAGCTGAGCTGGCATCCAGAGAGGGGCTGGAAGTGCTGCTTCCCTCGTGATGGTTTGGGGGTTAATGGGGGTCTGGTGTGGGGGTGTAAATCCTGCCCTGACTCGTGGCAGAGCCAAACCCCTGTGGGACTGTTTTCCTCCCAGGGTTGTGTGCAGAAGCGATGCTCGCAGCAGTTCCTGGGATTCCTCAGGAAGGCTGTTTCCCCTCGCCCTTGGTGGCAGCAGTGAGGGGATGGGTGTGGATGTGCCCATCTCTCTGCCCCCTCTGTGCCCTTTAATTAGCAGCAAACTCAGAGTGATGTCTTGGGGACGGTGCTCGTGGGCCTGCGTGATGTGCAGGGGTGGGGGTAAGTCCCTGGAAGTGTCCAAGGCCAGGCTGGATGGGGCTTGGAGCAACCTGGGATAGTGGAAGGTGTCCCTGCCCATGGGGGTGGAACGAAGTGGGCTTTAAGCTGCCTTCCAACCCAAATCCTTCTGGGATTCCGTGAAGTTGGGCACCTCCGGGCCCTGTGGAGGGACTGTCCTTGGCACTGTCCTTGAGCAGGGATGGGGAGCTCAGGTTTCACCTGCACCGCTGCACTGGCAGCCTGCAGCAAGGACAGGACACCATGGCTGCGGTTTCGCTCCTCAGCTCCCTCCAGTGCCACAGCTCGTGACCTCTTGCGAAATATCCTCCCCCTGCGCCCGCAGTGCCGCTGTTCCCCTTCGTGCACTGCGGGGTTTTGCACGCCAGGCTTGGGTGCAAGGCTGCCCTGTTCTGGTGTTCCTGCAAGATTGGCCTGTTAGGACCTGAGGGAACGGCTGGAGTTGTGTCAAGGGGGGTTTAGGTTGGATAGCAGGGAAAGGTTCTTCCCCCAGAGGGTGCTGGGCACTGCCCAGGCTCCCCAGGGAATGGGCACAGCCCCGAGGCTGCCAGAGCTCCAGGAGCGTTCGGGCAGCGCTGCCAGGGGTGCACAGGGTGGGGTTGTTGGGGTGGCTGGGCAGGGCCAAGAGTTGGACCCCATAATCCTCATGGATCAGGATATTCCATGATTCTGCGTCTCCCCCACTAGACACATCCCTCCGCTGGAAGGGGTCTGCAAACGGGGGCAGAGCTTTGGGAACGGGATCGTGGTGGAGATCAAGGCTGGGCAGCTGGAAGGAGCCGCTGCTGCCGGCCTGTCCCGGCCGTGCCAAGAGCTGTGCGTGGCAGGGACCCAGCGGGGAGCAGCAGGTACCTTGGCACGGGCACACAGCTCTTTCTAGTGCTAATCAGTCACGGCTTCAGAGAGAGCTGGCTGTGCAGAGGCGTCGGGATTTCTCGGAGGAGCCGGGGTTGCTCAGCAGCCGCGGCTTTGGTTGGTCCCCGGTGGCCGTGGGGAGGCTGGGCCGGGCTGGCGGTGCCTCTCTGGGGGTGCATTTGTCTTGTTGGCCTCTGATTTACTCGTTCTGGGAAAATTCTCCTCGCTGGGGACTCGACCTGGCTCTGCCGTGCTGGTCTGGCTGCGGGGTTTGCAGGGATGTAGGTGCTGTCCCTGATCCTGGGCGGTTCCTTCCAAACCCCCCCGCTGCCTTCTGGCTGGTTGGGATCAGCCCCAAATCGCTGGGAGACCCCCATGAGCAGATCCACACGTTAGCAATTCCAAACTGGAATTGTAGAATCGGAGTGGTTTGGGTTGGAAGGGATCTTAAAGCTCACCTTATTCCACACCTCCCACTATCCCAGGTTGCTCCAAGCCCATCCAGCCTGGCCTTGGACACTTCCAGGGATGGGGAAGCTGTGCCAGGGCCTCCCCACCCTCACTGGAGGATTTCTGCAGCATTTGTGGCTTTGCTGTCCCATGGGTGCCTTGTGCTCGAGCCCAGCTCTGATTTTATCAGTGGTGTTTCTCTAACTCTCTAAGCGCTCTCTGCGGGCAGACACGCCGCATCCAAGGTCAAACGTGCACCACAGGCCGGTTTTGCTGCTTATCTGGTGTCAGGAAAACCTCTGGCCCATCCTGAGGAAAAAATCTCCCCCCTCTGCCAGCTGGGACTCCACCTCCAGAGTGAGGAGGGCACTGGGGATTGAAGGAGGACGGGCCACGTCCTGCTCCTCAGCCTCACCTTCCACGGGCTCCTTTGGATGTCGCGGTCACGGTGAAATCACAGCGTGACCACGGGGCCGGGGCCATCTGTGCCTGTGCAGCCGAGCAGGGGCTCAGCTCTTCCTCCTTCCTGCTCCTCGGCAGTACAGACAGGAGTTACGGGGCTCGTGGTTTGGCTTCATTTCGTTCCATGTGCTCGCATCAGGGATGTAAAGTGGGTTTTGTTTTCTTGCTGCTGTGAGGTCCCATCCAAGGCTCTGCCTGCTGTCACAGTTCCCTTCCTGAGAGCATCCCATGGGCAGGGAACCTGTAATTCGAACGCCCTCATCTTTTATTCATCCTCATTTAGTCCAAATGTCAAGTTTGGGTTTTTTTTTTTTTTTTAATGGGGGAAATTCTCCTCTGTCTGTAAACTGTTCTTTTTGAAGTACACCAGGGTCTGGAAAGGGATGGCAGCAATTAGTATTCGGAGGAAGGCCTTCCTGATGAGCTTCTCTGCTGAACACATTTTTAAAATTGTCTTTAAAAAACACATTTAAAAATGTTTAAAGCCTCAGGGGTGATTGGCATGAGGGGCTCACCTGTGTCCCCTCCCTGCCAGGGAGCTTGTTGGCCTTTTTTTGAGCTCGCTTGACCCCCTCCCCCCCCAAAAAAAAAAAGCTGGAGAGCTTCAGACCTGAACTTTGCTGCTGCTGCTGCCTCCCCCAGCAGCATGGAAATCCCTCTGCCTGCAGCTCTGCCTTCGCCCTCTGCCAGCCGGAGCAGCCTCGCTGGGCTTCTTTAAATACAAAAAAACCTCTTGTTCCGTGCTAAAAATTCTCCTAAGGTTTATTTAGCCGAAAGGAACGGTGGCAGCCAGCTCTGCCTGGCCGCTGACCCGTGTCAAATGGCTTCTCCAGCTGTCCCTGCGCTTCCCTGATTCCCCCACGGCTGGAATTGCCGGCATTCCCCGGCGCGGCTGTGGAGGATGCTGCAGCCTCTCTGTGGCTGTGCCTGGCTGGGAGGCAGGAGGCTTTCCAGGAAGGCACAGATGGGGGGGGAAAAAAAGGAGGGGGAAAAACCCCCTCAGTGGTGGGATCATCCCTCTGTTTTTCCCAGGTCTGGTGTTCCTAGTCCAGCCCTGACAGAGCTGCAGGAGCTGGGGCAGGGCTGCGCTGGAAAGGGAGGGATTTTTCTGCTGTCCGCGTTGGGAAGTGGTTTTTGAAGCCTAATTAGGGCAGTGGAGCATTTCCACAGTGGAATATCTCATCCCTGATCAGGAATGGTCTCGCTGCAAGAGCCACTGACCCTGGCTGGGTCCCCTCAAGTGGTGGAGGTGCTCCTTGCTCCTTTGGATGTGTTATTTTGGCTTCTTGCTCAGTGGAAAAACCCAACCAGTGCATGAAATCTGTGGCTTTGGGTCCTTCTGTGGTAGCAATAATCCTCCCCATGTGCCCAGAGGTGCTGGCTGTGTCTTTATGTCCCCTGCTGTCACTTCTCCAGGGTTCCTTCGTGCCCCTTGCTGAGTTTGCTGGCCCAGGAGGGGTGATCTGAGTGATTCCCCCTGCTGCCCATCTTCCTGCTGGATTGTTGGCCTCATATTTAACTCCCTGCACCAGCTGATTTCCTCTTTTCTTCCTTTTTTCCCCTCCCCACAGGTCCACTTTGATCAGTTTAAAGAAGCACTTATCCTCATCTTATCCAGAACCCTGTCAAATGAAGAGCACTTCCAAGAACCAGGTAAATACTGGAATTACCTAAAATAATACATTTTCACTGGCAAAGCAGCTGTGGGTGGCTCTCACGGAAGAACTTAGAGGAGAAAGTGCTTTTTAGGTGCTGCCATCCCAGCAGGAAAGGCTGATCTTGGGAGAAAGGAGAGTTGAGGTCTGTTGTGGAGCCTGTACGAAAGTGTTTTCAGAGCCACTGGGTGTTTCCATCCCATCCCCATGATCTGAATGCCCAGAGAGGCACAGGAAGGGTGTGAGCAGACAGCTGCACCAGCACCGCAGATGCTCAGGGTGTCTCATGGCTGTGACATGAGCTCAGGTCTCTCCATCCCACCCCACTCCTGGTGGCCAGGGATGCTTTAGGAGCAGGGGGTTGTGGCCAGGCAGTCAAAGAGTTGATTTCCTGCTGCTGCTGGGGCGTTTTCCCAGCTGGGACTGGTGCTGGGTTTTGTATTTTTGAAGTCCACTCGGTTTCCTTATTCCTGTTTCCAATCTGTGTCTGGGATGAGCGGGGTGTAGGAAACTTCTCTCTGTTTCTCCCAGGAAACACTCAGGGCCAGAGGTTGTTCCTGAACAAGTGAAACCCCTGAGAAACCGGGATGGGGCTGGTCAGAGAATTCCAGGATGGTTTGAGTGGGAAGGGACCTTAAAGCCCATCTCATTCCATGGCAGGGGCATGGGCAGGGACACCTTCCACTAGCCCAGGTTGCTCCAAGCCTCACCCAGCCTAGCTTTGAACACTTCCAGGGATGAGGCAGTGCTGGGAGTCCTCAGTTAGCCTGGTTTTTCCTTGCTTTGTTTCAGTGTGCCTTGAAAACGTGGCTTTTTAGGCTTTCCTTGGCAGGAAATACGGTTGCAGCTTCAATGTTTTCCCCCCTCCAGGGACTGGGAGCACTGGGAGCTGTGGGGCCGTGCTGAGGGCTGAGCCCCTGCAGCTCCAGCTGGTGTCACACCTGTATGTAAATCCCTAATCCTGTCTTTGGAGCAGCAGGGGAGCGAAATCCGCCAAGGAGAAAACAGCTTAGCAAGTGGGGAGAGGGAATCTCCAGGTTTCTTCTCCTGGAGCATCAATCTCAGCTGGAGCATCCCGCGCTCTCTCTCGAGAGAGCAGTCTGCCAGCAAAATTACAACTTTCCCCTTTAAACAGGCTGCAAAAAACCACAGGCTTGGAGAGTTGTGATTGATGGATTATTTATTTTCCACCTCTCATTTCCCGAGCTCTTAATGCTTCGAGAGGGGTGATGGCAGCTCTTGCACCCGGCGTTCCTTAATGGAATTTCCGAGTGCAGGTCAGTGGTGGGTGCTCGGGAGCTGGCCCAGAGCAGGAGGCAACCCCAGCACCCCAGAACTAATCCAGCATCCTTCATTTATTGGGGAATCATACAGCTGAGAAGCTCCAGCTTGATTGAAATGCAAATAAATCTTCCAGAAACGGCGAAATTTGGGGTAATCGCGGGGGAAACGACAAGTGAAGGCGGCGAGCCCTCCTTGGGGACGTGTTTGTCAGCTGGGGTTGGAGTGGCAGGAAATCAAAGGGCATGGGGTGCAGGTAGGGAGCCAGAGCCAGGCAGGCCTGGGAGGCATTTTATTTTTAATGCGTTTTGACAGGTTGGTTAACGCCACAGTCTTTGCTGCTTTTAATTTAGATCAAACTGGAGATTTGGAGAACAAGCTGCTTTGTGCTGTTGGTGTCAAACTGTCAGGGAGTGTGGAAATGCTGGTGTTCCAGCCCGCCCCAGGCTTGGGAAAAAATTGAGTTAAGAGCTCTAAATCGTATCATTTAAATGAAAATTTAATTTGGTGGGGGGGAGTTTTGGTGGGGGGGGGAGAAGCAGAGATTTTAAGGCTGTTTGCTGCGTCCGGGGGGGGTTTGCTCTGGGAGGAGGCGGCTGTGTGCTGTGGAGCCGTGGTTTTATCCAGGGATTTGGGTGATGGGAAGGTCACTGGGGAGCCCTGGAGGGCTCGGGGGTTTGGTGTGTGTGGCATGGCCGAGGGGATCCCACATCTTTGTCCCCGTGGATGCTCCCAGCTCAGGGAGGAGGGCTCGGCTCGAAGGGACAGAGGGTGACAGGAGGGACGTGGAGCTGCAGGAGGCACAGAGGGATGGATGCAGCCCCTCTGCTGTGAGGAAAGGCTGAGAGAATTGGGGTTGTTCAGGCTGGAGAAGAGAAGCTTTGGGAAGACCTTCCAGCCCCTTCCAGTATGTGAAGGAGGCCAAAAAGAAACAGGGAAAGGGATTATTCACAAGGGCCTGCAGTGACAGGACATGGGGGAATGGCCTTAAACTGCCAGAGGGCAGGGGTGGATGGGATATTGGGAAGGAATTCTTCCCTGGGAGGGTGGGGAGGCCCTGAGGTTGCCCAGAGCAGCTGTGGCCACCCCTGGATCCCTGGAACTGCCCAAGGCCAGGCTGGACATTGGGGCTTGGAGCAGCCTGGGACAGTGGAAGGTGTCCGTGCCCATGGCAGGGAGTGGAAGGAGATGATTTTTAAGGTCCCTTCCACCCAAGCTGATCCTGTGGCAGGGCTCTGGGGTCGCAGCAGGACCCAGGGGCTGGGGACAAGGAACCAAAAGTGCTGCAGTTCCTGCAGAAGCAGCCGGTGGGGTTCCCTCGTTTCGGGAGGAAGCGGCAGCTGGGAGCAGCACTCGGGCTTGCAGAGAGCAGCTGATATATTTATATATTACGGTTTTTCCCTTGGCAAAGAGGCAAAATTCCCTTTGCAGAGGGAAGACTGGCAGGGAGGATGGTGCTGCAGGCGCTCTGCCTGGGAAGCAGCCCTGGAAACCAAGGCAGGCAGAGTTCCAGTGCTGCTGTCATCAGCTCTGTCCCCTCGAGGATGTCAGCGTGGGGACACAGACCCAGCTGTGAACCAGAGCATCAGCTGGCTGGGCAGAGCCTGCCTCTGCTGGGAAGAGGGATGGGGGAGATGCCAGCAAAAGCAGAAAAAGGCTTGAATGTGGTTTGAAATAATCCCTATTTTAGCTCTTGAGACCCGTGGGACCTGGCTGGGTGCTGCTGCCACCGCTGCTCTTTGTCCACGGGTCACTGCAGCAGTGAGGGAGGGGCTTGGGGACAGCAAAACAGATTTAAGGGTGGGCAAAGGAAGGGGGGGGGGGANGGTGGGCAAAGGAAGGGGTGGGGGGAAAATCAGTTGTGTGGGTGATTGGGGGGGGGGGGGAAATCAGGCTTTTTTCCCTCCCCATTATAGCAAATAAAAAGTGCGTGGAAGCTGGGCTAGGGAGGGATTACCGGGGTGGAGTGCAGGATTACAGGAACACCCAGGAGAAATTAAAGAGCAGTTTGACGCCATCGTCCCCACGGTCACGAGGGGGTTTGGGTTTTTTCCTTCCCTGTTTTTTCCTTCCCCTCCTGCAGACAACACGAGTGCCCTCCCAAAAAGGGGCTGGTGCCCTTTGGAAGGGGATGAAACCCATGCCACTGCCCAGATGGGGTGGTTGAGGCACAGACAGTATTTTTGGGTCAAAACACGTTGATTTTAGACTGCGGTTACCCAGCCACGGCTCCTCTCGTCCTCCACTGCTGAGCCTGAGTTATGAAATGGGGACTTGAAGGAGTTCAGCCGTACCTGGTGCCTCGGGGGATTAGGATTTAGCAGATCCTGGCTGCCTTGTGCTTTGCCCAGCAGTTGGAACATCCCTCCCTTCCGAATCTTAAGCAGCAGAGAAATTAATTTCACCTCCAAACGCCGGGATTGGGGGATGAGGGTCTTCCTGCTCTAAACCCCCTTTTGTCTGCGCTCCAGGGCTTTGATGCTGGGCCCAGGAAAGGGGAGCCTCCCCCCTCCTCCCCATCTGAGGGCAGAGCAGGATTTTGAAATGACTTATCTGGCGCAGAAAGGCAGAAAATCAAGTGTAAATCTCCAGCCACGGAGACGTTTCAGTGCCGGGATGGGCGGGGGGAGCGAGAGGGGGAATTGATGGTTTCTGTCCGCGGCGCTTAAATCACAGAGGTCTCGTGAAATGCAGACTTGGAGGGGGGGGTTGTTTGATTTCAGGGGGCTCTGTGAGGGCCACAAACCCTCTGGGCAGTGGGCAGGAAGGTGAGAGGCTTCTTCTCTCAGCCTCCTCCAGCCTAGGGGCGGTTCAAGGGGGCAGATCAGACCCCAGTGTCTAATTAGGCACCAGCTCTGGAGTGTGGGTTTTACTTAGCCCACGCTTTGCCGAGGGCTGTAGGAAGCAGGGAGGGCTCAACCTATTTTATTTTTCTCTTTTTTTTTCCTCCTTTGTTGGCGGTTTTTCAGCCTCACAATAGTGAGGGTCTGAGCAGCAGCATCTCACCTTGCTCTTGAGGGGAGGAGTGGGTACCAGAGCACCTGCCCCTCTGTTCAGTCCAGGGGGATATTTGGCATTTTTGGGGATAAATAGCGCACAGGGCTGTCTCATGGGCAGTGAAAGCCTTGATTTTGGTATCTTCCTGCTCCTCCTGTGCCTCTGAAAGCACATGTGGGTTGAGCAACTCTTTCCATCTAAGGCTGGACTTGATGACCTCGGAGGTCTTTTCCAGCCTTAATGATTCTCTAATCCTTCCTCCTCAGTTTTGGCTGGGAATGAGAACCTGTCCAGCTCATCCTGCATTCAGGAAGCATGGATGGCTGCTTTTTCATTTTGTGTGTGCTCAGCATTCCCTAAATATTGGGAATGGTGGGGATGTCAAGGGCACCAGCTGCTGTGCTGGGAGTTTGGGTTGGGAAAGCAGGAGATGGAGAGGCTTAGAGGATGCTGCTGGTGTGGGAGGTGTCTGTGTACACCTGGCTGAGAGGTGATGGTGCTGGAAAGGGGATGGATTTGTGCCTCCAAGGATGGGGCTGCAGGATGGGTAAGGGAAGAGCTCTAACCCAGTGTTAACAAAAGCACCCTGGCTCTGGAGATGGGATTTCAGGGTGCCTGAACTGGGATCCCCTCAGCTGCTTTGGAAACTGGAGCAAAGCAGGAGCAAACTTTGTTCTCCTCATGCTGTGAAGGGTCACCTTTCCCTCCTGGGGATGTGCTGGAGCTTCACAGATTTTTAATTACAAAAGGCAAACAAGCTTGCCCGTGGTGCTCAGAGCAAAGAGAGGAGAGAAATCAGCTGCCAGCCTGCAGATGCTTAAAACATAAAATGGGGAGATGCTCCTGTTGTTCCCATTCCCGTGCTTGCAGGAAGGCACAGCGTGAAGGCACTTGTGTTTCAGAGAGCCACAGAGGGCTGGAAGGGACTTTGAAAACCATCTCATTCCAACCCCCTGCCATGTGCAGGGACACCTTCCACTAGACCACTGAATTTCCAGCTGCAGCAGTGGCGGGGCTGGGAACAGGATTCTTGGGGAAATCCAGAAGGAAATGTGGCCGTAGCTTCACTCTTGCGAAATTCCAGCTTCCTCCTCCATCTCTCCAAAGGCAGATGGGCACGGAGGTACGGCTCCGTCTTAGGAATAATAAAAATGATTTCTGAAGGAAAAACAAAGCCCCCAGCCCTCTCTTGTGCGGGAGGGAGGAAAATAACTGGGTGAGCGAGTAGCCACAAATATTAGCATTTCAGAGAGAGCTGCTGGATGGAGATTGTTCACCACCGGGCAGGCTTTAATAGGAGTGATAAGGTTTGCTTTTGTTCTGGGGCTCTTCCTTAATCAGCCTGTCTCCTCCTGATTTTTCTATCGCCGCACTCCATCGCCCAACTTTCATGTGCCGAGTCCCAGCTGCAAGCAAATCTTGTTAAAACGGCCTTGTTCAAACACGGGCACCGGGTTTGTTCCCTAGAGCTGCGCCGCGGCTGGATGGAGCGCGGGGCTGCGGGAATCAAAGCGCTCCTCGGCCTGTGTATTTTATAATTCATTGCATAGCTAAGTTGTGGAATATATATATATATATTTATTTTTTTTTTCCCCCCCTCCTCATCTAACAAGCTTGAAGCCTTTTCTTCCATATCTAAAGGAATATTATCCGAGGAGGCATTTGGGTAGGGGGGTTTAGAGACCCGCTGCTTTCCGTGGATCCTTTGTCAGCGGCGGAGCAGCTTCCCTGTGCCTTATTAGCATTGCGCTCCTGCGTTTCTTTTATAGCAGAGCCCTCTGCAAATAAAATTTTCAAAAGCTGCTGCTCTCGCCACCGCGAGTGGCGAAAAATAAAAGATGATGGAGTCCTGGGGGGGTTTCGGCAGTCAGGTTAGCAAACACCGAGACAAAGCGTGGCACGGAGCCTTCCCCTAATTGAATCCCTGGTTAATTTGGTCCTTCGTTTAATTTGCCCCCTGCTCCAGACGTCGGAGGATTCTCACTGAAAACAGCCCAAAACGTGCCTTTTTTTTT
>VXBT01012247.1:212603-228395 GCA_013400235.1 Oriolus oriolus | reverse complement strand
TTTTGATCCTCGCCTGCGAGTGCTCCCGGATAATTCAGTCCCCAAAGGCAGGAGCTTGCTGCGGGAAGCTGGAGCCGGGGAATGTGGAGCCCCTGTAATTAGAGGACGACTCCAAAGGGTTATTTAGATCTTGCAGTTGGCTTTGGCTGCTCGGCACAGGCTGGGACCTGCCCCGCCGTCACCCGGATCAGCTGCTCCTGCCGGCCCCCGAGAGACTCCGAACTTGCCCGATTTTTATTTTTTTTCACTTCCCCGGTTGTTTGGGCATTTTTAATGGAGCTGAAATTCAAATCCACGGAAAGCGGCGGCGGCCGCCGGCCAGGTGTCTGCGAGATCTGGAGACCTGAGCTGCCTCGGTGCAACTCTGTCCCTAATTAAACCTGCCTGGCGCTGCTAATGGAGATTAGCGCAAGCAGGAGAGGCCGGATGGACTTTCCATCCAAGGCTCCTGGCGAGGTTCAGGGGTTTTACCCCGCTCCATCCTGTTAACTTGATCTGGGAACTGGGGGAGGGTGAGGAAGAGGAAGGGCAAGCCCTGGTTCTGCTTTGTGACAGCTTTTTTTTGGGAGCAGAACCAGTTCTAACCATCAGACCCAAGGCCACGGTGAGGGTGGTGATGATCCATGGAGCAGCCACTGGCGCTTCCCTGCCGGGAGCGGTGGTGGCAATCGGGTGCTCAAAGTTCTGCCCACCAGAGCTCAGAACCCACATTCCTGATATGTTTTGTGCTCGGATCCCCCAGATTCCTTCCCAGAAGCGCAGCCCAAGTACATCAAAGGTGGCAAACGCTACGGGCGCCGTTCCCTGCCGGAGTTCCAGGAGTCGGTGGAGGACTTTGCCGAGGTGACGGTCATCGAGCCGCTGAGCGAGGAAGCGCGTCCCGCGCACATCGCTTCCAGCCAGGAGGTGAGCAGGGAGGGGGTGGGTGTTGGGGTGGCCTTGTCACCTCTGGACGTCACTGCTCCCCACATCCAGTGAGGTTTGGGTGTGCTTGGGGCCTTCCCAGTAAAGGAAGGGTCACCGTCCTTCCCTGTCCCCAGGGTGGGCGTTGGGGTGGCCTTGACACCTCTGGACACGGCTGCTCCCCACCTCCAGAGGGGGTTGGGATGTCCCAGGAAAGGCCCTGGCCGCCCTCCTTGCCTGCCCCTGGGGATCAGCCATGCCAGGCAGCGCCTCCCTCGCTCCGTGTGCCGTGGGAAGTCGGGAAGGAGCCGGGGCTGACGTGCTCCTGGCGCCGCTGGCTCCTGGCTTGAGCGTGGGCCAGCAATTAAGCGAGGGCTGAGCCGCTGCCTCCGTGGCTAACGAGGTGTGGGCCGGGAGCAGACGGAGCACGTCCGCATCCATTAGTGCAGCTGCCAAAATCCGGCCGTGGCTGTGGCAGAAGGGATGGGGGAAAAGGGGTGGTGGGCAGCAGAGCCCCTCAGCTTTCAGCCGCTTTGGGTCAGCGGCATCTAATTGCTCCAAAAATCCACATTCCTGGTTTTGTGCTCCAGATTTGTGGCTCTCTTTGTGCCTTCAGTCCCAGAATCTCCTCTTGCTTCCCCAGGCAGGAAAGCCAGAGGAGCTGAGTGGATGGGGTTGGTGGGGTGTGTGAGTTTCCCTGGAGCTGGGCTGCTTCCAGCCTGCCCTGCTGTGCCAAGTATTGTTGATTCAGGAGCATGTGGTGGGAGTTTTTCCACTGGGAAGGAGAAGCACTGCTGCCTTCTCCCTCCTCTGTCTCGTGGCTTCACTTGGAGTTGGGAGCCTTGGCAGCCACGTTTGCAGGGGGACACCCAACCCTGCGTGGGAAAGCAAGGGAGGAATTCCCAATTTCTGTGGTTCCACTGTTATTCCGGTGCAGCTGAGCTTAAAAATGATTAAAAAAACCCCAAACCAACACCTCAAAGGAAAGCTGTTCCACCACACCCAGCTGTTTTTCCCTACTCCCCGTGATCTTTGCTCAGCGCCACAGGGATGCTCATCCATCTCCTGGTGTTGGCCACATGGGCTGCCCTGACCTTGGAATCGATGTTAATCCGCCCACACTCCCCAGGGAAGCGATGTCCTTGGTGGAAGAGGCCACTCTAATCTTGCCCCTCGGTTTTAGCTGTCACCGAGGTGTCAAAGGGTAGTCTATTAACAAGGTCAGTTAATTAACCCAGGCCGTGTGTAACCACGTTGTGCCATGGGGGTTGCATCAGCCTCCTGCTGGGAACGCTCCTTGCACCTTTTGGGCTGATGGGACACTTCATTCCCTTGCAACTGGAGCCAAAACCAGGCTAAACCTGTGAAATCCCATCTTCATCAGCATTGCTGCCTCGTTCCCTGAAGCAGATCCTCTTGGTATGCGTGGAACTGACTCGCTGGAAGGTGCTGAGGGGTCCCAGGGGAGTGTTGGAGACTCCTTGGGATGCACTGTCTCCTTGGGATTTGGCTCAGGGAGCGGCCTGTGCCCGGTTCTCTCCTGTTGTGTGTACAAACACGCCGCTGCTGCCGGCGTTCCGCAAGCCTGCCCCCGGCCCGGGCTGTCCCTGGCCTGGGAACTGGGACAGGGTGCCTTAATTGGTGCTTGCTCCCAAGCAGTGCCAATTAAAAGGGCTCAGGCTCTGTCTGAGAGGTTTCCTTCCCTCTCTCCCCTCGTAAACACGACGGGAGAGGCTGGAAGGCTGCTCTGGGACCGGCGGCCCCGGGGAGGCTCCCTGGCCTCCATCCCCAGGGGTTTTTTCAGGTGCTGCTGGATAAAGTAATGAGCAGCTGGGTCTGGATTTGGCATTGCCCCTGCTGTGAGTATGGAGGTGGTGGTGGGGTCCTGAGGGTCCCTCTGACCTGCAGGAGCTTGTCCCCATGGATGCTGGCTGTGCTGGCTTCCCAACCTCCCCGTGGAGCGTCTGTCAGCTCCCCTTCCCCAGCTGCTGGCTCTGCTCCAGGAAAGGCCCCTCCTGCTTGCAGCTTCAAAAAAAATTTGGGTTGGAAAAGACCCTAAAACCCATCTCATTCCAACCTTCTGCCATGGGCAGGGACACCTTCCACTAGTCCAGGTTGCTCCAAGCCCCATCCAACCTGGCCTTGAGTTTGTAGAACCTGCTGGCACATCCCGGTTCTGTCCCTTCGGTCCCTGCTGGAGCCGCTCCCTGCCATCCTCTGTGTGATTGCTTCTGCACAGAGTTGATTCCAGCACAGCCTGGCCTTGGAGCAAAACATCCTGGGAGGCTCAGGTTGAAACTCCTGGGTTTTGGGTCCTCAGCGTGAGACTCTCAAAGCGGGACTGCCCTGGAAAGCCAGGATTTGTGGACACCAGCTCAGGATAGAGGCTGCTCCCAGAAGAAGCGCGTGACCGGTTTGGCTGGTGCTTTGGAGCTGAAGGCACCTGGCAAAGCGAGGCAGGGAGATTTGCCACCTTTTTTAGGGTCTGTGTTCCGGCTGCTCAGCCTGTGGAGCTGCCGTGTGGCTCTGGGAAGAGCGGGGTCCATCAGCACCGGGGCGAGGCCTCACCTCACGGCGCACGGAGCAGCACGGGCCCGGCGCGCGCTCCCCATCGTCACTTTAATTAGCAATATATTCCGGGGGAGAACAAAGCTCTGGCTGGCTGGAGCAGATGGCAGGGGGGGAGAGGTGGCTGCTGCCTCGTTCCGGGCAGAGCAAACGGCACAGGCCGCAGATGCTCGCCCGGCCCAGCGCCGCAGCATTCAGAGCCACGGCCATCTGCTCCGCGGGCCGGCCCAGCACGCGCCTCCCGAAGGGGAACGCATTCCTGGGATCCCCGTGGGTGTGACCCGTGGCCAGCTGTAGCACTGCCGGGGCTGGGGGACAATGAGGGCCTGACATCGGGATGTCCCGGCCTCCTCTTTGTCCCCTCGCCGGCGGTGGCCGACCCCGAGCCCCCGGTGCACAAAGGGCCCCCCCCGAGCCCTGCACAGGGAGGGAGGGAGGTCACACGAGCGCCCCGGGGTCGCTGTCAGGGGTTTGCCAGCCCGCAGCCCCCTGGCTTTGTTCAGCCTCTTCAAGTTGTTGGTGTTGATGGGATTGTTGTGGTTTCATCGAATCCCAGGATGGGTTGGGTTGGAAAGGAGCTTAAGGCTCATCCCATCCCATCCCCTGCCATGGGCAGGGACACCTTCCACTGTCCCAGGCTGCTCCAAGCTGTGTCCAGCCTGGCCGTGGACACTTTCAGGGTTGGGACAGTGGCAGCTTGTCTGGTTTTGCTGCAAGTCCTAGAAGTGAGGGGGTCTGGTGCTGAATTAATCTGATTCTATATGAAAGTATTTATGTTGCTCGTGCAGAAAGACTCGGGCACAGAGGATCTGCCTCCTGAGCATCGCTGGCAGGGTCCCCTCAGTGTCCCACCTCTCCCCAAGGATGAGGATGGGTGCCTGCAGGGGGGTATCTCTGGCACTCAGACAGACCCTCTCTCTGCACAAAGTTTTCTGCATTTTCAGATGGTAATTTCATAGAATCCCAGAATGGTTTGGCTTGGAAGGGACCTTAAATCCCATCTCATTCCACCCCCTGCCATGGGCAGGGACACCTTCCCCTATCCCAGGCTGCTCCAAGCCCCGTCCATCCTGGCCTTGGACACTGCCAGAGATCCAGGGGCAGCCACAGCTTCTCTGGGCACCCTCTGCCAGTGCTTCACCATCCTCCTTGTAAAGAACTTCCAGGGGTGGGATTTGATGGCACCTGTTGCCTCAGCTCCTGCTTTTTGTCCCTCGTGGGACGCTGCGATGCTGCGGCAGCCGAGGGCCCTTGCCTGGTCCGGCAGCTGAAATGGGAACAGCAGCGGAGCTAAAAAAAGTCCAGTGACCTAATCCAGTTTCCATGGCAACGTTGTAGATTAATGGCTTTTAGCTGTAATCTCAATGAGATGTATTGAACTTTTCTGTGATGATTTAGAGCCTCTTTCTGTCCCGGGTGACTTTGACTCCAAATCCATCAGTCACGTGCGGGCGGGAGTATCCACTTGTACCGCTGCAGGAGCAACATCTGCCGCTGCTAAAGCAGGAGTTAATGTTGTGGAGCATCACGTGGGAGTAAATACCCTGGGCTGGTACAACGTGTAGTACATGAGGAAATCACCTTAAACGCTGTGCTTTTGCTCCTGGTGCTGCCTGAGCTGATGGGATGCTGCCAGAGGGAGCGGGATGGTTTAAGACCACCAAAGAGTGTTTTTTTGGTTTGTTTGTTTTTCCCCTCTGTGAAGCTCAGTAAAGAGCTTGTTGACAGCACAGCCCTCCCCCTGTCACAGAGCTGCAGTTAGTGGAGGAGTTTTGCATTTGGCTTGGCTGAATATGGGGCAAAATAGGGGAAAATAAGGTTCTGGAAGGAAAGAATAACCCGGCTGTCTGCAGCCCGTGATCTCCCCTGCATCCCCATTCCCTCGACCATCAATACCTCAAAGAAAAGCAGCGTGGTTTGCTTGGAGGGAAATCCCTTCCCTTCCTCCCCAGCACCCTGCCAGGCTCTGGTCTGTCCCCTCTCCTGGGTCATTTGCGGGGTTTGAGGCGCCTCTGGGGTTTCTCCCCACCGGAGAGCCGCACGTGCCACAACAAGGCAGGATCAAAGAGCCCTGGATTCCCAGCCCAGCCTGCAGGGAGATGAAAGCCTAGTGGCGTTGCTGGAGCCCTGCAGCTCCTTGGATGCTGATCCCAGAGTCTCTTTCATTCCGGGGATGTCTTGCAGTCGGAATAACTCGGGAACCTTTCGTTCTCTCCCCAGCACTGGAAGACGCGAGGCAGCGAGGAGTACGAGGCCGAGGGTAAGAGCAGAGAGCAGCACCTGGATGTGCTGATTCTCATTTCAGCTCTGAAGAGGGATCAGAGGAGCACGTGGAGAGGGGCTCTGGGGGTGTGGAGCATCCCAGCCTGGCTGGTGCAGAGCTCAGGAAGGGGCAGCTGGGGCATCCCCCGAGCTGGGGATGAAAGCTAAGGCGGGGCACATCTTGTGCCGTACCCCCTCTGCCCTCTTCATCCTGCTGTGGGTGTTCCTGGGGTCCCTGACCTCTGTCCTGGCCCCACTCCTGCCCCGGGGGGCTCTGGCTGTAGTGGAGCCTGGTGGGCACTAGATGTCAGCAGGGACCAGTCGTTAAAAGGTCCCTAATTGTCCCAGAATTATAAAATCGTGGAATGGTTTGGAAGGGATCGTAAAGCCCACCCAGTTCCACCTCGTGCCATGGGCAGGGACACCTTCCACTATCCCAGGGTGCTCCAAGCCCCGTCCAACCTGGCCTTGGACACTTCCGGGGATGGGAAATTTCTCTGGGCACCCTGTGCCAGTGTTTCACCATCTTCATCATAAAAAACTTAATTAGGTCAGCACCTCTTCCATATTTCAGCTGCTCTCTAACCCCTTCCCCATCCAAAGGGGCCAACTTTGTTCTCCTAAAGCTGCTTTTCCAGCCCCAGGAGGTGGCCTCGCAGCTCCCTTGATCCCATAACTGCCCAGGGGAGGAAGGGTCCCTTTTCCATCTATGCCAGCTGCCCTTCCCTGGCCACCAGCCCACGTTGGCCACTGGACTCATCCACATTCCCAAAGATTCTCCTGGCCAGAGTCCCAGCTGCTGGTCACTCTGCACCTGGTCAGGCATCGGGAGTCCCCATCCCAGAGGAATTTGAAAGCCCTGGGGATGTGGCACTTGGGGACATGGGGCAGTGGTGGCCTTGGCAGTGCTGGTTGGACTCAATGGTCTTAGAGGGCTTTTCCAACCTCAACAATTCCGTGACTCTGTGGACACGAGGCTCCTTCCCCTGGGGTGGCACGTGGGAGTGGGATGCTGAGCAGAACCTCCTGGTTCTTCTCAGTCCGATACTGCTGGGACCGGTACCTGTACCCCGAAATCCAAAGTGTGCTCTGAGCAGGATGGCCAAAGGATCCCTTGGGATCTGCAGAGCCACAGAGGAGCTCTGCCCACCTCAGCAGCAGGTCCCCAGTGGGGTGCAGAACCCCCAGATCTTCTGGTGCTCGCTCCCGACCCCGCAGCGATCTCCTCCATTTCCAGGACAGCTGCGCTTCTGGAACCCCGACGACCTGAACGCCTCCCCCGGTGCCTCGCCGAGCCCAGACTGGATCGAGGAGAAACTTCAGGAGGTCTGTGAGCACCTGGGGATCACCAGGGACGGCCACCTGAACAGGAAGAAGCTGGTTTCCATCTGTGAGCAGTACGGGCTGCACGCAGCGGCCGGGGAGGTGAGCGACCACCTACGGACCCATCCCACCGCTTCCCCCGCCTGGGCTTTAGTGTGGCTCCCCAAAATCCCTCCTGGGGCTCCCCACAAGCACAGGTGGCCGCTTGGAAAGGAGTTTCCAGCTCCAGCTCCTGGTTTTCCAGCGAGGTTTTTGGTGCCAAAGCGTCGGGCTGCTGTAGGAGAAGGCAGCTGCCGGCCGGAACCGTGGCGTGCGTGTCTCCTCATGCGATCACAGAGCCACCTGGAATTCAAAAACACATCTTGGATTCCAAGCATGTCTCCTTAATCCTAGGAATTCTCTAGCTAGACAGCAAATATGGGTTAAATATTCATAGGTGGTTGCTTTTGACTTTGTGAAGGCCTGTGGGCTCTTTCTGCCCTGCAGCAAGAGCCCGCGAGAAAATGAAACCCTCAGCAAAAAAAAAAAAAAACCAGCTCCTGTCAATTTAGGATTTAGTTTTATTTAAAAAGTCAGATTTTTTTGCATCTTAAGATAACATGGCTTGTAATAATTTCCTCCACAAAACATGTTTCTGGGCAGGTATCCCTTTGCAGCGTTCACAGTGGAATGTTTTCAGGGTATTAAGGCAGGAAATGGAAAAGATAAACTGTAGACAAAGAAATAATCTGAACATCTCCAGTCCTATGCTTGTCAAAAAGCAGCGTGCCCTGAAGCATAAAACAGATTTATGATAACCTTGCAGTGTCTTAGGGGTTTTGTTGCCTGGTCACTTCAAGCTGCTCAGGCTTTGGCATCTGTCTCAGCACCTTGAGCTCAATTCCTGAGGTCACCCTGTCTCGGGAGCAAAATGAAATGAGTTTTTTTTTCAAGCTGCCTCATTAAACAGCGGCTCCAAGATGACCAGGAGCTTTTTTTTCCTGGTGTGTGTGTGTGCCTGCAATTTTCCATGTGGAGAACATGGGAATGTGCCAGGCTGAGGTACCAGGTAACTCTTTGCTTTACTCTTTTCGGAGCCTTGGGAATAGGATGTTTTCTCTGTGCCAGATTTGTTGGGCCTTTTACAGGATTTCTGTCTCCTTGCAGGTGCTGGAAGAGGTGCTCCATAACCTGGAGCAAGATGGGACCATGAGCATAGAGGACTTCTTTTATGGCCTGTTTAGAAATGGGAAATCTCTGACACCTTCGGCATCCACTCCGTACCGGCAGCTGAAACGGCACCTCTCCATGCAGGTGAGAAAGTGAGAGGTGAATCCTGGGGTAAAAGGAGCAGGAGAATTCCTGAACAATTGCCACCCAGCCTGTCTCTTCCTCTTCCTCAGCATTTGTCCCTGCAGGGGCAGCTGTGAGGGTTCCCCTGTTCCGTGGAGGTGGTGGCAGTGAGCTGCCCACGCTGCTCCAAAAGCAGATTTCAAATTCTCTCTCAGGAAAAGCTCCTTTGGGAGAGATAAAACAGAAAACTCCACAGTAAAGGAGATGTGGCTCCCCTTTGAAGTTCTGTGGCTTGGAGAGGGCTCTGGCAGCCTGTGGGGTGCAGTATGGAAAGAGTAGAGCCTTGTAGAGTTCGAGGGTGGTTTGGGTTGGGAGGGACCTTAAAGCTCATTCCAACCCCCTGCCACGGGCAGGGACACCTTCCACTCTCCCAGGTTGTTCCAAGGTCCATCCAGCCTGGCCTGGAACACTTCCAGGATGGGCCATCCCATATAAACTGGGTGCCAGGGGGAAGTGGTGTCTGGGATAGGCTGTGGACATGCAGGTCCCACATCTCTACTCCAATTATTGTTTTTATTCTGAGAGAGAGTTTGAAATCTGTTCCTTGTCTTTGCCTGGAAGCTGAGGGCCTTAGCCAAACCATCTCTCCAAGTGCTCCCTGCAGCTGTTTTAGGGAAGGTGACACTCCAAACCAAAAATGAACAGTGGAAAACCCTTCTGGAGCATTGAGGCCAGCTCTGAAGCTGCTGCTCCTCGGATTTATTTGAAACCCCGAGTGCCTGGTTGTGCCCCGGTGCCGCAAGGTCAGCAGCGACGCTCTCGCCGGGTTTTTGCTCGGCACTGAGGAAAAGCAGAGCTTAATCCTTAATCTCTGGAGCAGTGCTAGGGAAATTCCATTGATAAGCCCTTGTGGGCACTGCCTTTGCCCCGTCACACCCTCATCCTCTCTCACAGTCCTTCGACGAGAGCGGCAGACGCACGACCACCCCGTCGGCCATGCCCAGCACCATCGGCTTCTCCCTCTTCTCCAGCCTGGATGACGGGATGGGCTACGGCTGCGTGGAGGGGGTGCTGGACTGCTGGCACCAGGAGGGCATAGAGAACAGCCAGGAGATCCTGAAGGTAACCCCCAGCTCCATCTCACCCCTGGTTATGAGTATTTTTTTCTCCCCATGTCAGTAGCTGAGGTTTTTTTTTCTTTTTCCTTTCCAAAATCCCTGGTTTTTCCCCCTTTTAAAACTTCCACAGAGAAGCTGTGGCTGCTCCATCCCTGGAAGTGTTCAAGGCCAGGTTGGATGAGGCTTGGAGCAACCTGGGATAGCGGGAGGTGTCCCTGCCCACGGCAGGGGGGTGGAACGGGATGATCATTAAGATCTGCTCCAACCCAAACCATTCTATAATTCTATCAAAATTCCCAGTGCTAGTGACAAGAGATATCTGGGAAATTTCCAGTCATTTCCTTTATGGTGCATCCCAGAGAACAAGAAGCTAATGATAAAAATACAGTGGGATTTCCAGCCTAGCTCGAAGAGGTCACCTATATTTGTTAGGAAGCAATTGAATTCCTCTCCCTCCCTGAACAGCTGCACCTGCAAACCTCTCAGCACTGGGGTGACCTGAATTGTTGCTCATGCTGAGGTGGAGGACAGCACTTGAAACCCTGCCTAGTCCTCAGTGTTCCATTAGGCAGAGTAGAAGGGTGATGGGGATGAAATCAGGCACCTGAATAAATCCATCCCTGTCCATCTCGTTAGAAGCTGTGGATGGGAGAAGAAAATTTCGTGTGACCATCACTGGATTGCCAACAAGGACTGTGATTGTCCTGGTTTTTAAATATCCACGTGGAAAGGGAACATCCAGGCTGTGATAACCTCTGCCGTTGCTGGGGATTTAAAACCCGCTCGTAACCTCACACGGTTTGAGAAGGTGGGACCAGATTTGTGTGTCCACCTTCGCCTTGCTGCTTTCCACTGCAAAATTGCCTTGTACTGGTGGCACTGGGGTGGTTTCCTCAGTGTTTCAGCCCCACCCCAAGCGCTTTGCTTTGTGCTCCTGCAGGGTTAGGTTGAATCACAGAATCACTTAGGCTGGAAAAGGCCTCTTAAGACTGAGACTAACCGTGGATTTAGCGCTGCCTTTTTCACTGCTAAACCCCGTCCCCGAGTGCCACATCCATATGAGTTTTGAACACTTGCAGGGGAAAAAAAGGCCTTTCTTCAAAGGGGATGAACTGGATGGGCTTTAAGGTTCTTTCCAACCCAAACCATTCTGGGATTCTATGAGATTCTGAGCAGTTGCTGATGATAACTTGCCTTCTAAGAGGTGGGATCCTCACCATCAAATCCTTCCTGCAGAGCTGCTTCTGTGTTGCCTCTGTTGCAAGGGCTGGTTCTGTTTAACACAAACATCCCCAACCACCCTCTGGCAGCAGCTGATCCTTGCCGGGCCTGGTGTTGTTATGATGCCTAAAAAGGCCAAGCTGGAAACAGAGACCAGACAGGAGTGAGGGAATAAAGGTGGATATTTATTGGAAAGGCCTTCAGAGGCACACCCTGGGCAGCCCAAAGATGGACAAGTCATGAGTTCTTCACACTGTTACAGGTTTGGTCCATTTGCAGATCAGCATAAATTGGCCAATTAAACTTTAGCTAATGATGGAACTGCCCCTCAGCTCGCCCCCCTTCTCAAGGTGCTGGGTTACACATTTTGGGCCTGGGACGGGCTGGGTGTCCTTGCAGAGCAGGCCTGGAGAGGCTTTGTTATGTCCGTGTGAGCCTGAGAGAGCAGCAGCTGCCAGGCTGCGAGGCAGCTCAGAGTCACACACTGGGAATGCAGAATTTTGAAAAAACACAAGAGTTAAACCCTAAGGCACCAGTCAGACCCTGCAGGGCATTAGTGCATTTCATCAGGCCTGGCCTTCCTTTCCTCTTGGTCTTGCAGCACAACCAGGACACTTCCCATCCCCACAGCTGGCAGCAGCTCTGCGTTGTAGGGAGGTGGCGGAGATGTCTGGTTCATTGCCCCCGGGGCGTTGGTGACAGATTAATTAGCGAGCGAAGATCTCTTCCGAGCCTTGTTTTACCCTGTCAAGCCCTGCTCAAACGTCTCCAGGCTGCTGCGGGAGGCTCGTTCCGCTCTAAGGACGCGTTGTTTCCGCAGGCTCTGGACTTCAGCTTGGATGGGAAGGTGAACCTGACAGAGCTGACGCTGGCGCTGGAGAACGAGCTCTTAATCACCAAGAATGGGGTCCACCAGGCAGCCCTGGCGAGCTTCAAAACGGAGATCAGGCACTTGATGTGAGTCTCGGGGATCGCTGGATGCGCTGCTTCCCGCTCCGCGTGGCCAGGCAGGAGCTGAGGGAGCGGCTGATGGATGGTGGTGCCCTGAGGGGCACTGGAAGGCTCAGTTCTCTGTTGGAGCGCTCAGAAACTTCCAGCTGTCTTGGAAAAGCGCTCAACCCTCCAAGGATGGCGGAAAAATGTAGTTGAAGGATAAAAAAAATGGAAGCAGCAGGCCCTTCCTGGTCTGGGGATGGTCTGGGAGTGGTCACTGCTGTCCGGAGTGGTCACTGATGGCCAAGGAATGCACGGCTCAGGGCAGAGGCTGGAGGAGTTTATCAGTGCCTTTAATCCAAACTGATTTGGGGCATTACAGAGGTTTTCCCGTGTGGGAGATGTGGAGGTGAGGTACAAACCCACCGTAAATCCCAATGTTTTTCCTTTGAAAGTCAACACAGTTTGGCTTTGGGCCAGACTTGCTGTGCAGGTTTCTCTATTGAAAAAGAAGGCTCCAGAGAGACCTCAGAGCCCCTTCCAGGGCCTAAAGGAGCTCCAGGAGAGCTGGAGAGGGATTTGGGACAAGGGATGGAGGGACAGGACACAGGGAATGGCTTCCCACTGCCAGAGGGCAGGGATGGATGGGATATTGGGAATTGGGAATTTCTGGCTGGGAGGGTGGGGAGGCCCTGGCACAGGGTGCCCAGAGCAGCTGTGGCTGCCCCTGGATCCCTGGAAGTGCCCAAAGCCAGGCTGGACGGGGCTTGGAGCAGCCTGGGATAGTGGAAGGTGTCCCTGCTTGTGGCAGGGGGGGGAACAAGATGAGCTTTAAGGTCCCTTCCAACCCAAACTATTTCAGGATTTGAACTGGGGGGCTGGATCACGGCTGAAGATCTCAAGTGTTGAGGTCTCAGGATCTGTGGGGATACCAAGACATGGCCAGAGCTGTTTGGGTACAGGTTCAAATCCAGTGACTAAATGCAGCTGATAAAAACCTTTGAGATGTTTCCCAGCCTCTTCTCTGACGTTTCAAACACCCTTTTTGGGGGAGCGGTGAGGGCTGACCTAATCCGGGCTGGCTCTGCTCTCTGCAGGGAGAGGTTTGACCAAGTGGCCAGGGAGAAGGAGAAGCTGCGCTCGGACCTGGAAAAAGCGGAGAAGCTGAAATCCCTGATGGCCTCGGAGGTGGACGATCACCACGCCGCCATCGAGCGCCGCAACGAGTACAACCTCAGGTGGGGCATCCCCAAATCGTCCCTCCCTCCTTGGTGCCACTTTCCTGGCACTGCAGGGACTTGGTGACCACCCAGCCTCACCCCCAGCAGCGTTTGCCGCCTGCTTCCTTTAACGAGCTCCTCTCCCCCTGCTCCGGTGGCTCGGCAGGAAGCTGGACGAGGAGTACAAGGAGAGAATCGCCGCTCTGAAGAACGAGCTCCGCAGAGAGCGGGAGCAAATCCTGCAGCAGGCCAACAAACAGAGGCTGGAGCTGGAGCAGGAGATTGAGAAGCTGAAAACGGATGAGAACTACATCCGGGACCGCCTGGCCCTGTCCCTGAAGGTAACGGGGACGAAACGCAGCCGGGATTTCCCCCAAAAAGCAGAGATACCCTGGGAGGGGGAGCGACTCTTGCAGCGTGGTCCTTGTTGAGAGGATGAGTTCTGGGCTATGCTGAGCTGGCCAAAAGTCATTTAAGCAGCAAGACAGAGGCGTGTCCATGAGAATTGGTGTTCTGGGCACCTCTGTGGGTTGTTCCATGGGTTCCTAATCTCCAGTTCAAATCTCTGCCGCCATCAAGTGCGGAGTGTGCGTGTGCACAGCTGTCCAGCCAGGAGATAAAACATCTTGATCTGATGCCAGGATGATTTTTTGCTTTTTCTTTTATACCCTTTTTATACACTCTTTTATGTAGCTTTTATGTATTCTCAGTGCTTTTAGCCCACACAGTTATAACTCTTTAAGTTTGATCACTTCCCTCAGACCCAATATCCCGTTAAGCCAAGAGCCCAAACACCCTGGAAACCCCAGACCCCGAGGGCCTCTCCAGAACACATTCTGTAAACAAAGCCAGGCCCAGCCAGGGGAAGGTTCCTCGCTGAGGGGTCTCGCTGGAGTCCCTCCCTGGGCAATCTTTGATAGATGTGCTAATTAGCAAGGCCTATAATTGCACACACATCCCATCGTGGGGGGCCATTTCTCCGGGGGGCATTTCGGGGTGCATTTCGATGTGCATTTCGGTGCCCCTGAGGGTCCTTCAATAAACACCGAGGTAAAACCCTTTTTCCCCTCTTAACCATGTTTAGCTCTCTTCATTTTAAGACCAGGAAAAGGCATCAGATCCAATTTAAAATAATTGGTTTAAAAACAAATAAACAAAACAACCACCTAAAGGAAACTTGCTATGATGCCTTTTGATAATTTGTCGAAATTCCAATATTCACGCTTGCCGTGGCAGGCATGGGTTGGGTGTGGATGGATTCATAACTCCAATCACCACCTGAAGCTTGGAATGATGTCATGCTGCGATTTCATTGGGATTACCCTTGTTTTGATGAGTTAACACACGCTGATTTTTCCTCCTCCAAGTGCTGAGGCTGTTGTGGGGTTTTTTTTGTTTGGTCCAGGAAAACAGCCGCCTGGAAAACGAGCTGTTGGAAACGGGAGAGAAACTGGCCGAGTGTGAAAGTCTGGCGAGCAAACTGCAGAGGAACTTGGAAAATGTCCTGGCTGAGAAGGTAAATCCTCCTTTTCCCAGTGGGGTTTCAGAATTAAATCTCTTTTAAGTTGCTGCACTCGAGCTGCTGGTTTAACTGATATGCAGAGGCTTTTGGGGTCCTTATCCAGATTATCCAGGCACGGCCTGCCTTGGTGACATGGATTGCCTTCCAGCTAAGGAAAATAAAGATATTCCACCTTAGCTGTAATTGTATTCTAATTAAAGCAGGGAGCCTTAGAGTGAAGCAATCATCCTGTAGATCTGCGGGGATTTTTCTTTCCTCGAGCAGAAAGTTTTGGATAGGCCCAACTTGCAGGTCCTTTCTAGGGAAGATGATGCAGGAAGAGTGAGGTTTGACGTGGCATCTCTGCTGGAATTAGGTGAAAATCGAGGTGAACAGCTGATCGTGGCTGTATGACATTGAACTTTCCAGAATATCAGCTTCTCCAAAGATGTTGGAGTTTGTGCATCCATCCATCATATATTGGGATTTCCAGCTCTCTTGAAAGCTTGGGATTACTTACCACACTGAGATGTGCACAGGCTAAGGTGGAAAGCTGTGATCTGGAATCAGAGTGAGCACTCACGAGAGCTGTGCTAGATGGCAGACAATATTTTTTGGGAAATCACTCATTCCCTGCTTGGAGGAAAGTACAGTTTCTTTACTTAAAACAAAAATCCCGAGTGAAGAAATCCTGAGTGGAGAGAGGGTGCAGGACTGCTTGGAACGGCATCCATGCTGTACTGAGCAGGGCTGGGGAGTGGGTGGGTGGATAACTGGATATTCCATTCCTGTGCTCCAGTTTGGTGACCTGGATCCCACCAGCGCCGAGTTTTTCCTGCAGGAGGAGAGGCTGGCCCAGATGAGGAGCGAGTACGAGCAGCAGTGCAGGGTAAGTGGAGCTGACATCTGGCTCCTGTGTCCACCAGGAGCATCACAGAATCGTTTAGGCTGGAAAATCCCTCTCAGATTGAGGCCAACCATTCCCTCAGCACTACCACGTCCCCAAGTGCCACATCCTCACTGCAAACAGCAGCACAAGGGGTGTTGGAAAGCTCTTCCCACAGAAGCAACTGGCTGAGCTAAGAGGATGAGGTGCCCCCAGGGTGGGCTGGAAGAGGGTGCACGGAGCCCTGGGAATTCAGAGTTGCAGGAACTTAGAGGAGAAATAAGATACATCCACATTTTGCTGGTTTTCAGAGCAGAAATATTTTTATTAAAATCAACCTGAGAATTGAAAGTTTGCCTTCTCCTCCTCAAATCTTGTATGGTCGAAAAACTTTAAGATGAGCCTGCAGGTTATCTATTTACACATCTGCTTTCTGATGTCTGCTGTAGTACTGGTGCCATGATGATTTTTTTGCTTTTTCTTTTATACCCCTTTTATACACTCTTTTATGTATTCTCAGTGCTTTTAGCCCACACAGTTATAATTCTTTAAGTTTGATCACTTCCCTCACACCCAATATCCCGT
>VXBT01012247.1:195010-212463 GCA_013400235.1 Oriolus oriolus | reverse complement strand
AGCTGTGGCTGCCCCTGGATCCCTGGCAGTGCCCAAGGCCAGGTTGGACAGGGCTTGGAGC
Source organism: Oriolus oriolus (assembly GCA_013400235.1). Taxonomy (NCBI): domain Eukaryota; kingdom Metazoa; phylum Chordata; class Aves; order Passeriformes; family Corvidae; genus Oriolus; species Oriolus oriolus. The sequence continues at coordinate 212,402 of VXBT01012247.1, read as the reverse complement.
AACCTGGGATAGTGGAAGGTGTCCCTGCCCATGGCAGGGGGTGGAACAGGATGAGCTTTAAGGTCCCTTCCAACCCAACCCATTTTGTGATTTTGTGATCTGCTCTGCAGGATCCTTTCCATCCAATGAAGGGCTGCCTTTGCAAAAGGCTGTTGGATTGGAAACAAGCGTGGCAGCTCTCTTGGGAAGCTGCAGTTTAAAAGCAAAAATTGTCTAGAGATGGGCGTTGAATCGACACTGCTCGATATGCAGCTGATTTCTCTATTTTTGAGGATGGCAGATAGAAATCAGTGCCCAGGGTTCACTTCCTGGGCCTTTCAGACCTGCAGGATTCTGTGTTTGCACACTCAGGGAGTTGTTTTCCTCAGTGACTGCCGTTCCTGGAGCGGAGTGCGCGGCACTTGGCACAAACCCTCGGGATGTTCCGCTGGCAGGCGGGCAGAAGGACCAGATGGTAAACGCAGTAATGAGGGGATCTCTTTCCTGATTTGATCTTTTGCTTCTGGTTTGGTTTCCCAAGTACATGGCGTTTGAGGAGGCGTTTCCCAACTGTTTGAAAATGTCAACTAAGCTGCTTTTTAATATAAGGTCACAGGAAGAAGGAATGAAGGGAGAGGTTCTGGAGTGTGTTGTACCTTCCTCTCTGAGAGTCTGGTACTGGAGAATCATCAGAGAGTCCCAGAATGGTTTGGGTTGGAAGGGACCTGAAAAACCAGCTTGTTCCACCTCTTGCCATGGGCAGGGACACTTCCACTATCCCAGGCTGCTCCAAGCCCCATCCAGCCTGGCCTGGGACACTTCCAGGGATCCGGAGGCAGCCACAGCTTCTCTGGGCACCCTGTGCCAGGGCCTCATCCTCCCAGCCAGGAATTCCTTCCCAATATCCCATTTATCCCTGCCCTCTGGCAGTGGGAAGCCGCCGCCCCTTGTTGTTTTGCTGACAGAAAAGGATGACTGTGGCCCTGTGGATTACTGACAAGACTTTCCCTGCTGTAATTCCCACCTGAACGTCCCGTGGTGGGACTGGGTCGATGCTCAGCTGCCTTGGTTCCTTTCCCTCAGCCTTTTTTTTTTTTCCCCTCCCTCTCAGGAGCTGCAGGACCAGATCGATGAGCTGCACTCGGAGCTGCAGGAGTACCGTGCCCAAGGCAAAGTGCTCAGGCCTTCCCTGAAAAATTCCCTGTCGGAAGAGTTTGACGTTGATGTGAAGACTCACGGCAACGGCGGGATTGAGCCTGACCAAGGTAAAAAAACACCTCCTACAGGACTGAGATCTGTGCTGTAGGTGTTTATAACATCTTGGAGGTAATCCCATGGAAACTTTCCCAGTGAGACTTGGTCACCACCTCTGTTTTGGCGTTTCATGTTAATTTGGACCACGACTGCTGAACTGTATTTAAAGCTGAAATTCGTGTTTGCAGTTAATTGGCTGTGTTTGCGATGGGATTTTGAGAGCTGCTCTTTTAAGCAGTTTTAAAATGATGAAATTATTCTGTTGAGAATTATATATATTTGTGTATTGTGTAATTCATATTTTTATAGTTACATAAATTATTGTCTAATTACTGTCGCTAAAGGACTTGGTTCAGAAGACTGCAACCCATTAAATATGAGCATAGAGGCAGAAATGGCCATTGAGCAGATGAAGGAGCAGCACCACAGGGATCTGCATCACCTCAAACAGGAGCTTGAAGACACAGTAAGTGTTGGAACGAGATGGTCTTTAAGGTCCCTTCCCACCCAAACCAATTTTTGGGATTCTACGATCCCAGTAAGAAATAAAGCCGAGCACTTAAGCATTGTTTCCAGGGAAATCAATATAAGATGCTGAACTGTAAATCAAAGTATTCAGTAGAAGGAATATATAAAACCAGATGGAAATATTGAGGAAAACATCCCTATAGGATATTCTGTGGAAAATGAATGAATCCATCCTGTTTTCCCTCCTCCAGGTGAGCCATTATGAAAAGCAGCTGGATGAGACAAAAGCCCACTGGGCAAAGGAGCAGGAGGACATGAGGCAGAAGTACACTGAGGAGATGAATGTCATGGAAAAGCAGATCACTGGCCTTAAAAATCAAATAGCAGAGCTGCAGGGAGAGGCAGCAGCGCTCAGAGAGCAGCAGGAGAAGCTCGACTGTAAATACAACGAGGAGAAAAACAAATTGCAGCTGCATTTCGATGAGGAAAAAGCCAATCTGCAGGAACTGCTGAGGCAGGAGCACGAAGATGATGTCAGGGCCAGACTGGAGCAGGTGAACGAGAAGTTCAGGCAGGAGCGGGAGGAGCTGATCCAAAACAGCGTCTGGGTGGAAGAAAAGATGAGAGTTCTGGTGCAGACGCTGCAGGAGGAGAAGGGGGAGCTGGAGCGCGGCTTCCACGAGCAGGTGAAGAGGCTGGCAGAGGTGCACGCCCTGGAGAAGGAGGAGCTGCAGGAAGAGCTGCTGAGGAAGCACGAGCAGGAGCTGGAGGAGGAAAGGTGAGTGTCACCAGGGTGGGGACAGCGCCGGAGCGCGGCGACCGGGGTGAACCTAGCGCGGAAATTCCCCGGTGTGTCATTCCGAGTGTCCTGACTGCACAGGGCTGTTCCTGCTCTGTTCCACAGCACTGGGCTCCTCTCCAGGGGTTTTTCTCTTCTGACCTTTCTCAAGCAGGTATTAAGATGCATTTTTAGCTCGCCCAGAGGCAACAATAGTGTTAAAGCATAACCAGGCGTGATTAACTCGAGCTCTGTTCGGGATCCCTGTGCTCCACAAATCTCTGCTTGGTCCTTTTTAAAATTGTGGGTTTGCAGAGTTCTTTGCTGAAGGAGGAAAGGGGTGGCTGGGAAGTGCTTTTAGCCAACATCGAGTGTCAAAAGAAACTGAAACCATCCTGGGGTGATGGGGGTGAGAGCATCTGCCACCCCCAGAATCTGAGCACAGGAACAGAAGGGCACATATTCCACATGAAATCTTTCCTGAGGACATTTCATGAGTTGTTACGCTTTCCCAAGGCAGTTTTTCTTTTTGCAGTTTCACCAAATTGCCTCAAATTTAATTTACGGCTTCCAGAAGCGCGCATCCAATAGTCAGTGAGGAAAAAAAAAAGTAAATTTCCAACTTGTTTTATTCAGCCTAAAATACCACTTTAACCTCGGAGGTAGTTTAGTAATATCTTATGTTAACCATGTCTAGGAAAAAAATGGCAAGTGACTATTTGAGAAGAGCATCTCAGGCACAAACTCAGTTTTCTGTGGACACACAAACACTTGTGAATAAATATGAAGAGACCCTCCAGAGTCTGGAAGGATGTTACCAGCGAGAGCTGCAGGAACTTGCTGAACAGCAAAGAGAGGAGAAATCCCAGTGGGAGTTTGAAAGGGATGAAATTGCTCAGGAGGCTGCTGAAGCCCACGAGCAGCTGAAGGGTGAAAAGGCTGTTTCTTCTGCCCTGACCCAGGAGAAGGATCTCCTGGAGAAAAATTTCAAGGAAGAAGTGAACAAGCTGGTGTGTGAGAGGGAGCAGTTGGAGAAGGAGCTGCGGGAGCTGAGGAATGCTGCCCAGGAGCAAGAGGAAAAGCTGAGTGAGAAAATAGCCCAACTCCAAAATGACCATAAAAAAGAGCTGAAGGAGAAAGATGAACATATATCCACAGTGGAGGAAAATGGGAAGCTGGTTAGGGAAAAGCTGGAGAGACTGGACAGCGAGTATAAGCGAGAGAAAGAAGAGTTCAATTCCAAACTTCTAGCTTTGGAGAGTTTAAACAAAGACATTTGTGAGAGAGCGGAGACGGAAAAGGCCGAGATGAGTTTGGAAATCTCAGACCTCCGAGGGAAAATACAGAAACTGCAGTGGGAAACACGGAGTTTTTCTGCCCTGCAGAGCCATTACAGGGTCCTGGAGAGCGAGTATGCGAAAGCCAAGAGCCAAATCGCTGCTTTTCCTGGTGCAGCTCCTCTGGGAGAGGATGAGGGTGTTCTCCAAAACCTGCAGAAGGTGCATGAGCAGGCAGTGAAGGAGAATGTCAGGATGGCTGCCCAGATCCTGAGGCTGCAGCACCGGCTGGAAGCGGCGGAGCGGGAGCCCCTGCAACCTCCCAGTCCTGGCTGCTCCCAGTCGGGCTCAGAACCCGAGGAGATAGATCCCAGTTTTGAAGGGCTGCCCAGTGATTGTCAAGATGTAGCCACAGGAGCAGATTTCAATGTCCTTCCACCTTTGGAGGCTGATACTACAGACCTGGAAGAAATGTCGGAGATGGATTCGGATTTGGAGGAGGGAGGTGTGAAAGGCAGAGCTGGCAGCCACCCTGAGGCACGGGGGTGTTGGATCCGAGGAAGTCAAGCAGCTCTGGATGCTGATGGCAACCAGGACTGTGACAAGAACCAAGAGCTCCTTTCTTGGGTGCCTCTGCTGCCAAATAAGAGAGATCTGGAGAAAGTTCCCAGGCCAAAAACGCTACACAGCGATGTCAAACAGCAGAAGGTTCATCTGCTAAACCACAGAATAGCTCCCAAAAATCAAGGGTTTGTTTCTGACGCTTCAAAGCTGCAGGTGGAGCTGGAGAAGGCTGAAGAACTGAGCGAAGCCTCTCTCCTGCTGGATCACACTCCTGAGGCAGCAAAGGGTGGCCTGAAGAGCGTAATAGCTCAGCTTTGGAAAAGGGTGGAAGAGCTGGAAGACAGATCCATGGCCCAGGCTGAACTTCTGTTGCTACAAGAAGAAATTCAGGTAGAAAACGAGGATCTGAAAGCTGAAATGATACAGTTAATTGAAAAAAATAAAGTGCTGGAAGACAACCTGCGTAGGCTGAGAAGGCTTCATTGTGAAGGAGAAGAAAGCGAGGTGGAAAGTGTCAAGTTTGAAGAGGAAAACACCAGGTTCCTCCAGCAAGTTAAAGAACTGGAAGAGGTTCAAGAACTGGAAGATGTCCAAGAACAAGCTGCTCAAGGAAACACAAATGTGCCCAGTAACACGAGAGGTGGGAAGCTGGAAGAACATCCCCCTGCAGTTACGAGCCAGGACAGGAACTCCCAAAGCGACGGCGCGGTGACGGAAGTGGGAAAAGCGGGAATGAGGGAGCCCGACCCAAAGGTGAAGGAGAAAGCCCTGGGTCACCCAGAGGCAGAGGAGAGGAAAGCAGTGACCCTGCAGAGCACGTGCACTGAGCTGCAGCAGAAGGTTGACCTGCTGAGGTAACGTAACCCGACGTTAGCCACTAACCCAGCGCTGCCTTGGCTGCTCCCTTAACCACCGTAGCTTAACTCTGATTTAACTCTTGAGTAGCAAACAGTGCCGTGGACTCCTAACTCCTCTAATCGTGGACACAGACCACTGGGATAAACCACTGTGTGTGACTTACTCCTCCCTGTGCCCGCCACCTAAGCAGGAGCACGTGCCAGCTGTCCTGTGTGTGGATGTCACCGTCGCAGTGTGTAGCTCGTGGCGCGGCACGAACCCGTTGTATTCCCGTGTCCAAAACCCGTGGTAACGCTTCCAGAGTGCTTTGTAGCTCTTACTAATATCACTTCACTCCGTTTTGTTCCCTTCTAGAGCTCGATGTTGCTCGCAAGGCTAAAATCGCTCCTGGTTTCGCCTCAGTTATTTCGGTTAAGGCTGTAGAATTGTGGTCATTTGAAATGCTAAAAGTGCTTCTATTTTTCTCAATATTTGAGGTAATATTTGAGAATTACAGGGACTTCTTTCCCAGTTAGGAACCCCTCAGGAGTGTGATATGCTAAATATAGTTATAAAACATATGTTCATTGTATTATATTCATCATAGGTTTTACCTACTTGTTTTTTAACTGCTGTATTTCAGCAAGATTTCTTCTTTTTTTTTTAATTGATAAAATGGTTACAAGTGGCTTAATTATTGTTCAGCTTCCTGCAGGAAATTGTTCTTTCAGGTGTCCCACCATGGCTAAGTTATTTCTGTGCAGTCGCCTGAGGACAGAAAAGGCACTTCCCAACCCTGCTGTTCCCAGAATTCTGAATTCCAGCTGGGGAAACAGCTCACTCTCCTGGCAATCTGCACATCGTGCTGTTAACTTTAAGGACTGAAAGACATGTAGAATATTAGTGTGAAACTTTTTAGATTTTAACTCACTTGAGCTGTACAAAAACATGCCCCGAAACCCCAGGGTTTTTTTTTTTAAAGTTTGTTGTAAAAATTTGGGGGTTTTTAAACAAACTGGGGAGCGCTCTTGCTAAATTCGTGTAAAATATAAACACACCATTTATACATAAAACAAGGCAATTGTAGCTTTGTTTTTGAAGCATTACAGGTAGCTCAGACTTGTGGGACTTTCTTCCTCCCCAGATGTCCTACAGGAGCTGTTCTCACTCATCTCCTGTCTCTGCCACAGGTGTGAGGCCGAGAAGCTCCGCGAGGAAAACGCCGTCCTGAAAAACGAAGTGACTTTATTAAACGAGGAAGGGAGCGCTTCCAGCCTGAAACTGAGGGAGCTGAATGGATCCAGGGAAGAAATGAGGTGAGGCTTCCATGGGGAATGTGCCCTGTGATGACTTCAGGCTGTTGCTGTGGCTCAGCCACGATGGGTCCATCCCTTCTCCCCAAGCTCCTTCGTGTGTTAGGTGCTGTACAAATCCAAAACGGGGTTATTTCACGGTGCTGTTGGAAATCCAGCAGGCTGACAGGTTATTCCCCATCCTTTTCCCTGCCCCAGCTTGTCCTGCCCGTTCCCAGAGCCAGGCAGGGGTTTAGCTGTAGGCACTGAGGTGACCCAGTAACGCACACGAGCACAGGACCTGCGTAGGAGCTGACCTGATGCAATTATTTGTGCTCCAGCAAAGGCAGGGAGAGGCTCATCTGACAGATTATTCCAGTGGTTGGGTCACTGGCAAGTGCAGAACCATCTGTGATCCTGGGGTTGTCCTTTCCCTCTGGAAAAGACCCGCTTGGGGCACCTCGAGAGGTTGAGCACTTGCCAAGTTGATGCAGAACAGGGGTGCTGAGCAATAAATAAATAAATATCCACAATTACCATTTCTGGTGATGTTAAAAAAAAAAACAGCCCGTTTTTGGAAGCATTTAAGGTTGGAAAAGACCTCCAGGATCATCAACCATTCCCCCCAGCACTGCCAAGGCCACCACCGCCCCATGTGCCCAAGTGCCACATCCACACGGCTTTTAAATCCCTCCAGGGATGGGGACTCCACCACCACCCTGGGCTGGACAACCCTTTCCATGAAGAAGTCTTTCCTAATATCCAATCTAAACCTCCCCTGGCACAACTTGAGGTGATGTCCTCCTGTCCAGTCTTGCAGTTGTGTATATTAATAATTGATTTTAATGTTAATGAGCTTTCACTTTTCCATAGGCAGAAGATAGAGGCTGTGAGAAAGGAGAAAGTGGCTGTGCAGAAGATGGTTGACAACCTGAAAAAGCAGGTGTGTGGCCTGAGCCCAGAACCTTCTCTGTAGAAATCATCACTGTTATCAAAGCTGTTCCTTGGATGGTCACAAAGGCAGCAGAAAACGAGCATTTTATAAATTTAAACTTTCTGATAACTGTTTAATTGCCTCTTTGGGATTGATTCGAGGTGTGTTTGACCTGGTCGTAAGACAGCAGCTGTAATTGTCCAGCTTACAGGCTTGAGAGCACTTTCCATAGTCAGCCTGGAAAGTTTATTTCATAGAAATATAAAGTTTAAACCTTTTGTTTCGTCATTCTTGTGTGATTCTCTGCAGTAGCCCATGGGAAATGGAGATTGTGATTCAACCTCTGCTCATTTCCCAGCTGGCTGGATCTGGGAATGATCCCAGTTGTATCCATGTGGCTGCTACTTTTATTTTAGGGGTGGCTTGTTATGAGAAGGTTTGAGTAGCTTTTACATTCCTGTCATCTTGGTATTGCTGAGGAAAATACTTGCTCAGAATAATCTGTTAGGATAACCCTCAAAATCTACATCAGCATGGCAGAGGGAAGGGGGAACAGTGGTGTGCTGGGTGCCTGATATGACTGATCTAATTAAGGCCAATTATGACAAATTAACTGGTTGGAGTCACTCTTAGAGTGGGACTTTCCAGATCTTTAATCACCTCAATAGAAAGGAAATATCCGAAACCTCCTTCCCGGTGTAAAATCCCTGCTGTCCCCGCTCAGGTGGCAGATCTGAAGACCAGGAACCAACAGCTGGACTCTGAAAATACAGAGCTCAGCCAGAGGAACTCCAAAAACCAAGCAGATGTGCAGGATCTCAATCAACAGCTGGCAAGGGTGCTCAAACAAAAGGAAAGGGAAGAGGGAAAGTGTGCCCTGGAAGAATGGGAAAAGGAGAGGCTGCTCCTGAAAGAGGAACTGGAACACTCCAAAGCAGAGGTACGGGATTTGGTGTGACAGTTGGGCTTCGGGTGTTATGGAATTGGCATCCCTGTCCTGGGACGTGCGTGGGATTTCAAAGCTGAGCTTTGCTAAGTGCTGGCTTAAACACAGCAGTTTAAGCCAGCCAACAGCCAGGAGGGAAAGATGTGCAGGTTTGTCTTGAAAACACGGCTTAGTGATGCCAAGTATTTCCCTGCTCCCTAGGTGCCATCCCAGCTCGATCCAGTGGCTGCAGCATCCTCTGCTTAAACTTTGGTGCTCTCTGAGTGTCCTGAGTTGGAATCTGAGCCTTTTTTTTTTTTTCTGCAGTCATCAAATACGGTGTCGTCTTTGGAGATGGAGGTGTCGAAAATGAAGGTTCAAGCTCATCTCCTGGAGCAGGAGAACCACATCCTCAAGCAGGAGCTGGAGAAGACAAAACAGGTGAGGCATCCTATTGCCCAGAGCAGCTGTGGCTGTCCCTGGATCCCTGGAAGTGTCCAAGGCCAGGCTGGACAGGGCTTGGAGCAGCCTGGGATAGTGGAAGTGTCCCTGCCCATGGCAGGGGTTGAGACTGGGTGAGTTTTAAGGTCCCTTCCAACCCAAACCCTTCTGGAATTTTATTTGAGTGCCATCAGATTCATTTTCACCATCTCTTAATGGATGAAAACTAAGAGATGGAAATAGTTAATTTCTTTAAAGAAAGGTCATAAAAGTAAGGGACTGTAACTCCCCTTGAAACAGTTCCCAGGTGCAATGCACAGTTCTTCAAATAAGGTTGGGTTCACTTAGACTTTGCCAAAAGATTTTTGGGAATAGTGGATCTGCAAAGAGAAGCTTTGGTCAAGATAAAAGATTTAAAGCTCTAATCGAGGAATAGACAGGGCAAATGGGATCCACAGGAGAACACTGTAACAGGAGATATGACCCATTTTAGCTCCATTTAAGGAGTGAGCTCCTCCAGCGTGTCCTGTCAGGGAGAATTCCTATTGCTAAACCCATCTGGAGATACCGGAGTCTCACAGCGTCTGAGGGTAATTGCCTGGAGAGCTCAGTTATCTCCTGTACAAGCACAGTTCAATTGGCTGTAAATATATGCTAATAAACACAGATAATGGAGGCTTCAAATGAGTCAGTTCCCTGATTAGGGCTCCACAAAGTCATTTTCTGCACCGTGTAAAACACTCAGCTGAGGCACCCAGTGCTCAGGGTAGATAATGGTCTTAAAAAGCCAAAGCAGCTGAGGCCTATTGAGAAACGAGTGGATTGTGGCTGGAGTGTAATTACAGGCAGGAGATGGAATGAGGAAAGGCAGTGATAAAGCACTGGGTCAGTTGGGAAAAGGATTGGAAGTCAGCAGTGCAGTGGTTTTCCCTCCATGTGTTTCAACACACGGTGATTTAGGTGGGAATGTTATGGAAAGATCCTTCCCTGGGAGGGTGGGGAGGCCCTGGCACAGGCTGCTCAAAGAAATTGTGCCTGTCCCATCCTTGGAAGTGTCCAAGGACAGCTTGGACAGGGCTTGGAGCAACCTGGGATAGTGGAATGTGTCCCTGCTTATTCCAGAGGGATTGGAACTTGATGACCTTTAAAGGTCCCTTCCGACCCAAACCATTCAGGCATCCCATGATTTTCATGCCAAATTTTGCGCCAGCACAGAAATTCAACTGTGAGGGGTTTGTATCCCACAGCTGCCCAGATGTCCTGATCTCTCCGACCTTCAGAATGAAGTTTCGAGTTTAATTAGTAAAAATGAAAAGCTGCAGCAAGAGAAAGAGGCCCTGAGTGAGGAACTGAACAGATGTGTGGATAAGGTAAGAAAGCTGCAAATCCCCATCACTACATGCTGTTAAAATTCCAATATCATTATCTGCATCACCATAACCTGTAAAACTTCTCTGGATGGTTTTTTTTTTTTTCCTTACCCTCAAGCCAGATAAAAGCTGAATTGCCACTGCCCGGTTTTTATTCCTAGCTGGTCTTAGAGAGGAAAGCTTAAATTCTGGAGCCCAGCTTTACTGTAATTTGATTATTTAGAAAATTCCAAACATTGCAAGGAAGAGAGGCCTGGATATAAACACTGCAGCAGGACAAGGAAGGCAGTGTTCTTGGGCTTTTATTGCATCTCTAACATACTGTAACGCTTCAATTTGAGCAGAGGAGCCTGCACGCTGTAAATAATAATCCCATTGTGTGGAAATTCGGGGAGCTGAGGGGCTTTTGGCTTTCCTGCGTTTTCCTTCCTTCCTTCCTTAGCTTTAACTCCCTCTAGGGTAAGCCTTGAAGTCAAATTGAGTCCAAAAAACTTCCCGAGTGAGGCTTCCTGATGTAATCTCATTGCAGGTAGCTCAGGTCAGCTGCTTGGAGAGCGCGATCGGCAGCTTGAAGCAGGAGCAGAAATCCTGGGAGCAGCAGAGTGAGGCACTGAAAGCGCAGCTCTCCGTCTCCCAGGACAAGGTATAAAACAGGGATTTATGTGATAACCCCGGATAAAAGCATTTTGATCATCTCTTGTAGTGCTTTTTCTCCTGAAAGCCCCCTTTTGATGTCAGGCAGCTGAGCCTGGCTGCTTTGAGGGGCTTTCAAAGTGATGTTCTTAAAGGACAAAAGGAAACTTGTTAAACACAATGAGGGAGTTTTTCTCTCTACAGCCAAGTTACTTTTGCCAATTCCCTCTGCCTGGTGATTCCTAAAATGCTGCAGAGACTCTGCTCTTGTCCCTCTGTCCTGGTGCAGGCTCATCCTTCCCCAGGCAGGGATGGGATCGAGTGGCTCCCTGCTTGGCTGAGCATTCCTGGAGTTTCTCCTCGGCCATGGGCTGCCAGGAAGAATAAATAATTCAAGGGAAAGCTTCTTCCCAGCATATCACAGTTAATGCTCAGGGCTGGGGGATGTTTCTGGTGAATGCAGCACGGTGGCTCTGTTCAAAGTGGGTGGCTGCGAGCTCAGAACAGAAAGTTGGAAAATCATTTGGAATGACAGAATTTTAAGGTTGGAAAAGCCCTCTAAGATCGAGTCCAGCCATTGCCCCCAGCACTACCAAGGCCACCACTGTCCCATGTCCCCAAGTGCCACATCCACACGGCTTTTAAATCCCTCCAGGGGTGGGGACTCCACCACTGCCCTGGGCAGCTGTGCCAATGCTGGAAAACTCTTTTCATGAGAAAATTTTCCTGATATCCAACCTAAACCTCCCCTGGTACAGCTTGAGGGTGTTTCCTTATCCTGTCCCTTGTTCCCTGGGAGCAGAGCCTGACCCCCTTCAGCTCCACCCTCCTGTCAGGGAGTTGTAGAGAACAATAAACTCAATTTAACATTTTCAAAAGGGGGATATCAGCGTTTTAACTTCACTCCTTCCATCAGAGATCCTAAATACATGGGATACCTGGTCCACACAGGGAATCCTGGCCCAGCGAAAGCCAAGCTGTGCTCCTGCTCCTTACAGGTTCAGAGCCTCGATGAAACTCTGCAGAGCACCAACCTCCAAATGTCCCGGCTGAAATCCGACCTGCAGGTGACACAGCAGGAGAAGGAAACTCTGAAACAAGAAGTGATGGCATTGCACAAACAGCTGCAGAACACCAGTGAGAAGGTAAAGGGCTTCAGGGGTCTCAGTAGGTAGCTCTAATTATTGCGTATTGGGTGTAATGTGCGGGTTTTAAGCTTTTAAAGATTTTTTTTAAAACCTGTTTTTAAGATTTTTAGAAGCTGTATTTTAAGTGTTGAACGTGGACAGGCAATGATCAGTCCCTCCCCTGAGTCTCCATTCTTCCCTACAAGAAACCTTTTGCCCATAAAACCCCCAAATCTGTGGACAATGTATTCATTTACACCTATCAACTATAAAAATTAACCAACTAGTCACTGACAGAGGATCTAATTTTCCGTGCAACTTGGGTTCGAAAGGTACAGAATTATACCAACCTCTCAGCTAATGAGGGTTTGCAACTGAAGGAGGTTGCAGACAGCAGTCTTGGGATTGCTGTTATGAATTCAGCTACTAATTTGGCTCGTTTGCCATGTAATTAAGGAATATTTAATGTCCACGTGGAAAAAAGGCTGTTTCAGAATTGTACCACAGGAGCTAAATTACAGCTATTACTGAATAATATATAACACTGAGTTCTCTTTGGCTCTGAACAGAGCACAAATTGCCTTTTTTTTGTGTGTTGCTGAACTCTGTGCACTCCTTGTGCACACAGCGATTATCCATGATTTTAGCAGGGGGAAGCACTTGGGCTTTGCACATGGGGATTTCTGAGGGGAAAGCAGCGAGTGGGCCGGGAGGGAGACGGGAATGCTGCGACTTTGGAGTCTGCAGTTACTGAAAATCCACCTAAAACCCACCTCTTCTCTCCATCTTGAGAGGCATCTTCTGTCAACTGCCTGCATCCCAGCAGGTGAGAATGCCTCTGTGAGGTGCATCCAGCTCGGCCTTGGATCTACTCATGCCTGAAAGTCACCTCCAGGCTGTTCCAGACTCAGTCTCCTGACACTGAGTCCCTCTACAGAGGTGCTTTACATCCCTCTGTGCTTGATGCAGAGTAGTAGAGTTCTGGCTTGCTGTCCTTCGACTGGTTTTTCAGCAACATTAGCTCCCTCTTTTAACCCTGGAAACTACCTAGACTCTCCATTTGGGAGGTCTTAATCAGTACAAAGACCAGCAATCCACTCTTGATGTTTGTAACGTGGCACATAGGTTTCTACACAGGCCACTGAAGAGTCCCTCTGCCTCCAACCCAAGGAATTGTTTGACTTCTTTTAAACTTTGTGTTTTGTGTTGCTGAGCTCTGTGCACTCCTTGTGCACACAGCGATTATCCATGATTTTAGCAGGGGGAAGCACTTGGGCTTTGCACATGGGGATTTCTGAGGGGAAAGCAGCGAGTGGGCCGGGAGGGAGACGGGAATGCTGCGACTTTGGAGTCTGCAGTTACTGAAAATCCACCTAAAACCCACCTGAACAGAGCAAATGTCTGCTTCTTTGTTTAAGGCCTAACCCTGCAATTCTGTCTGTCTTAAGAACCGGGTTCTGGAAGTGGCTGTGCCTCCCTCAGGGCTGCAGGACCAGCGGGGGCCAATCCACTGGGATGAGCTGGAGCAGCCGCCGGAACAGGAGCAGAGGCTGCTCAGGCAGGAGAACGAGAGGCTGCAGAGGGAAGTGCAGAGCACTAAATCAGACCTGGCTCACTCCAGGGAAAAGGTAACCTGGGCAAGAGGACAGATCACAGGAGGGTTGGGTTGGGAGCTCTGGAGGTCACTTATTCCAACCCCCTGCTCGAGCAGGATCGCTCAGACCACTCTGCATAGATCACATCCAGGCAGGTTTTGAGTATCTCCAGAGGATGAGACTCCACAGCACTCTTAGGGTATTTCTTTTCTTTAAAAGACAATCCTGATAATTCTTGTCCAAGATTTCAGTCCAGCTTCAAGTTAACAAGAAAGATTCTTGATATTCCTAACGTGCTTCTCGTGCAGTTTCTTGGCTCGCAGTATTCAGTGGATTATGGGGAGGAGGAAGGGAAAGAAAGCCACGATCTCAAAGCAAATATGCTAAAAATACCCCAGAGTTGCCCAGAGCAGCTGTGGCTGCCCCTGGATCCCTGGAAATGTCCAAGGCCAGGTTGGACAGGGCTTGGAGCAACCTGGGATAGGGGGAGGTGTCCCTGTCCCTGGCTGGGGGTGGGACTGGATGGGATTTAAGGTCCCTTCCAACCCAAACCATCCTGGGATTCCGTGAGTCCAGAATCCAACTGGTACTTGTTATTTTAGATGGAGGGGAACTACCTGTGCCATCTTTCCACATTTGTTCATCTCTGATCTCCTCAGATCCGACAGCTGGAATCCACAATCCTTTCCCTAAAGCACCAAAAGCATCAAAGCCAGTCAGGGATTGTCAAAGCCATAGAGCAGGAGAAGCTGAGCTTGAAGAGGGAGTGTGAACAGCTTCAGAAGGAGCTGTCATCTGCAAACAGGAAGGTGAGTTTTGGGTGGCAAATAACACAAATCAGTGCAGTAGTTTCCATCTCTGAGGAGCTCCAGGGATAAGCTGTAACTTTCTTCTTCTTCTCTGAGTTTTGTGCTCTTTGCCTCTCACAAATCTGTGTCTCAAGGAGCTGACGGGGCTCTGTGCATCTGCTGTGAGGCATCTCTTGTAGCAAAGCACTTGTGCAAATACTGCTGGTGTTTAGACTCGAGTTGTCTTGGTATTCAGTGATTCATGAGGGGGGGGAAAAAAAACCAGATCAAATGAGAAATGGCTGCTTATCTAAGGAAACTTCTTGTCTCTGATAGATCAGTCAGATGAATTCTCTTGAACGTGAACTGGAAACCAGCTCAGAAAACGAAGGGCTGAGAAAGAAACAAGTCAAGCTGGATGATCAATTAATGGAGGTATTTTTCAATCAGTGTTGACTGTGGGGCTTTATCACTATCTCACTGAATTTATTTTATTTTAAAATTTTATATTATAAAATTACAGATGTGTAGTAACAGAGAAAACTAATTGACACTAGAAGAATTAACCTCTCCTAATGTCTAACCTCATCTTCCATGACCACGTTGTGGCAAACATCCTTCTCTCTGAAGCATGTTGTGATTAATCATAATTCACATAAGGCTTCAGATATAAAATCAAACAGCAAAGAAATTTGTTTCTGTACTTGAGGCAAGGCTGACACTTCCCTCTTCCTTCCTAAAACATGTCACCTCAGATTTCCTAACTAATATTTGTGTCATGCTGCTCTTAATGTAGAAACCTGTTCTTATTTTCTCTGGGAATAATTTGCTGAATTTAAGCTTAATATTATCTAAATCACGATAAAATAACAATTTACACAGCTAACTGTTAATTTAAAGGCACGAGTGAAAACTTCAGTTGAGATTCTTCCAAAAGCTGCTGCAGAAGTTGTGCTGGAGATGGATCATGCTGGATATCAAACCTTAGGAGTCCTTGGTTATAGGAATGGGTGAATTAACTGTGTTTAGTGTGTCCCATAAGATCAGCCCAGGCCTCCAAGTTCTCTCTCAGCAGTCTTGCCTAAATTTGATGGCTTGGATTTGAGTTTGAAACATAATACATTAAAAAAAAAAAACCAAAACAAAACCACAGTTTTGACTTGTTCCGTAAGTCAAAGCATCTTTTAGATGAGGCTTCTATAACACTTTATAAAAGGCTTCATGTTTCTCGTCAAGCCAGCAAATGGGAGCCATTATGCTGAAAATCCTATGTAATTAGTAATAAAACTGTAAAAACCTAATTAGGAAATATGAGATTTTTGACAAGTTAATGAAAAGACTGCTTATATTCCCTGTGCATTTATTTATATTGTCTTAATTAAGCTTTGGGAAAATGCCAAACACTTAATCCCAGGCTCGGTGTTTATGGGTTTAAGGGTTTTCTCCTGAAATGTTTATTTCAAACACGCAGGATTCTGTTCCTCCTGGTAACCCTTTCCCAGCAGGTGTGTGTAACATTCACTCAGTGCTTTGTGACTTCTAACTCTGTCTTTTGTGCCTGTTCTCCTTTTGTCCATGGCTAACCTGGCTAGAACTCAGTGGTTGGAACTAGCAGAGAAGGGGGAAGTTCTCTCTCTGAAATAGTGTGCGAAGGTAGAGCAAGAATTTTTAATGTACCACCACAGCATGGAGAAAACTTTATTTTTTTTTTTAAATGGATTTCTTTTTTTTTTTTTTCTTTTTATTCCATGCATCTTTATAAGTAAAGAAGCCACTCTTCATTTCAGTGTCAATTTTGGACAGCTGCACCAGGTTCTTTGTGGTTAATGTGTGGTGCAGTGTGGTTCTGTACTCCAAGGAGCTGCGTGTTCCTAAGGGATTGCCATGAAAATGGAGAGAAATCACCCCACTGCATTCCAAAAGAATTAAAATTGGAAGTGAGAGAATGAAAAGTGGCTTCCTGCTAACCCACTGACTGTGAGGCTTGAAGGTGTTTGCATATTTACCTCTGGTGCCTGCATGCTTTTCCACCAGACTGTCCAATGTTTCCTTAAATTAATTAATTTCTGATCTCATTGGGCATCATCCTGATAGTTTAGCAAGTTCATGATTGTTCCATTTTCATCCACTGAGGAATTCAGCAGGGCTGTGTTGTTTTCATTGTTGTTTCATTAGTATTTCTTTTTAAGATGCTGTTAACACTAATGGACTGTTTCCTCATTAGTTACTCATGTGCTTTGCAATGTGACAGGAACCCTGAAAGAAATCCCACCAAAAGCTCATTATTTTCACTGTTTATATTGTCAGGAAAAGCACAGCTCCTTTACAAAGAGAATCCCTTAATAGCTTTAAAAAGTACAAATAGTTTTTATTTTGAAGTATTTATAAAGCTATTTTCTGTTTACCTGGACCAGCACAGGATAGAGGTGGTAACAGGGCCAGAAGAGCTACACCACTGTGAAAAATATTTACAGTTAGAGATGAAGTCAATTACTGAAATATTATTCCAAACTGATCGTTTTGCCACTTGTGAAAGGAAATTAAAACCAAGATAATTCTATGTACCTTTTCCTGAGGGAACAGAGTAATGGTTTTGGGCTAACAGGTGACAATTTATGATGTGGTCAACTGGTGACCTTTATGGGAAGAAATGATTAATGTTACATGAATTCCAGCTGCAAATGAGTTTGTCTGAACCATCAGGGACTTTTACTGTCCAGTTCTGGTCCTTTTTAGTATAATTAACTATTCCAACTGTGAGTTACTTACCTGGGTTTTGCTTTGGTCTGGAAAAATTCTAAATTATTTCAAGTGACTGTCTTAGCTCTTAATATCCCCACAGTTAGGAGCGAACATTAGGAAAGATAGAGGGTTTTAAATACTGAATTCTGAATGTAATATAATCAGAGATAAATAAACCCTCCTAAAGACTAGAAACAATCAGCACAACTTCAGCCTTCCCCTTCAAATGGGAAATTGGAAATGGGAAATTGCTGTTACTTAAAGCTCACCATAGGCCAACTCAACTTTGATAGGAACTCATCCAAAATTCAGTGATTTTTATAAATCAGGCCTGAAACGATGAATCAAAGCCCAGCTTCCTTTAGCCTTCAGCGCCGCATGTGAAATT
>VXBT01012247.1:136128-183705 GCA_013400235.1 Oriolus oriolus | reverse complement strand
GGGGGACCGGGGGACACCGGCGCGGGGCTCCGGGGGGCCCGGCCCGAGGCCTTTGTGTGCGGCCAGTGCGGGTCCGGCGGGCCCTGGAGCTGCGCGGCCTTGGCGGGGTGAGGGGTGTGAGGGGGCGTTATCCGTGTGGGCGCATATGGGGGTTATTTCTCCCCGTAAACGTGTGTTTAATCCTGTTGTGAGCCCTGGGAGATGACGGAGGGAAGTTAAAACTGAAAGGAAGCCCGAGTTTTAAAGCGAGCCCTGCCCGCGTTTTTCCACCGGGTGCTCGGCGTACCCAAACGTGGTGGTTTTTATGATTTTCTCGCTCCTCGGTTCCTCAGTTTTAGCAGGCCGGGGCTCACACAGTCTGCAGGCGTTGTTTTTACATGAATCGCAAGGTCAGGTTGGACGGGGCTTGGAGCAACCTGGGATAGTGGAAGGTGTCCCTGTGGCACGGGTTGGAGCTGGGTGAGCTTCAAGGCCCCTTTCCAACCCAAAGCGTTCTGCGATTCCGTGGTTGTGTGACCCTCTGTTTCCAGAATGGAGTGGTTGTTTTCCCGGTCTGGGCACTGTGGAATGAGATAACTGTCCCGCCAGGCAGTTGCATAAAATCCCTGCAGAAGCAAACGCTCCGGGTCCTATCCATGACTCAACCCGGTGAGGTCACCTGGGATGCACGGATCTTCCTTGTGCTCCTAGGGCTGGACACGACACCACAAATACACACCGAAAGTGCGCTTAGGTTTGGTTTCGTTGGTCTTGGAAGACAGCCCGAGACTGAAATGGGGGTTGTTTACACAATAAATAAATAAATTTATTGCTGGCACCTTCTGGGGTGCAGCAGATTTTAACTGTGAGTTGTAAGGGTTTATTAATAAAGAGTAATTAATAATACGCATAACCTCGTCCTAAATGAAAGTTATCATTTGTATCGACGTACCCGGAGGAAAACTACTTATTTATATCATGTTAAAAGTAAAAGTAGGGAGAGGAGGAATGTTTCACTTACTGAAGGGAGGCAGTGAAATTGTGAAGGAGAAAGTGAAGTATCACTGTGATAATTTGAGAGCTTAACATGTATGGAAAGACAACATTTTTCTGGCTGAACTTTGTGACGTTTGGGATTGGGGGGGCAATGTGAATTCTGTTTCTATCCTAGATTCCTGTGGGCATTAATATCTTGTCATTCCCAGTTTGTAAGGACAGCGTTCCCAATGAATCAGTAGCCAGGATATTTGGATTTTCTTGACCCTTCTCATAGAGAGATACAAACCCTGACTGATGTAGCCACAGCACAGTGTGGGTGGTTTGGGGGTTTTTTTCACTTGTGTGGTTTTTTTGATGGGTTTGGGGTTGGTTTGTTTATTGTAGCTGCAGTTTTACTGGCAGAGCTGCTCTGTCCTGGCACCGGTCTGCTGCTGGTGTGGGGTGTGCTGGTTTCTGCTGCACCGCGACACTCGGCAGCATTACCATCACATTTACATAGGCATGAGAGGTGCCTTAAGTGTGTTCTGCACGTGAATTCCCCAGTTTCAGGGTATAAATCACCGTGTCTGGTCAGATACTCCATAGGCAGAGTTCTTACTTCTCCTCCGTGCTCTCTGTCAGATCTGATGCCTTCATTTATCCGTCACGGTCCGACCATTCCAAGACGAACTGATATCTGCCCTCCCGACCCCACATCCTCCGCCTACGCCCCGGGGGGAGATGGAATCGTGTCCAGGAACCAGAGCTTCCTCCGAACTCCGGTGCAGAGGCCGCCTCACGAAATAATGAGGCGAGAAAGCAACAGACTGTCTGCACCTTCCTACCTCGCCAGGAGTTTGGCTGAGGTCCCGAGGGAGTACGGCTCCTCCTCGCAGTCCTTCCTCTCCGAGGCCAATCCCGGGCTGGAGAACGGCGACGCCGGAGCCCGGGGTTATTACTACGATCATTTCTACGACGCCCAGAGGAGACGTCAGCTGAACGACCGCCTGCACGAGGACTACAGGTATTATGAACACAACAGTGATCTTTTCCAGAGGATGTCCCAGAATCATGGGAGGCACACTTCAGGTAAGGATTCGTTGTTGCTTTTGTTAAAAATGCGGTTTTGGTGAGAGTTCGGGTGTCTGGATGATTGGGATCGTGTTTGAGGTGTGTAGGACAGAGCTGCTTTGTCATGGCATTTCTGGGATTTGGGTAATTAGAATTGAGAGTTTAATCACACATATCCAGAAAGGAAAACCAGACTTAAACCAGGATTATTTTAGTCAGTAAATGGACTAAGGTCAAGCAAGTTTTGGGTTTTTTAATGCCAGGCATATGTACATCTCCTTTACCCAAACTTTCATCAATTGGTGGCTATCAAGGACTTTTATTCATTGAGGGACATCTCCTATTTTCATGCTAGAGAATAACCAACAGCTCTAAATTATAACATTGCAACATTATTATTATTAAATTTTAACTATCGTCTTATTATTTCATTTCACTGTTTGAATTTGACCTCAATAATTAAAATAATTTCCTATAAATAGTCAAAGAGACGAATGACTGCTTTGTGTAATTAACAAACTGGCATCTAATTAGTGCTGAAATTGACTTCCTACTCCTTGCCTCCTTTCTTTTAGCTTTTGAAATTGTTTGTAAATATGCCTGTTCCCCCCTTAGTTTCACTGGAACTTGCCCTTGTTTTCTAAAACAGAACGGCACAAGAAAGAAGAATCCATTAAATACTACTTTTCTGAAATACTTAATTCTGTATTTAATATTACAAAAACTATGCCCAAAGAGGAGTTTGAAACAAACATTTCAAACCTGTAAATAACGTACCTTCAATATGAAATACGTTGTCACTTACAATCTGTAAACAAAATAGTCATTAGTGTCTAATAAAATAAATCTCCTGTCTAGAAAAATAAATATGCCAGGAAGAACATCAGCTTTTAATGCTGCTGACCTCGTGTGTGGGATTAGAACCTGTCAGTGCTTTTGTTTTCTTCAGCACAGAAACACTTTTCCATGAAAAATGGAAACACCAGCCAGGAAATTCTGAAATACTGGCGTTTAAGGCCTGCTACTTCAATCCTCCTTTATTTTGCTGAATGTTAATGTATCTGATCTGCCTGGATTTTGTGTGCAGACCCTCCACCTCTGCCAGTTGATGCTCATCCAGCAGCCATTAAACATTTACCTGGTCCAGATAACAAGCACCTGGTAGTGTGTGCTGGAATATTTTAGGGAGGAGAGGCAGGAGGGGAGGGTTTCGCAAACCAATCCATCAGTTTAACTTTCAAAATTACCACAGTAGCTGTGTCTGCTGAGGAGATTTCCAGAAATGGAGCTGTAGCTTGGAAGGGGAAGTTAATATATCAAATTTTTAAAAGAAGGGCTCCACAGCCGTATTTTTTTTCCCTCAATTGTAGCAACATCTTCCTAAATAGATTTTTTTTTCCTGCTGTTTCTTGACCTGTGCCCTCTTAGCCCTGGAAATCATAAAGGAGCTGCTCCTGTTTGCTTGGTTTTGTCATTCACTCTCATACTTTAACATTTAATAGTTTGAACAAATTCTACACAGGTTTGGTGATGGGTGAGTATTTAATCTCACGCACTTGTAGGGAGAGACAAAGGTGAGCCTTTCAATTGCCAGTATTTTCCCTTTCCTCCATTTTTTTCATCTCCATATGAACTCTTAAAGTCCTCTTTTCCTTTTTCTTAAAGAATTATGTGGCCCAAAATAAGAAAATTTTAGATTTTGTTACTTCCTTCATCTCACCATTAAGCTTCTTTTTATTTGAACCATCCATTGCCTTCAGACCTTCAGTGTTTTCCTTGAGTTACCCAAATCTCTCTGTAATTCCTTGTTTCTTTTTGTTGCATTTCCAGAATGCTGAGCCTGTTGCTTTCACTGTCTTTGTCTAAATTACTTTTTCTTTACACATTCCCATTGTTGTTTCTCTTCATTGAGATAACTGATGGCAAAATTGCCTAATGCCTGCAGTTCCAAATGAAAAGTCTTGTTTATTAGCTGGAGGTTCTAAATGCTGCCTTCTCCCCTTTCCCTCCTCTCCCACCCTCCCTGTAAAGGTCCCCTTGGTCAGTTCTGGTGTGTTTTGGGTGGATTCCCAAGGAAATGTTGCCTGATGAACACAAGATGTTCTTGCCTTGATGATATTTCGTGGTGGTCACACTGAGATGACCACCATGGGAAGCTGCAGTCTGGAAGTGAAGAGGTGCCTGTGAATTTCAGCTTTCATTCAAAATCCAGATTCTCCTCTTTGTAATCTGGAGAGAAGTTGAAAACATGTTCTTACCAAGATCTTCAAAGTGTTGAGCCGAGTGTTTAGGGAAGCCCTGTGGTTTTTCAGCAGTTGATGTTTTAGCATTGCCATGTCCTTCCATAGGCATTTCTCCTTGAAGTCATGTTTTCTCTCTCATTGTGATTCACTTCCACCACGTCCTCCTTTCCATGTTTTCATTAAATTTGTTTCTAATTAACAATTCAATGCTGCTGATTTTCCTGACCAGTGTTTCCAGTTGAGATACCTCCTAATTTTGTATGTTTAGCTACCTCTGTGGCATTTCTTAAATTTTTAATTTTTTTTTTTTTTTTAGTGTCCTTTTCAAACTTTTAATTCTAAGAGACTTTACCTGTCTTTCCTCGCCATCTCTTTCCTCTCTTCTAGGTTAAAGTTTGGGGGAGGTCTGTGGTTGAAGTTATACCTACAGTGTAGATTGGAACTAACTTGTAACCAAGACCTCAGAGTTATTTGTACCTGTGTGAGCGGTAAGCTGAAACATTCTTCTGTGTCTATGAAAATTGCTGAGCTTGAAATCACGCTGTAAAGGCACTTTCTGGTGGTGGATTGTGATGAGGTCGCTGGGATGTCACAGGAGAAAAACAATTCACGGAGAATCCAGTGTGCTTTTGGTTTGTCTGTTAAGTTGTACCCCTTAAAAATTGCAAACTTGTTTAATTTAAGAGGAAAATAAATACAAATTATGACATGAAACCCATTTAGAGCTGAAATAGCCGTATTTTATTTTTTTTTGTGTGTACAGTTGTCTCATTTTTAAACAAATGGCAGTTCCTGCCCTGTTCTTCTTTTGTGCTGATTTTGCAGTAGTTTTGCAGCATAATTCTTGAAGCTTTCAGAGTTCTTCCTGTCATTTCCTATTTGTGGATTTGTGCTTGCTTGGAACGCCCCATTCCCACCAACAAAAGAGGTGCTTGCGCTCAGGAAGTTCCTTCAGATGCTTTGGAGTGGGTTAGGAAGGCCTGGACCTGCAGACCTGTCTAAACGGGAACTTTTTTGTTATTTTATTATTACTTACTCCTTTAAAATTAAACAATTTGTTCATCTTCTGTTCTTGCTCTTCACCCCGCTCTGATGAGGGGAAGGGAGGGGATTTTGGCATCCTGAAAAAAGGCTCTCGAGACAATTGGGCTAATTAGAGACAAATATTATTTTGTAAGATTTGTTCTCCAACACTTGGAAGCTTGGGTGAAGCCACTTGTGGGGAGTTCCTGGGCTCTGAAGTTTCTCTGCCGACATCAGGGCATTTCCTACCCAAGTGAGACTTTCTTCCTCTGGTTTTGCTCTTTCCCCTTTATGCTGATGATGGGATTTCTCTGCTGTCCTTCCTACCTGACAGAAGAACTGCCCTTAGCTGGCCTGGAAATCTTTGCTCCAAAGGGCTTGGACTTCTTTCCAGGCTGGGTGCCCTCAGAATAAACCCCTTTTACTGGGCTGGGAAAGCACTGATATCACTTCCAGTTCCTTTGTTCCATCCCAAGGACCAACCAAACACAACTTCCTTGAGTGAAGAACACACTACAGATTGTTCACACTTGGTGACTGTTTTAGCTTAAATTACAGTTTTGAGAGAAGGAACTCCTTGCATTAATAAAAGTGCACTGCAATGTGGTGCTCAAAGGTAATTAATTCAAGATCTTAAGTTGAAGATTTTGGAAGGAAAGTTAAAGCCTCAAATAATTTCAGTATTGATGTTCCTTAAAAGCAACAGCTGAACCAAAAAATACCCCATTATCTAATATATATTATATTATAACATTATAAACAGAATTGCCGAATGAAGCTTGACAGGCTGTTAAGAGACATTTTGAAAAGGTTTTACAAATGCATAAATGTGAATTAATTGTTGACCATCCTTGAGATTTGATAGTGCCACTCCAGAGAGTGCTCATCCTTAAACAGAGGAAAGGAGACGTGTGGAAAAAGTGGATAATTTAAGCAACTCTGTTCCATGGGAAAGCAGGAAGAATGAGAATTTCTGTGCTGTTACAGCTAAAAGAGTGTGTGAGCAAAAAAATCCTGGGAGTTACAGTGAACTTGTTCAGTTTATCTTGTGGTAGGGATCATATCCTCCATCCCAGGAAAAGCTCAGGTTTTACACTACATGTTTGTGTAAAAGCTGTTCAGGTTTTATGTTTGGGATACCTCAATCTGGTGCCAGCCCCTAATCCTGGGAATATCCCTGGCGCTTGCAGGAAAATCCTGTGTGGAGCTTTGGGCTGCTGTGAAAATGTTTTTTAGGGCTCAAACTTTCCCTGGAATTTAAATACAGAAGATGTCATTCCTGACAATTTGCCATGGAGAAGGCAGTGTTCACAGGCCTTGGATTTAGGCTGTCTTGGAACTTTCTTCTTTGGGTTATAGTTTGGAAAAGGTCACATAGGAGTTTACTCTTCCAAGTGTTGTTTGGTCTTGTTGTTGATACTTACAGGTGTATAAATATATATATGTATATATTTTAAAAAAGTTAATTTTCCTCTTCTCTCACTGTTCAAAACTATAGGAGGAGCTTTTTCTCTAATATGTGTATCCATTCTCCCACAAAGGAACATCTGAGGTTTATCAGGAAAACCAACAGACAATTTCTTTTGATCTCTAAAAAATAATTATATGTGAGAAAATGTCTAAATTGCACTAATTGTTGAGTTTCATGCCACAGTGGGTTGAAGGCTTTAAGGCCCTATCAATATCAACATCTTAAAACTTCCAGCACAGAGAATATTCCAATATAATCTGTGATTTAAGGGAAAAATGACAGTTACAACCATCATAAGTCTGGCCTTTGATTTCATGTTCATGGAACACTGTTCAAAACTGGTAATTTCTACATCTGTATGAGTTTATTTTAATGGTTTGGCTCTGCCTCTTCATATATGAAATCAAAATGGCAAAAGGAATGGATAAAATATTTATGGCTTGGTGTTATTTTTGTTCTTTGCATCTTGGAAATTAAAAATAAGCTGGCATTGGGAGAATCCGTGTGTCAAGAGAACTGCTGGTGCAGAGGATGGCACCTCTTCCAAATGTTGGGAAGCATTAACCTTTACCCCAAGGAGTGAATATAAATATCTATGGATTTGAGGCCAGAATTTAAGGAGGAGGAACTGTAAGAAAAATGCAGGGATGTGCAGGTTTTAACAGTAAACAGAAAAATATGGATTTTTTTTTCCCCCCCTCAGTCAAGTTTGTGTGTTCAGATCTCCTGGCAGTGTTGATTTAACAGTCACTATTTACATATCCATGGAATTACAACCCGGAGGTTCAGTTAACTGGGGAGAATCCTGGATTTGTTCATCCCAAGCACAGCATTTTCAGGAAGCTGAAATGTTTGTATTTTGTCAGTGGCATGAAAACCAAACCAGTGACTTCACCATAGCGAGGGGCTGCACCAGTTTCCCTGCCCCAATCCTTCCAAAGGTCAGGAAGGCTCCAGGGTGTTTCTTTTCTCTGGAATTAAGGTCTAGGTTGCTCAATCCCAATTAAAGATGGACACAGCCATCAGTTTCCCTTTATAATGCTGACAAATAGGTAAGTACTGCCACAAGAGGAAATCATTTAAGGCCAGACAGTTAAGAACAAGACAAGGCTGGAAAAGGATTTATGGATGGGTACAAAGTTTTAAAGAAACTCAGGAGGACCTTTGTGAGCTTTGTTTTAATTTATTTTTTATTTTTCCGGTTGTTTTGGAGCCTTCCTGTAACTTTATTTTCAATTATTGTTGTATTTTGTTAGGAAATAGCTCACCCAGGTTTCAGGCTGTCATTTTAGATGACAGAGACTCTGCCTTTCCCTTCTCTCAAAAAACAACCACACAAAAATGTTATTCCTGAAAAAAAAGAAGGAGGGGGTGTATTCCTGTCAGTAAATGTGTGTGGGGGGTGATTTCTGACTCCTAAAAAGTGGGAAAAGTGACTCCCAAACCCCTTCTGCTGGCTATGGGAAATAGTAACACACAAACTCTGGTGATAATGGGATTGAATATCTGCATTTGGCTGTGGGATGAAAAGATAATTGGAATTCCTTTAAAACCAGACAGTGTTTAACTGTACAACTCTGAGTGACTGGAGGGAACTACTTAAAATAAATTTGAAAAGAGAGTTGAATTTAGCCCAGCACATCCAGGAGGTAGCGAATTCCCAGGGATGGAAAGAAACCTGCAAAATTCTTGATTATGTCACTTGGTTTTTGTGGTTGGGTGTCTTGGGGGTGGTTTTTAGATGAGTTTTCTGTACTTGCTCATCTGGCTTTTATTTCACCCAGCTTCCCAAGTATCCCCAGGCAGGGATGGGAAAGGAGCTGTTTCTGTAGTCACCCCTCACCATCCAGCTGCTAATTCGTAAAAACTCTCCGTGTGTTGCAACAAATCACATATTTCAGAGTGCTAGTGAGCAGTCTCTTAAATTTAGTGCTAGGTAAATCCCAAATGTGCTCTGTTTCCAGGGAAAAGGTGGGAATTTAATCCGCTGCTGATTCCTGCCAGCTCTTGTACCCCAACCCTGCTTGTCCCTCCTCTCTTGTTTTACCTCGTCCTCTTGCTGTTCTTGACTGGTTCACCTGAAAAGCTCTGTTGGGACTCAGTGATTTTTCTGGAGGGTTTTCATTTCTGACTTCAACTAGAAAAAGAGCTGTGGGGTTTTTTTTTTTGTTGTTGATAAACGAAGCGGCTGTAATAATTTATTAACAGAAATTATAATTCCTGTAAATTTTTAACTAACCACCAATCTCCCTTTGTTTTAGGCATCGGGAGAGTTGCTGCTACATCTTTAGGAAACTTAACAAATCATAGTTCTGAAGATTTACCTCTTCCTCCTGGCTGGTCAGTGGACTGGACTATCCGAGGAAGGAAATACTACATAGATCACAACACAAACACAACCCACTGGAGCCACCCTCTGGAGCGGGAGGGGCTCCCGCCGGGCTGGGAGCGCGTGGAGTCCGCAGAATTCGGGGTCTACTACGTGGATCACATCAACAAAAGGGCTCAGTACAAACACCCCTGTGCTCCCAGGTGAGCCTCCCACCTTCCCTGCTCTGCCTGGGTTTCTTTGTCCACTTAGGAAAGTGGAGCTGGGTTTGGATCGAATACAAAAAAATCCTTATTTTCAGCTTTGCTGGTTCTCCGTCAGATTTTTAGGAGAAGTTGTTTTGTCTCATGTTTCTGAAGTTTAGAAGCAGGATATTGCTCCTAAATCCAACAAAGCAGCTCTTCAGCTGGCAGTGAAACAACAAAGCTGCTGGGAACAGAATTGAACTGTAAATTGAAAGGAAGCTTGATCTGATGTTCCTGGAGATGCTCTGAACATCTGAAACATGAATTAAGTCTTGTCTGGAATAAAAATGGGTATTTTAGCTACTCATAATTTCAAGGTAAAATACAATTAATACACACCAAATCCAATGTTAATTGTTAGTATGCACCAACAGTTAATTGTTAATATACACCAAATCTAACAGTTCATTGTTAATATACACCAAATTAACAGTTAATTTCTCCTCCTCACTCTATTCTGCTGATACCCCGGAAGAGAAAGTTCTTTAACTCGTGGCACAAAAGATAAATATATGGGAATGTCTTTATATGGAGTAACTCTGATCAGCTGCTGCCTGAATGCATCTGTTCTAACACATTAAATGGTGGATTACATGAATCAATACTTTTTAAAAACCAGCTCCGATGCTTTGTTGTGCTCTGGTGAGTGGGGCTGAGGTGAATTTTACCGGAACAGCAGCAGCGCGTCGCTCAGTGCCGGCCTGCTGAGGCAACGCCCCACGTGAGGCTGCAGCAGCAGCCTTTGCACTGATTAATGTGTGTATAATGTGAATAAGCCCGTGATTGATGGCAGGGGAGGTGACTCTTCTCCCTGTCCCTCGCAGCGTTCCCCGTTACGATCAGCCGCCCCCCGTGTCCTACCAGCCGCAGCCCGCGGAGAGGAGCCAACCCCTGCTGGTCCCTGCCAACCCCTACCACAGCGCCGAGATCCCCGACTGGCTGCAGGTCTATGCCAGGGCTCCTGTCAAGTGAGATTCTGCTTTTTTTTTTTTTTTTTTTTTTTTTTTTTTCTGCATTTCACACTGAAAATGAAAAAAAAAAATTGAATTTCCACGACTGACGGTAGAGCTGGTGCAGCGTCTGGTTTTTAGGTGCAGCAGGGCTGTGGTTGACAGCGTGAGGGAGTTGTACCAAATGTTTATCACATTAATTTGCTTTGTTTCAGGCATTACTTGAAGTGATCACTTCTTGCAGCTCACACAACTTGCAGAAAGCTCTGTCAGAGAGTAAGGATGTGTTTTGCTTTCAGAGTGTTTACAAGAGTGGTACCACGTGCTCAGAAAATATGTGAAGCATTTTTAGGGTGTAACTTCCTCATGTCTCTTTTATTTCTTTTTAAACAGCACAGCTTTTCCTTCACCTTTAAGAATTTTAAAT
This sequence comes from Oriolus oriolus, assembly GCA_013400235.1. Classification (NCBI taxonomy): domain Eukaryota; kingdom Metazoa; phylum Chordata; class Aves; order Passeriformes; family Corvidae; genus Oriolus; species Oriolus oriolus. Next base: position 172,989 of record VXBT01012247.1, on the reverse strand, counting down.
CATAGAATTGTGAAATGGGTTGGGTTGGAAGAGAGGTGAAAAACTATCCCATTCCACCCCCTGCCGTGGGCAGAGACACCTCCCACTGTCCCAGGGTGCTCCAAGCCCCGTCCAGCCTGGCCTGGAACATTCCAGGGATCCAGGGGCAGCCACAGCTTCTCTGGGCACCCTGTGCCAGGGCCTCCCCACCCTCACAGGGAAGAATTTCTTCCTAATATCCAACCTAAATTTATCTTTTTCCACCTTAAAGCCATTCCCCTTGTCCTTCCCTCCATCCCTGGTCCAAAGTCCTTTTCCAGCTCCCTTGGAGCCCTTTTAGGCCAAATACAGGCTGACATCTGTATTTCTCTATTTCTGTTCAAGAAATTGAATTAAAAGTAATAAAAAGTCATTTTGTCAGAGAAACTGCTACAGGAACAGGGAGTTTCCTCCAAAAAAAAAGATTTGAGTCAGCATAAAGAAATTAGATTTTCTAATGGGTGCAGCTCTGCAGAACACTAACACTGAATAGAAAGCAATAAAACCCCCAAATATGGTTTAATAATTATTAAATCATGTACTGTTCATAAGGAAATATGGAGAAATTCAGTTTTACAGCAGCGAGGCCAGTCTGGAATTGCAAATTCAGGCTGAGATGTTCAGTGACTCCTACTAAAAAAAAAAAATTCTCTTTTTTTATTGCTTGCTCCTAGTAACTACAATTTGAATGAGTTTTATTACTTCTTGTCACTGCTGGGTTTGCCAGCAGCCCATAAAGATTTAAATTGCCTTAAAATCCCCCAGTACACTGAGGCTCCACACTTAGTTCCTGTAGCCTGTAGGATTTGTTCCCTGGAAATACTTCCAGGTTTTGGCTGCAGCTGCATTTTTTTATTTAGGTCTTCGGCACATCCAGACAATGTAATTTTAGATAGTTCAGCCTGTGTTGTGTGGATTCTTTTGGATATTTGTCTTGAAACTTGAGAAACAAATATAAAATTCAACCATTTTTCAGGGATTTCTTTATATCAAGCAGGCTTGACAATTTTTTAATGATCAACACGGTTTTGCACTGAAATAATTCAGTTTATTTTCTTACGATTTCTTACTTACCTCTGGCACTGTAAATCGATTCAGCTGTAAAGCCCAGTTGTTTTTGTTGAGAAAAGTAGATCATTATGGCAAAAAATAGGGAATATTAGGGGTTTTCCCCACAAATTTCTCTAGAGGAAAAGAAATAGGGTTAGAAAAAGCCTAATAGGGAATCCAGTAGGTGTTAGCCAACATAGTCCCTATTTATAGGAAAAAATTCCTGGCTGGGAGGGTGGGGAGGCCCTGGCACAGGGTGCCCAGAGCAGCTGTGGCTGCCCCTGGATCCCTGGCAGTGCCCAAGGCCAGGCTGGATGGGGCTGGGAGCAGCCTGGGATAGTGGGAGGGGTCCCTGCCCATGGCAGGGGTGGCACTGGATGGGCTTTGGGGTCCCTTCCAACCCAAACCTGTCAAGTACCAAGAAATTTTTGCTCCCTTGAGGAATCCTTTTCCCCTCTCCTGGCATCTCTGGGGTTTTGTTTGGAGAGCCCAAGTGCAGCTCTTGGAGTCTCACGCCGCCATCGAGACTCCAAACTTGATTTTAAGCCTTGGCTCAACTCTCCCATGGGATGTTTCTCCCCCTTCCAAGCCAGGTATCCCAGTCTGGGAGCTGTTCCCACAGTGGCATGAGGGTGAGGACCCCACAATTCCTTCCTTGCAGAGATCACCTGGCTCAGATTCTTCCCCGCCTCTTTCGGAGCCGGGATCCGAACCCAGGGCTTTGTTCTTCCAACCCTACCCAACAGGCTGGAAATATTCAGGGCAAATCAGTGTCTCTCGTGTTGAAGCTGTCCTGGTTTGTGTTAAATCCTTGCTATCCACTGGGAAAAGCCATGGGGATGGGATATTCTGGCTGCCTGTTCTGTTCTAGTAACCTCCTGTTTCTCAGCCAGGGATTTATTTGGCTCCTGATGAGTGGTAGGAGAGGGAAAGGTGTTGTCCATGTGATCTCAACAATCCCGAGGTGCTCCCATACCTGGAAACCTTCAAACCCCTCTTTGTCAGTAGAGAGCTCAAACTCCAAACAGCTGCAATTGGTTATTTCTCTTTTTTTGGGGAAAAAAGTGATTTTAGCAGTGCAGCCCTGTCAGGATTAGGGATAACTTTAGTACAGAAGCTGTTCTTTAGGAAGTTTATAGAAGCTGTGGTCAGTTTTAGTTAAATTCTTGAAATTCCTCTGAGCGTCTTTAGAAGTCACCTGCACGTCCTGGTGCTTCTGTGATGCCTTTGGATTGTGACCTCTCAGTGGGGAATGCAGTTTATTTCCATAAATTCACTGATATTTCAGCTTCAGCTCCCACTCAGGTGAATCCATCTTCTCCTGTGCCTCAGCTGCACCAAATAACTCCGGAATTCCGTGAGTTTCTCCTGTTCTGTAATAATGGGAGCAGTCAGCTCCCTATTTCCAAGCTCAGGAAATCAGACTGTGAGTGGATTCTACGTGGGAAAAGCAGGAAAGGAGGGTGATTGCAGCGAGGGTGGAACCACATCAGGGCTTGCATTAAATATCTAGTGTAGATTATTGCTGCTAATTAACCAAGAGGAGTTAATTGGAGAGGTGAAGCAGCCAAGAATGCTCGTTATAGCTGGATTGGGATCAGTTGGTTGGGAGAGGAGGCCGGCAGTGTCCCATCCTCTGGGAGGTACCTGCTGAGCTGCTGAAAGAATTCATTTTTCTGTGTGACTCTGATTTTAACAGATGTTTTACGTTAAATGTTCCAGGTGTGTTGTGAATGGAATTGCTGTTCAATGCTTCCAAAATGCATTTCCGTAGAATCCCAGAACGGTTTGGGTTGGAAGGGACCTTAAAAACCATCCCATTCCACCCCCTGCCATGGGGAGGGACACGTCCCACTATCCCAGGGTGCTCCAAGCCCCATCCAACCTGGCCTTGGACACTTCCAGGGATCCAGGGGCAGCCACAGCTTCTCTGGGAATCTGTGCCAGGGCCCCACCACCCTCCCAGCCAAGAATCCCTTCCCAATATCCCATCCAGCCCTGCCCTCTGGCGCTGGGAAGTTGTTCTGTCTTACCCTGTGCCTCCACCCCATGTCCCCAGTCCCTCTCCAGCTCTCCTGGAGCCCCTTTAGGCCCTGCAAGGGGCTCTGAGCTGTCTCTGGATCCTTCCCTTCTCCAGGTGAGCACCCCCAGCTCTCCCAGCTGTGTTTTGCTGTGTTGGTTTATTCTGGTCAGTTAAGGGGATCCCCTGCATTCCAGGAGTTGCTTGCTGGGTTAGGTGGGACCGTGCCCTTTCCCTGGGATGTTTCTCCAGCTCCCTCCAGACACAACTCCTGGCTCTGGGGTCAACCCCATAAAACGACCTCATTCACATTTACCCAGAACCCAACCTGGAGAAACCCTGTGCTCTCTCCCTTAGGTACGACCACATCCTGAAGTGGGAACTGTTCCAGCTGGCCGACCTGGACACGTACCAGGGGATGCTGAAGCTGCTGTTCATGAAGGAGCTGGAGCGCATCGTGAAGCTGTACGAGGCCTACAGGCAGGCGCTGCTCACCGAGCTGGAGCACCGGCAGCAGCGGCAGCAGTGGTACGCGCAGCAGCACGGCACCAACTACTGAGCCGCACAGCCGCCTTCAAACAGCTTCTCCTCACACCCACAAACAAACTCTCAAAGGAAAAGTGCTTTTGTTGAAAAGGCAGCTTATTTTTGTTGACGTTGCACCTTTGTTATTATCCATCTTGAATATTTTTCTACGTGTATTATGTGTTGTTTATAAAAGTGGAAATTGTTTGTTAATCTTTCTTTCCGTACCGGGAGTAGTTTGTTATCCTGAGAAACCAGCAGTTTGATCGGTCCCCTGGTCCTTGATCTCTTTCCTACCAGCCAGCTGCAGTATTAAAAGCTGGCTATGTATTTTTTAAGGGCAATAAATGCAACTGTCATGTCCTGGCTTCCAAACGTTGTCCAAATCCAGATGCCTCGTTCAGGGTATTTCCCTCGGGATTTGGGATCCCTCTCTTGAGAGAGCTCTGCTCTTTGTTTACAGCTTTAATGTACAGAACACCAGCCCTGGGCCTGTTCAGTCCCACCAGGAGCTGATTTCACCCTTCGGATCCGAGCGCTTCGCGGAAGTGAAGCCTGAGTTGCCTTATTTTTTACTTTAGCTCATTAGTACTCCAGATTTACTCCTAATTTTCATACGGATTACTGAGAGGGGGAACACTTGTACCTTCCTAAAGACCAAGATCTCTAAGCAGAGTGGTTTTGATCCTGCATTTCCCAAAATCTGACCCGCTCCAGTGGGAAGGCAGTAGCATTGTCTGACCCACTGTGCCACCCCACGGGGAAAATCAGGGATGTAACAGCAATTACTGGTTTTTTTTTTTTAATGAGCTTTTGTCTTAAAGCTCTTCACTTGGGGAAAAATTTTAATTGTCCGGTTACCCTCTCCAATAATTCCATTTGGTTCATTACTTGTCCTGATATGTTATTTATGGGTTCTTTTCAGTGCAATAAACACTGCAGACAAAAAAGTACATTTCTTGTAAATCCTATTACTTCAATAAAAATCATTTTGTTCGATGAACGAAGGGTTGTGTGACTGAGTTTGTGGCCTCTTAGAACATCAAATAAACCGTTCTTACAAGCAGTAAAAGCCATGTGGGTCTGAGATGATCGAAGATCTTGGTGGCACCGAGCTCTGTGTCTGTCAGTGGGTAAATACCCTCAAAACTCCAACTCTGAAACCCCAAATTAAACCAAACGTGCGAAAAACCCCTGAGGAGAAGCTCTTGCCTGGCTAGTAAATAACTGTTCCCTGGAGAGCCAACTTCTTAGGAACCAAAAGCAAACTTTAATAGTCCTGACAATAAAAGAATAGAACTGTACCACACGTCCTATGCACTATCATGGATAAATATGTACAGAAATACAGTGAAACTTCCTCCAACACAGCTACAAAGTGACACTTTGTGCAGACAAACAGAAACGGCCGCGTTCCTCACAGCACCGTTAACAGACCATAGCAGAAGTGCCCTTACAGTGTCTGATAAAGCAAGTTAATACATTTTAATTACGTTTATGTAATTAAACAGTTAAACGAAGGAAGAGAAACGTGGTTACATGTTATAACTTGTTCAAGTACCTGAAATAAAATTGGCTTTTGGATAAGCTTCGGCCTTTTTAGTTGCGGTATCACGTAAATTATCGTTTCCTCAGTGGTGACTTAATTAAGAAGGGGAAAATAAGGCTCCGTAAACGAGCTGGGAGTCGCTGGCTATGACAAACCAAAGCTCTGGGCTGCGGCAGTGCCGTATGTACACAGGGACGGGGCACATCCATGCTGGCCCTGCCCCGGCGGGGCCGCTCCCCTGCTCCCGGCGGGATCGGGGATGGACACGGGGTGAGGAGACGTCCGTGCCTCGGCCATGCACGGCTGGGAACAGGCCGGGACTGTGCCCTGGGGGGATCATTCCTTACACCTTCTTCCTGTCGGCGCCGTCGGCGGGCTCGGCTCGCTGCGCGGGGAAGGCGTGGTGGTACAGGTGTCTGTGGGTGGCGGCCGCGCTGTACAGCTTGTACAAGGCCTGCGGAGAGACACACAGTCACTGGCCGGCCCCTTCCCAATCCCAGGGAATCTCAGAGCCAGGGAATCCCGACCCAGGGAATCCCGACCCAGGGAATCCCCATCCATCCCAGCCCACCGCGGCCTGTGTGTTGTGTGTTCTGTGCACCAGCGCTGTCGGGTCAAGTGTCCAACACACAAAGGGCTCAAGCTCACGGATTTAGGACCTGAGGGAACGGCTGGAGCTGAGCCAGGGAGGGTCAGGTTGGATCTCAGGGAAAGGTTCTTCCCCCAGAGGGTGCTGGGCACTGCCCAGGCTCCCCAGGGAATGGGCACGGCCCCGAGGCTGCCAGAGCTCCAGGAGCGTTTGGGCAGCGCTGCCAGGGGTGCACAGGGTGGGATTGTTGGGGTGTCTGGGCAGGGCCAGGGGCTGGACTCGATGATCCCTGCGGGCCCCTTCCAGCTCAGGATATTCCGTGACTCTACAGTTCCAATTTTTCAAACACCTCATCCCCCTAGAGCTGTATTAAATCAACAACCTGGACTGTGAGTGAGGGATTCGGGGGTTGTTTTCCCCTTCGTGTTTCACACACACAGTCTCAATTCCTGCAGCCTCAGCGTTTGCTTCCCCCCCACCCCCAGGCAGCTCCGTAACTGCATCACCCCGAGGGCTCGGCTTGTGACGGGTCATTGTCCCCATCATTTTTGCTGCAGATGATGCAGATTTTTTCCTTCTGATTTTACCGGTTTCCGTTTGTCCCGGAGCGGGGCCGGGCTCGGAACAGGCGGGAGCGGCTGCGGAGCTGCCCCGGAGCTGCGTTTCCCCCACGGAACCGAGGGCACCGGGCTGGGACCAGGCTCCGATGCCATGGGGGTGACAGGTGAGTAACACCCCCCATATCCCTCCCTGCCTGCTCCCCACCTTTATCCCAGAGCAGACGGCACAGGGGATGCCAGGACACTGCTCTGGCTGCTGAGGATCTGGTGTGACTGCCCTGGCTCTGACATTCCCATTTCAAATGAACATGGCACTGGGGGAGGGAAAAACCAACCCAAATCCCAGCAGTTCGTGCTGGGGACCACTGGCGAGCCAGGATTAGCTCTGGAAAGGGTGGGAAGAGGCACCTGAGCAGCAGGAACCCACACACTGACAGGGTGATGCCATCCCTGTGTGCTCAGGGGGTGAATGAAGCAGGAGAGGCTGAAGGGGCAGTGAGGAGGAGGAGGGTGAGGGCTGAGATGCCTCCAGAGGCGTCCAGCAGGATGCTGATCGCATCCCAAACAGGCCTTTGGGAACAGAAGTGGTGTTTTGGGATTGTTTGGGAACACAGTGGACTGGTGGAAGAGACTTCACGCAGCTTCTCTGCTCGTCTTCCTTGAACATTCACCTTCAAGCCCCATCTAAGCGACCTTGCAGCACTTGGTGCTATTTTGGAGGGTTTTGTGATGCCAAACCAGTCCCACGGCGCTCATTTTTACCTGCCAGGGTTTGTTCAACACCTCACCCCACAGCGAATCCCACGTTCTGCCTCTTGCTGGGAGGGATGAGGGGAGGGATGGTTTCTAACAGCTTGAATTCCTTCTAAAGGAACTCCCCACAGAACTCAGTGGCTCAGGAGGTGGCACTGCCAGCTGGAGCTGGTGGGCTCTGGTGACACAGGGAAATATGGAAATGCCTCATATCACACCTCAGCCAGGCTGGGGAGGACTCGGATACGGAGCTGGAATCATGTCCCTGTGCAGGAAGGCTGTGGGTTTTTTTTGGTTTAGTCAGATCCTGGTGAGGCTTTGCCTAAGGAACATTCCAGGAGCTCACACTGGGATCCTGCAGTGCCAGGCAGGAGGGGCACAAGGAGCCGGGCACACAGAGAGCTGCTGGGGCTGTGATCATAAATCAGAATCCCAGAATGGTTTGGGTTGGAAGGGACCTCTAAAGACCATCGAGATCCAATCCCCCTGGAATGGGCAGGGACATGTTTGGCTATCCCAGGCTGCTCCAAGCCCTGTCCAACCTGGCCTTGGGCACTTCCAGGGATCCAGGGGTGGCCACAGCTTCTCTGGACACCCTGTGCCAGGGCCTCCCCACCCTCCCAGCCAGGAATTCCTTCCCAATATCCCATCTAGCCCTGCTCTCTGGCAGTGGGAAGCCATTCCCTCTTGTCCAAAATCCCTCTCCAGCTCTCCTGGATCCCCTTCAGGCCCTGGAAGGGGCTCTGAGGTCTCTCTGGATCCTCTTCCAGGTGAGCACCCCCAGCTCTCCCAGCCTGGCTCCAGAGCAGAGGGGCTCCAGCCCTTGGAGCAGCTCCATGGCCTCCTCTGGACTTGTTCCAGCAGCTCCACGTCCCTCTCATGCTGGAGCCCAGGGCTGGATGCAGCTCTGCAGGTGAGGTCTCACCTGAGTGGGGCAGAGGGGCAGAATCTCCCTCTCTCATCCAGGTTTTCCTGCTCCTGGAAGGCCTGTACAGGGGCCATTTCCCCTCGGAGCAGCTCCCCTGCCATGCTGGCAGAGCAGGATTGCATTCCCTGTGCTGCCCAGGGAGATGCTGGGGGATGAACTGTGCCTCCCGGGCTCTGCATTCAGCTTAATCCATGATGGGGTGGTTTTTCCCCCAAAAAAAACCACCCACAGCACTTCCAGCAGCACGGAGAGGCCTGGCCAGGCATGGGGGCTCCTCGGCTGTCCCTGCCTGCACCCGCACAGCTGGTGCTCCCAAACAGTCTGGGGTTTGGGTTGGACCTCCTGGCACAACAGGAAAATCCCCCAACACAAGTGCTGGGAGAAAGATGAAAATCCTCATCGTATCCTGACGTTCCCCACCCTAATCTCTCTCCCACTTGGCTCCCAGCAGCGCCTGGAGCGCAGTGCCCACATCCACACCCTTCCCCAGGCATCTGGATCACAGGGAACAGCCAGAGCCAGCCAGGCCAGCAGCTGCTGCCCCGAGCCCTCGTGACTCCCACCCTCCACCAGCCCAGACGTGCTTTTGGGGCCAAGATGCTTTTCCCAGGAGCCCAGGGCCCGGCTGGCCCCCGGCAGCATGCGGAGAACAAGAGCCACTTACCTCATTCGTGCTTCCCTGGGAGAGGCATTGGGAAAGGGGAGACAGAAAGAGAAAGAAACAGCTCTGTGTATCACAGGTGTCCACGGGAGCTCATCCCTGGGCTGTTCCCAGGGGGGCTCATCCCAAACTGGTCCCCTCTTGCAGGACCCCTCACTGCTCCTGGTCCCGCTGCGACGGGACAGAGCCGCCGGCTCGTGGTGGGCACGGTCCCACTGCCCAACCCAGCGCCTCCCCTCTGCCACAGCTCCTTCCTGGGAGAACTTTCCCTCTGCTGGGAAAGCCCTGGGGCCCTGGGGAAGCCAGGAACAGCTCCAAGCACTTTACCCTCTTTATCTTCCCCCAGCTGGACGCGTTGCAAGTGGGCAGCACCTCTGGCTTCCTGCTGTGTCCTGTCCTTGCTGAACTCCCACTGCTTCCTGCACTGGGATGGGCTGAGATATTCCAGCGTATCCCAAACGCTCCTGGGAAGTGTCCCTGGGCAAAGAGGCGCTGCAGGGGGCTTTACTGGGGGTGCTCAGGCTGCTGGGGACAGGGCAGCTGGGATGAATCCACCTGGAACAGCAGGGATGGCTCTGCTGAGCAGCGCCACTGCCCAGCTCTGGAATGAAGGAACAGCAGCAAATGCTGCCTTTATTCCCCCCGAAGCTGCCAGGTCAGCTGCAGCACCACAGGGAAGGAGGGAAATGTGCTTGCTCTCCATGAAAACCTCGCTGGTGGAGGAAAAGCAGGGAAGGGACAGGTGGAGAAGGGCCCTTCCTGGAAGAAATCAGACCTGGGATGGCTCCTGAGGGATGAGCTCGTCCAGCTCCGCCGTGGGAAGGACAGGAGGGCACTGCAGCCTTTTGGCTCTGTGGGCACAGGGAGTGCAGCCCTGGATGGGGTGCAGGGGGGCAGTGGGAGTCTGCATGGGCTGGGCTTTCCCTTTTCTGCTCTGGGAACAGGGAAGGGCTGCAATGGGATATCAGGGTCCAGTGCCAAAACAGGCAGAGCCAAGACCTGGCCTCGACCTGTGGCAGAGTTGGGAGAGCCAAAATCCCTGCGCTGCACCAGGGCAGAGCGATGGCTGCTCCCTTTAACACCCACAGGCATGCACACACCAAGCACACACACCAGGATCCCTCCCAGGGGGAGCCACGGCAGAGCTGCCCGTTCCCACAAGGCTCCACAAACTCACACAGGTGATGGGTAAGACAAGTAGGAAAGAAAAAGGCAGAACAAAAGAGCTTGGAGGGAGTTTTCTCGGATCTGCACAGCTTGTTTTCCACACCACAGAGGAACTGGAGGCTCAGGGACACGGCTCCAGCCTTGCTCACCCCGCCAGTGCTGCCCCGTGACCTCCCCCTTAGAACAAACTCCACAAACTGCTCTGAAAACAATTCCTCTGCCCCTCCTCTCCTCATCTGGAACGTCTAAAGAACGGATTAAAACTTCAATTAAAACAGAACAGGTGTCTCTGCACCCATCACAGCACAAGCAGCTGGATCTAACAACCTTAAAAGCCAAAACCATCTCAAGGGGGAGGAATATCCCCAGGAAACTCAAGGCTTAAAAAACCATTGGGTGGGGGTGCAGGGAGGGTGCTTTTGGCGTGCTGCTTTGAAATCAAAAGCTCTTTATCCTACCTGGTCCCACAAGGCTGCGGCCACTTGGTCTATTACTGCTCCCAGTTCTCTGTACTCCCCAGAGTATCTGATATAAGCCCAGGTACAGAGTGTGATAAGTGTCAAGCCCAGAATCATGTTGCACAGGCTGGCTATGATGTCCAAGCCAATGAAGCCGGTGACGCCGGCCAGCACGTAGGTGATGAAGATGACGACGAAGAGCGTGGCCGGGGTGCGGGCGGCGTGGAAGATGTTCTTGCTGTCGTTGTGTTTGATGTACTGGATGTAGAGCTCGTCGATCTCGGCCTCCAGCTGCTGCAGGTAGCGCCGGCTGAACTCCTCGCCGCCCATCTTCTTCACGCCGCGGAAAAGCCGCACGGCCTCCTCCTTGAGCTCCGCGTGCTTGGCCTGCAGGTCGCTGGGAGCCAGGAAGGGCTTGTCCCCTCCGCACACCTGCGTGGGGAACGTGGGGAGAGCGCTGCTGGAACGGCACTGCTCACCCAGGGAGAGCACTGCTCACCCAGGGAAAGCACTGCTGGAACGGCACTGCTCACCCAGGGAGAGCACTGCTCACCCAGGGAAAGCACTGCTGGAACGGCACTGCTCACCCAGGGAGAGCACTGCTCACCCAGGGAAAGCACTGCTGGAACGGCACTGCTCACCCAGGGAGAGCACTGCTCACCCAGGGAAAGCACTGCTGGAACGGCACTGCTCACCCAGGGAGAGCACTGCTCACCCAGGGAAAGCACTGCTGGAACGGCACTGCTCACCCAGGGAGAGCACTGCTCACCCAGGGAAAGCACTGCTGGAACGGCACTGCTCACCCAGGGAGAGCACTGCTCACCCAGGGAAAGCACTGCTGGAACGGCACTGCTCACCCAGGGAGAGCACTGCTCACCCAGGGAAAGCACTGCTGGAACGGCACTGCTCACCCAGGGAGAGCACTGCTCACCCAGGGAAAGCACTGCTGGAACGGCACTGCTCACCCAGGGAGAGCACTGCTCACCCAGGGAAAGCACTGCTGGAACGGCACTGCTCACCCAGGGAGAGCACTGCTCACCCAGGGAAAGCACTGCTGGAACGGCACTGCTCACCCAGGGAGAGCACTGCTCACCCAGGGAAAGCACTGCTGGAACGGCACTGCTCACCCAGGGAGAGCACTGCTCACCCAGGGAAAGCACTGCTGGAACGGCACTGCTCACCCAGGGAGAGCACTGCTCACCCAGGGAAAGCACTGCTGGAACGGCACTGCTCACCCAGGGAGAGCACTGCTCACCCAGGGAAAGCACTGCTGGAACGGCACTGCTCACCCAGGGAGAGCACTGCTCACCCAGGGAAAGCACTGCTGGAACGGCACTGCTCACCCAGGGAGAGCACTGCTCACCCAGGGAAAGCACTGCTGGAACGGCACTGCTCACCCAGGGAGAGCACTGCTCACCCAGGGAAAGCACTGCTGGAACGGCACTGCTCACCCAGGGAGAGCACTGCTCACCCAGGGAAAGCACTGCTGGAACGGCACTGCTCACCCAGGGAGAGCACTGCTCACCCAGGGAAAGCACTGCTGGAACAGCACTGCTCACCCAGGGAAATCATTCCTGACACAGAGAAATCACTGCAGGAATGGCACTGCTCACCCAGGGAAAGCACTGCTGGAATGGCACTGCTGGAATGGCACTGCTCTACCCAGGGAAAGCACTGCTGGAATGGCACTGCTCACCCAGGAATAGCACTGCTCACCCAGGGAAAGCACTGCTGGAATGGCACTGCTCACCCAGGGAAATCACTGCAGGAATGGCACTGCTGGAATGGCACTGCTCACCCAGGGAAAGCACTGCTGGAATGGCACTGCTCACCCAGGGAAATCACTGCAGGAATGGCACTGCTGGAATGGCACTGCTCACCCAGGGAAAGCACTGCTGGAATGGCACTGCTCACCCAGGGAAATCACTGCAGGAATGGCACTGCTGGAATGGCACTGCTCACCCAGGGAAAGCACTGCTGGAATGGCACTGCTCACCCAGGGAAATCACTGCAGGAATGGCACTGCTGGAATGGCACTGCTCACCCAGGGAAAGCACTGCTGGAATGGCACTGCTCACCCAGGGAAATCACTGCAGGAATGGCACTGCTGGAATGGCACTGCTCACCCAGGGAAAGCACTGCTGGAATGGCACTGCTCACCCAGGGAAATCACTGCAGGAATGGCACTGCTGGAATGGCACTGCTCACCCAGGGAAAGCACTGCTGGAATGGCACTGCTCACCCAGGGAAATCACTGCAGGAATGGCACTGCTGGAATGGCACTGCTCACCCAGGGAAAGCACTGCTGGAATGGCACTGCTCACCCAGGGAAATCATTCCTGACACAGAGAAATCACTGCAGGAATGGCACTGCTCACCCAGGGAAAGCACTGCTGGAAATGCACTGCTGGAACGGCACTGCTGACCCAGGGAAAGCCCTCATGACACAGGGAAATTACTGCTCACACAGGGAAATCACTGCTGAAACGTCATTCCTGACACAGGGAAATCACTCCTGAAATGTCGCTGTTCACACAGGGAAATCACCCCTGAAACAGGGAAATCACTGCTGGAATGGCACTCCTGATACAGGAAAATCACTGCTGACACAGGGAAATCACCCCAGAAATGTCACTCCTGACACAGGGAAATCATCCCTGAAACAGGGAAATCACTCCTAAAATGTCACTCCTGACAGGGAAATCACTCCTAAAATGTAACTCCTGATACAGGAAAATCATTCCTGAAACATCACTCCTGACACAGGGAAATGTGAAATTAGGGTTAGGGGTTAAGGTTTGAGAAGGAATTCCTGGCTGGGAGTGTGGGGAGGCCCTGGCACAGGGTGCCCAGAGAAGCTGTGGCTGCCCCTGGATCCCTGCAAGTGTCCAAGGCCAGGTTGGACAGGGACTGGAGTAACCTGGGGTAGTGGAGGTGCCTCTGCCCAGGGCAGGGGTGGCACTGGATGGGATTTAAGGTCCCTCCCAACCCAAACCATTCTGGGATTCCACGAATCTGTGACAGGAGAGCCAGGAGACAGAAGGAGCAGGAAGGGCCATGCTCAGCACCACCCACCTCTTCCATCCTTTTGCTGTAGGTGTCTTTGGCAGTGGCAACTGCTGCTAAATTGTTGGCTTCTGCTGTGGCCTGTAAGGGCAAAAGGGGTACAAAATTTAGGTGCAGAAGTTAAGGTTAAGCTGTGCAAGTGCAGGGCCACACATGGACACAGCCAGGATATGTGTGTGGCACCCAGAATTACCCAGGGGGGCTCCCCCAGCCTCCAACCCATCCCAAATAAGCTCATCCCATATTTACACATCCAAAAGCCTGCATGAAGAGAGGATTCCTACCCTCCAAGCCAGAGCAACGAAAACTTTGGCTTCAGCTGTGGGAACCAGCAAGGAGAGAGATAAAAGGCTCAGCCACAAGTAAACAGCTCCAGCTGCAACCCCTGGCTCTGGCAGCCACTTGCCATGTGCCACCTCCCTGTGTGGCCCCAGGGATGCTATTCACCTGCAGGGAATCCTTCCAGCTGAGCTGCCTGGGGTGCTGTGTGCAGCCAGCAATTCCCCCCAGTCCATCCCAGGTGTGATTCCCCAGCCACGTCAGGCTGGGGACTTCCAAACGCTTCCCAAAGCGCCGTTCCTCGGCATCCACTGAGGCGTTCGGAATAAAGGCACAGCAGAGCCGCTGTGCTGCACGCCTCTGCCAGTTCCTGGGAATCAGGGGCAATTATGGGGCAGGAATTCCCACAGCTCCCACTCACACGTACCTGCAGCATCGACTTGGGGTGTGGCAACTCCTCCCCTTGGTAGATCTTTATGTACGCCTGGAAAAGCGCAGGGAGAAGGAACTCACGTGGAATGCGGCACACAGGAGCCACACCAAGCAGCCCCACCCAGCTCCAGACAGGATTTAGAAGCAGGCAAGAGGAGGATGTTCCAGCACAAGATGGCTTTGGTCAGAAAATGCCACTCCTTGGGTGGCCCAGGTCAGTGACTGGAGGCTCTCCCTCCTCCACTCACTCCCAAGGATCCCTCCCAAAGGATCTGCACCTACCTCCGTCCTTCCCTGAAGGAGAAGGAGCCAAGGTAGCCCTGGAGAGTAGGTGGTGAGAATTACTCACCAGTGTCTCGCATGGAAATGTCCCAGTAGCCATGACAACAAAAATAAGCTTTTTCCAAAGGCAACTGGAATTCAGCCCTCAGCTTATCCCCCCTCTAGCCCTCAATTCTCCAGGGGAGGAAAAAAAGCTCCTCCCACTTTTTGGGCTCGCTGTGTGGTCAAATCCATGACCATGAGGGGTTTGCCCTCTGCTGCAGTGAGTCAGGACTGTCAGTGCTGCCCTGCCTGCTGCTGCTTTCCCCTCTAGCTACAGCAAAATTCCACTCATGAATGACCCCACTTTCCCTTATATAAATACCTTAAAATACTCCACAAGGCCTCGACAGGTGATATGGTTTCCATTGATCTCCTTAACATCCAGGTTCTCGGGACTAAGAAGCCACGGAATCAAAATCTTCAAGTTCTTGATGAACTCATCGTCTATTTCTGGGAAAAAGACAAGAAAAGGCATCACAAAATCCCAGAATAGTCTGGGTTGGAAGAGACCTTAAAGACCATCATGTTCTAACCCCCTGCCATGGGCAGGGACACATTCCACTGCAAGGTTCTTCCTCCAGAGGGTGGAAGGAACAGGCTCCCCAGGGAATAGGCACATTCCCAAGGCTGCCCAGAGCTCCAGGAGGGTTTGGATGAAGCTCTCAGGCACAGGGTGGGATTTCTGGTGTTTCCATTGAATTAAACTGCACAGGACTGAAGGCAGGTAAAAAAACCAAAGCAACAGCCAGGAATTTGGAAGGTAAGAAGAGCAGGGAAGACCCCCCACATTTCTTCCATCAGAGCACAAAAAGCTGAGCACAGCTCTGAGGCAACAAGAAAATTGTGTCAAGAAGCTGCTGACAGCTCCTGTCTGCACACAGCACTTGCTCCACACTCCTCAGCACCTGGGATTAAGGTGGAACTCCAGGGATGAGCTCAGTTCCCACCAGCCCATCGCCCTCCCGCTGCCTCGCTGTCCCTCCTGCTTAGCACAGAGCTTGCCAGGAGAGCAAGTCTGAGCCAGACAAAAGCAGGGAAAAACTCCCATCTTTGCCTGCTAATTTATTTTAAGCAGCTAATGGTCCACTTTATTGCTAAGACTGCAGCAGCCTGGAACCAGCCACTCTGGTAAGGAGCTCACAACCAACACCTAAAAATATCCCCAGCACGTGGCTCCTTTCGGGGTGGAGAATCTCACCACAGCTCTTTTCTCCTTCCCTCTTTTCTTAACCTGCTGAACCAAGCCTGCCCTGTAGGGAAACCACTGATCAGATAAGCCAGGCAGATTAAATATTCCCTGGAAAGCTTTTCAAAGTGAAATAACGTTCTGAGAGCTGGTGGAACCGGCCTTCCACCCACCACAAGCACCAGCCTTGCAGCAACCAGGCTGTGCCTGTGCAGGTGAGGCACAGGAATTAACTGCAGGCTTAACACCACGTCCATAAACTTCCAGTCTCATCCCTGCCCTTCCCAGTTTTCCTGTCAGTGTTCTGACAGTGGGTATTGGCAGCAGCTCTCAGGCCTTGTCAGCCTCCCACAGCTTTTCTCCCTCCACATCTGTCTGCTGCACTGGGGAGAAGCAGAGGAAGGTGTGCCCATCACTGGGAGGAGGATCCAACTCCTCTCCCAGAAGTTTTTTTTCATGGAAAATACTTATGGGGGTTTCAGGAACAAGCAGGACAGTCTGCCAGGGCTTCTGAGGAACCAGGTTAGAAACTAGAGCTTTGCCTTCGTACCTTTCAGTTTCCCATCGAAATTGGGGTTGGTGGCGACCTTGAGGCCGGGGTGAGGCAAGAGGAAGCAGGAGATTTTGGTGAAGCAGGAATGGATGTGCTTCCTGACATTCTGCAGCTCCTCGTGCTGATTGCCTGACACCTGTAGGGACAATGAAGCACAGAATCCCAGAATATCCCGAGTTGGAAGTGGCCATAGGGATCATCCAGCCCAGCCCCTGGCCCTGCACAGACACCCCAACAATCCCACCCTGGGCATCCCCTGGCAGCGCTGTCCAAGCGCTCCTGGAGCTCTGGCAGCCTCGGGGCCGTGCCCAGCACCCTCTGGGTGAAGAACCTCTTCCTGATATCCAACCTAAACCCACCCTGACACATCTCCAGCCGTTCCCTCAGGTCCTGTCAGTGGTCACCAGAGAGAAAAGCTTGGTGCTGCCTGTCCACTTCCCAAAGTTTGGGGTCAGGGAGTTTCCTTCTGATAGGAATATTTGGGATAATGCTGGTGGGAGCATGCGACACTCCTCTGTGGCTGCTTACAGTGGGGGAAAGGAAAACAGAAGATCCCATAGGCATGAGGACAGAGAGAAGGAACTGGAATATCTCTGACCACATGCCCTGGAGCATGTTATTATCATTTGGAAAATGAACATATCCATGTATGACTGGAATACAAAAACATTTGGGATTTCCCACTAGGGCTTTGCTCATCTCACATTTCATTAGGTTTCTCCACTACCAAATCACCCATGCATTTCCTGACTGATCCCAAGCAGCCCTTGCCCATCATTTTTATTGAACAACTACCTAATCACCACAACATCATTCCCAGTCTCTTGGGAATCCGCTGACTCCCGCTGCTGTCCACTCCCAGAGAATCCCAGGGAGCTGGGCTTGGGCAGAAGCCTGAACGTGGCAAGGAAATTCACCCTCCCCAAATGCCTCCTCTGTGATTTTAATGCACTGAGTGTGACCAAAACCAACACTGCAGCTCACACCTGACATCCAGTGCTGCTGCCACTCAGCTGAACAGGAAAATCATGGAATCACAGAGTGGATTGGGTCGGAAAGGACCTTAAAGGTCATCCCATTCCACCCCCTGCCATGAGCAGGGACACTTCCACTATCCCAGGCTACTCCAGAACCAAGAGCAGGCAAAACATACCTTCAGCCTCTTCTCCAAAAATCTTGCACCACCATCAGATCCGTAGGAAAATTCGTAAGGGAAGCTCCAGTCACGAACAAGGAATATAAGGGACTGGAAAACACAGAACAGTGGGGTCAGTGAGCTGCTGCTCAGAGCCCACAGCAGTGGCTGAGCACCCCCTGCACCCTCACCCCCATTTCACACCACCCCAAAACCTATCCCCGAGTCTTTTCCCAGCTCCAGCAGCATCTCCCACCTTTCCTGGTGGACATAGGAGGTCCCTGTGTGCAGGGCCACCCCATCATGGCATTGAGACCGCTCCAGTGACCCACAAGGGAAAGGGGGAGCAACCCCCAAAACTGCTGCACCAGTTTGAGTCCCTGGCTGGGAGAACAGCATCAATCATCTAAACTGCCCAAGGAAAGGGATTGCTGCTAAGCAGGACAAAAGGCAATGAGCTCCCTAATTCCAGCCACATTTAGTTCCATCCTATGGGAATTCTACAGGCTCATTTTTTCAGCCTTTTTCACTGGGCAGCCTTCCAGACAGACTTTTAATGAGAAGCAGATGCAGAGGAATGAGGGTGAATAAGAAATCATTGGCTTTTGTAATCTTTATTGAGGCATTCAAAGTTCCTGGGCAATAAATAAATAAATACCAGAACGGTCAACTTTGAACCTTTAAAAACAACAACAAAAAGTTTTCAGAAAAAAAAAAAATCAGGTCTCCAGTGCCTCATCTGTGCAAGGGACCAACATCCCATGTAGGAAATAAAGGGTTTGGAGGCTGAAGTCCTGAATGCCAAAGCCCAGGAGGGCCTGGCAGAGGTGCCAGGGTTCCTCTCGTGCACATGGATAAGCAGGTCAGCAAGTGGAACCCATTTCACTGGAATTTCCCTAAAATACGCCTCTGATTAGAACAAAAATCTAATGGAGGGAGGGGAAATATTTCCGCTCTTTATTTCTCTTCCATAAAACATCAGAAAAAGTTAAACAAAAAGGAGAGAACAGCGAGTTGGCCTTTTTGAACTGCAGGAGAAGCCACAGTGACTGCACCCAGCGAGCTGGTTCGGGACATGCTGTTCTCTCAAACACCATGAGATGCTTAAGAGACATGTCCATGTTTAGGACTTTTCCACAAACACATTATGCACGCCTTGAATTGGGAATTATTCTTTTTTTTCCTGAAGTAAAATTGTTCCAGGCAGGCTGTGTTTACCATTGCCTTTGTGAAGGCCCCACATTCAGGGCCAGCCTCTGCTGAGGGCCCCTCAGTGCGAGGAGAAGAGGGAGACAAAGGGAAATGTGAATTTTCCACTGCCAAGTCTCACTTCCCTTCCAGCAGCATCACTGCCACTGCAGTTTATTCACCATCACTCTTGGAGAATCACAGGATCCCAGGATGGTTTGGGTTGCAAGGGATATTAAAGACCATCCAGCCCACCCCTGCCATGGGCAGGGACACCTTCCACTGTCCCAGGTTGCTCCAAGCCCTGTCCAACCCGGCCTTGGACACTTCCAGGGATCCAGGGGCAGCCACAGCTTCTCTGAGAAAACTCTGCCAGAGCTTCCCCACCCTCACTTTTCCTGCTTTCTAATCAACACACTCATGTTTAAAAACATGTTCTGCAGGAACCAGCCCTCGCTGGATGTGGACAGGGGATCATTTCTCACCTGGCCACAGCACCACTGACCCTTCCACCACATCTGGCACACCCACAAAGGTTCTCAGCACCGTTTGATAATTTTCCCCTGATCATGAACGAAGATGACACTGAATCAGAGCCTGGGGGGATCCCGAGGAAACGCTTCTGAAGGATGATGATTCCCTGTTACAATTAGTTCAGCGTGCTCTGGCATCTATCAGTTAATGAGTTTTTAATCCATTAACAACGGATTAAAGCAGACAATGCTGACTTCATGTGCTTTTAATCAGCATCCTGGAGAGATAAGGCCGGCAGAAGGCGACAGATCATGGCAAGAGTTACCTTTATCACCCCAACTCGTGGTCTTTTAAAAAATTGATAATGGGATTGTTTGACAAGAGCCACCATCCACAAACTGTGTGACTCAACAGCAATTAGGGTGTTTGGGAAAATCAGAGCCTATTATCCAGCCCTAATGATTTAAGCATGTTTAAGTTTCCCCTCACAGCCTCCTTTTTACTGATGGAGTAGGAAGTATCTCAGTTTCACTGGAATATTTGGCTGCATTATCCCCACAGTTTTTAAATAAGGAGCAGGAATATTTATTTAACGTCTGGCTTTTTGCTGTACCATGTTACAACTTTCTTCAAGCTCTTGCCTGTCATATATTTTTACTGGTAGTTTTACCATTTATCAGTCACCTGCCCACGCCAGAATCCAACACACCCTCAAATTCTCAATTTTTCTGTTTGTTGTATTTTTTAACCTTTTAATTTTATTTCTACTTCCCAACCACAGACACCTTATAAACCCCTCAGTCCTTCCAAGACAACAATTCTCTTTTTATGTTGGCAAGCAAATGTAAAATAGCTGTAACTCATTCCCAATTACTCTTTGGATTTTTACAGCATGCTTTGTTCTCTGCTGGTTTTTAAGTTCACAAACCCCCATCCAACCTAATCAAAACACTCCTGTCTTCAAAAACAGGCACCAGCCTCACCTACTGTGAATGCCCAATGCTCTCCCTGTTTCTAACACCCGCTTTTCACAGGTTGGGGAGCAGCAGGATGAACAGATGTCCCTTATTTGAAGTTAAAGTCCCACT
Organism: Oriolus oriolus; assembly: GCA_013400235.1. Lineage (NCBI taxonomy): Eukaryota > Metazoa > Chordata > Aves > Passeriformes > Corvidae > Oriolus > Oriolus oriolus. The sequence goes on along the minus strand of VXBT01012247.1, from coordinate 152,986 downwards.
CAAACCGAGTTTTCCCACAGCTCTGCTCATCCTTATCCTTTCATTTCGCCAGGAGCAGGGACTCCCAGGGCAGGTGAGTTCAAACCTCTCACAACAAAGGTTGGGCAGAGTTCCTGAGCACAGAGAGTGACAAACCTGCTGCAAAACCAGCTGCTTTCCAAGCCTGGCAGGACAGGGCAGAGCTCTTGGGATGGCAAGGGTTCAGGGAGGAAAGAAAGTGGGATGCTGGATGTATTTGGAAGCAAGGAAACACAAAGCCCTTCCTTGGAGCAGCTGAGCCGATTCCCAGGCAATCCCACCTCCTCCCATGCTGCAAACTGCAGTGACACCTCGTGGTGAAGCCAGCGGGCTCCGGGACAAATGAGCTGGCCAGGACGCTTGGACTCACCTGGAAAGGCTTCTGGAATGTCTCCTCCATGGCCAGCCGGCCGTACTCGGTGAAAAGCTGGAAGGAGAAGGAAAGAACAGGACAGTGAGTTTGTCCCTGCAGGCGCTGTGGGACACAGGGGCACCAGCACCGAGCTCTGCTCCCTGTGACCAGGGTGATGCTTTAGGTTTTAACTCTTATATTTTCTTTTCAAATTCTGTATTCCCAGTGTGTGACTCTGAGCTGCCTTGCAGCCTGTCAGCTGCTGCTCTCTCATGCTCACACAGACATAACAAAGCCTCTCCAGGCCTGCTCTGCAAGGACACCCAGCCCGTCCCAGGCCCAAAATGTGTAACCCAGCACCTTGAGAAGGGGGGCGAGCTGAGGGGCAGTTCCATCATTAGCTAAAGGTTAATTGGCCAATTTATGCTGATCTGCAAATGGACCAAACCTGTAACAGTGTGAAGAACTCGTGACTCGGGGTCCATCTCGGGTGCAGCCTTTGGCCTGCCCAGGGTGTGCCTCTGAAGGCCTTTCCAATAAATATCCACCTTTATTCCCTCACTCCTGCCTAGTCTCTGTTTCCAGGTTGGCCTCTTTTAGGCATCAAGGGAACGGCTGGAGCTGAGCCAGGAAGGGTCAGGTTGGAGATCAGGGAAAGGTTCTTCCCCCCCAGAGGGTGCTGGGCACTGCCCAGGCTCCCCAGGGAATGGGCACGGCCCCGAGGCTGCCAGAGCTCCAGGAGCGTTTGGGCAGCGCTGCCAGGGATGCCCAGGGTGGGATTATCGGGGTGTCTGTGCAGGGCCTGGAGCTGGATCCATGATCCCTGTGGGTCCCTTGAGGGAATTCTATGCTTCTGTGAAGCAGTGAGGGACATTTCTGGCTGGGGACTAACAGCACCACGTGCAGAGCTGGACACAAAGTGGCTGTGGGCTCCCAGCTCCCATCCCAGAGGCACACGGAGCTGTTATGGACCATCACCCTGCTGAGCTCTCACGTGAGAGATCCCAGCCTGGAGCTTTTGGCTGCCAAATCTGTGGAAAATGGCTCAGATCAGCTGCTTGCTGCTGGTTTCACACCAGCCAGAAACTTCTCGTGCTCCAGGGGGCTGCTGGAGCCCTGCTGCCTCTAAACACTCCAGGAACAAGCGGAAATGAATTCAGAAATAAGTATTTTCCCTGCACACCCCTGCTGTGCAAAGACTCTAAAATCAGCCTACCAGCAAGATTTGAAGACTCTCCAGTCTCTCTGCACTCTAATTTCTAACTGAAGGCGCAATAATGTGTTTCACAGATGCCTAAAAATGGGTCAACTTGTTAAGCAGTCATGGCTTAAAATCCAAACTGAAAGATCAGAGCTACACTGAATAAATTCAGTGTTTAAAAAGTGTTATTGTTAATAATATTTATGGACTGAAATAATTCAGAAGCCTTCAAATGCTGATTTTTTCAGCTGGACTTTTGCTTTTCTTTCCTTTCCTTTAGCTCCTGGAAAAACCTACCTAATGAATCAAACAATGAATCACCTGAACAGAAGAGAAAGCAGGAGGTAATTCCAGGAAATGGGCAGGACACTTGTGCCACAAAAATCCCATCAGCTGTTTGTCTCCAACAGTCAGGGCTGGAATCACTCTTACAGGGTCACCTGTACTGAGCCAGCACCAGATGGCAACATCCAGGCTGATAATTCACAATCCCAGAATAAAATCCCAGGATGTTTTGGGTTGGAAGGGATCTTAAAGATCATCCAGTGATCCCTGGATCATGGGCAGGGGCACCTTCCACTATCCTAGGCTGCTCTGAGCCTCGTCCAGCCTGGCCTTGGACACTTCCAGGGATCCAGGGGCAGCCAAAGCTGCTCTGGGAAACTTGTTTCAGTGCCTCACAGACAACAACTTCCTCCCAGTATCCCATCTAACCCTGCCCTCTGGCAGTGGGAAGCCGTTCCCCTTTGTCCTGTCACTCCAGGCCCTTGTCAACAGCCTCTCCATCCTTCTTGCTGCCCCTTGGAAGGCCACCATTAGATCACCCCGAAGCTCCTCTTACCTGCAAGTGCTGCAGATCATCCTCCTGCACATTCTGGGACAAGTTATAAACCTGTATTTAAATAAAAAGACAACTTCAGATCACTGAGAAGAGCCTGTCCTTGGGGCTAACACGTGGCTGGTGTGGCTAAAGCCTACGACACCCCCATGGGAATGCAGGCAAGGCCCCAGGTGGTGCTGGTACAAGCGGCAGGAAGGGAAGCCCTGCCAGGCTCTGTGGTTGCTGGGCAGTGAACTCCTCCAGCCCAGAGGTTTCTTACCTGGATGGAGCTGATCATGGTGCTGAGGGCAAACACGGTGGCCGAGTCCCGCAGGGTGGACTGGCTGTCAAAGGTGCCCTGAGTGTCCATCAGCAGCACCGCGACCTGCGGGGCACAGAGCTCCTGTCAGCATCCCTGATGCCAGGATGATTTTTGGCTTTTTCTTTTATACCCCTTTTATACACTCTTTTATGCAGCTTTTATGTATTCTCAGTGCTTTTAGCCCACACAGTTATAATTCTTTAAGTTTGATCACTTCCCTCACACCCAATATCCCGTTAAGCCAAGAGCCCAAACACCCTGGAAACCCCAGACCCCGAGGGCCTCTCCAGAACACATTCTGTAAACAAAGCCAGGCCCAGCCTGGGGAAGGTTCCTCGCTGAGGGGTCTCACTGGAGTCCCTCCCTGGGCAATCTTTGATAGCAAGGCCTGTAATTGCACACACATCTAATTAGCAAGGCCTGTAATTGCACACACATCACATCGTGGGGGGCCATTTCTCCGGGGGGCATTTCGGGGTGCATTTCGATGTGCATTTCGGTGCCCCTGAGGGTCCTTCAATAAACACCGAGGTAAAACCCTTTTTCCCTCTTAACTGTGTTCAGCTCTCTTTATTTTAAGACCAGGAAAAGGCATCACCCCCAGGACCTGCACCCAGGCCAACCCACGCTGTGTGCCACGCAGTGAATGCCAGCTGAGTTACTGTGCTGGGGTCTCACTGCTTCTGCCTCAGCCTCCTAATTGGTGGGGGACAAAGGAAAAGCACATCCCCAGCCACTCCTGACAGCAGGGGGACTCCAGCAGGCAGCAAAATTAATGCCCTACAAGGCAGTGAGGGAACAGCTCTGCTCTTCAAACAGCTGCTGTCAGTGCAGGAGAGGCTTGGCCTGAGGCTGCACCACAAACCAAACACATATTGCACCTCCCCAACCCAAACACACTGAGCCAGCGTTAGGAATCACATCCTGAATGACTCAGTGCCACTTTGGTGCCGTGCTCTGTGTTGAAGTGCAGCTGAATACAAATATTCCTGGCTATAAACTGAATTTGCAGGGTGCTGCAAATCCGCTGTGACCACCCTGAATGAAGAAACTCCACTTTACAACTGCTGCTCTAGGAAAGGGGAATAGTTTGCAAGGATTCAAGATCTCTGGGAATAGTACAGAAATAAACTCTGGGATGCCCAGAGTTGAGGGACACTTAAGAGAACGTATCAGGGACACTGGACATCACCTCATTGCATTAACCTCATCCAGGCTAAAATAGGGACACGGTATTGAAAACCTTCCCTAAACCTGCACAGCCACCTAAGACAAGGCAGGAGAGTCTCAAAAGCTGGAAGAGGAAAATGAGCTGACAGCAACAGAGACACACACACACACACACCTTGGTGCCATCGGGCTTGTCCACCAGGAAAACCTCGCTCCATATCTGAATCCCGGTCGTCTCCCGCTCGGAGCCGCCCCTCCAGGAGAACCCAGTCAGAGGCTCGTTGTAATCCCCAACCCAGTCCACTGCTTCCTGCAGGAAGGAACAGAAGGAGTTGTTGGAATTCTCATCTCATCATTTGGTTTTACAGTTTTTCCCTGTGCTGCCTCTGCCCCAGCGCTGGAGAGGGCTCCTTACAAAAGGGTAAGAGGTGAAGAACCTCATAAGGGAGGTTCTTCCTTCCTTTACTGCCAAGGCACCTCAAATTCTGGGGACAGTTCTGGGTCCCTTACAACAAGAAGGGCATAGAAGGGATGGAGCGTGTCCAGGGAAGCGAGCGGAGCTGGAGAAGGGGCTGGAACAGCAGGAGAGGCTGAGGGAGCTGGAAAGGGACTCAGCCTGGAGAAAAGGAGGCTCAGGGCGGACCTTCTGGCTCTGCACAACTCCCTGAAGGTGCAGCCAGGTGGGAACCGGGCTCTGCTCCCAGGAAACAAGCAGCAAGAAAAGAAGAAACAACCTGAAGTTACACTAGGGAAGGTTTGGGTCAGATATCAGGAAACATTTTTTCACTGGAAGGGTGATCACCCATGGGAACAGGCTGCCCTGGGCCATGGTGGAGTCCCCATCCCTGGAAGTGTTCAAAAGATATGGATTTGACACCTGGGGACATGGTTTAGTGGTGAATATGGTGATGCTGGTTAGCAGTTGGATTCAATGATCTTAGGGGGGATTTTTCAGCCTAAATGATTCCGTGATTCAGGGCAGCAGACGTGAACATCCCTGCTCCAAAGTCAAGAGTCCACGAGACACTTCTCCCTGGGGAAGGATCTGCTCTGTTTTACTTTGTGAAGCCCACACTCATGAGAGGGCTCTGAGCATTCCTAGAGCACCGAGTCCTGTCCAGCTCATCCCTGTGCAGCACATGGGAGCAACGAGGAACGCCCCGCCCTGGGAAGGGCCCCCTGAGCCGCAGCCTTACCTTGTTGTACATGTACCGCAGCATGAAGTCCATCAGGAATGATTTTCCTTTCCTAAAGGCTCCAGCCACGGACACAGCCACGACCTCCTTATCTCTGACAGCCTCGGAGAGGAGGATGCGGTTCAGGGCGGCCTCATCCAGCTCAAAGGAGTGGTCGTCTTTGACAATGAGGACCTGCACTGGCCCTGCCTTCCTCACGGACTCCTCCTCCTCGGAGCTCCACTCGTAGGCCTTGTCTGCAAAACTACCTGTGTGAACAGGGAAAACGAGAGGCTTTTGGGTCCTTCCTCTGCACAGCGAGGAGTCAGCGACACAGGTGACAAGAGGCTCAAGAGCTCAACTGTCCATCCCAAAACGGCATCCTCCAGAGCAGATCTGCTGGAGCTGGCCTCAGACATCCCAGTGGAGACTCCACGCCACTTTGGGGTCATCTGACCCCGTGCTCCACACCGGCAGAGCGTTCCCTGCTGTAATCTCCCTGGACAAGACACATTTGCTGGATTTTATCCGACATGGAGAACAGATCTCTGCAACTTCCTACACACACAGCACCTGCCATAACACCTCCCTAAGCCCTTTCTCCATTGGAAAAGTCCAAGCCTCCTCATCATCCCTTCTACCACATTATCTAGGGATCTTCTCTCCTCTGGACACTCCCTACCAGGTCCTTCCTGAAGGCTGACTCAACAATGGAAGCAGCTCTCCAGCTGAGGTGTCCGAGGCTCTCACATTGTTATCAAAGGTTGCTGCCTTCGTGTATCCTGTGCCACTGCTGTTCCTGTAGCAACCCATTCCTGCTCCATCTGCAGCCTGAGCTGATGCTCCGAGTGCAATCCGCTGTTCCTGCCATCAGCCTCGTCGGCAGCACCCCCCGGGACACTCCCGGCAGGAACCAGGCCACGCAGACACGAGCCCATCCTGATAAAAGCCACTTCTCCACTCCCAAGTGGAAAGCACACACAAAGCACAGGCACTGCCCACTTTCCCACTTGGAAATGGCGAGGTTCCCTGTGGAGCTGCTGCCCGGGCCGTGGAGGGATTATACAGGAGGGTCTCACAGGAGCCGGTTGCATTTCAAGGCCTGCAGCCCTGGGATTTGCAAAGAGCAGGCTGGCTCCAGTAATTTTCCTTTCCTGGTCTTTCCAAACTTTCCAGCACAGGGAAGAGATGCCAAAGGTGATTTATGTGCCAGTCAGCTCACCTAGAGCCACGTGAAACCTCCTTGCCAGCAGGGAAAGGAGCGTGAGGTGGAAAGTTCCCCCCACATTCCAACAAAAACTTCCCGGATCACGGCTCGGGCTGTAACTTTCCCAAGTTTTGCCTCAAGCTAAACCTCCTCAGTCTCTGCTTCAGCCCCTGACCTTGAGGACCTGGTTTAGAGCTGTTTCAAAGCACAAGGACTGTGTGTGCACATGCTAAAAGAGAAGTTATAAATATCAAGAGGAATAGGATTTGCCCATTCCGGGCCTCTCTATAAAGGAGCCTCCAGCAGTAACTCCATATTTGAAATAACAGCAGCACTTTTGTGATTTCCTAAGATCCCGCAAGGAAGTACCAGGATCATTAAGCCTGGTTGCCAGGGGATTTCTGGTGCCTCTCGGACATATACTATGAGCTTTCTTTGCTCACAGCTGAAAGACAAAGATCTTTTCTTTCCAATGCCTGGAGGTTTTTTAGCTAAACAAAAGTCCCAAACGCTCTGAAAAGCAAGATTCTGCACCAGACTGCAGCACTAAAATCCCTTTGAGCACCAGCCCCTGCCCTGTGTCACTGCTTAGAGGCCTCCAGGAAAAAAAAATCCTTCCCATTTCAAATCCATGGAGTCAGGATCCAGGCACACATTGCCAAATGAAGGTGTCTGAGAGCAGGCACACACCAAACACCTTTTCCAGCACTGAAGTGCTCCCAACAGGTAAGGATGGCCCCGTGCCAAAGGGCCACAGGCTCGTGTGCTCATTTTAAGCACTGCCAAGCTGCAAGGGCCATATATAGGATAGGAAATGCCTCCTCTCTTGCGGTGTTTCCCAAAGCCCTGCTCAGCTAACCCAGTCCAATTTTTATTTTCTTCTTCCAGCTGCACAGAAAGGACAGTGGAGAGATCCCTGGATAGGATGTGACTCATGGCGGGGGCAGGAAAAGATTTGTAAATCAAATTAAACTTAAATATTTCTGACTCTAACTCAGCCAGCAGGGTGCAACAGCTGTGCCACCTTCCCAGACCAGACAAATTCCACCTCCAGGCACACAAACAGAGGGAAGTGGGACCAGCACTTTGGCTGGAGCCCCTCTGGAGCCAGGCTGGGAGAACAGGGGGTGTTTACCTGGAAAAGGCTCCAGGGAGAGCTCAGAGCCCCTTCCAGGGCCTAAAGGGGCTCCAGGAGAGCTGGAGAGGGATTGGGGACAAGGGATGGAGGGACAGGACACAGGGAATGGCTTCCCACTGCCAGAGGGCAGGGATGGATGGGATATTGGGAAGGAATTCCTGGCTGGGAGGGTGGGGAAGAGCTGGGATGGAATTCCCAGAGAAGCTGTGGCTGCCCCTGGATCCCTGCAAGTGTCCAAGGCCAGGCTGGACACTGGGGCTGGGAGCAGCCTGGGATAGGGGAAGGTGTCCCTGCCCATGGCAGGGAGTGGCACTGGGTGAGCTTTAAGGTCCCTTCCAACCCAAACCATTCTGGGATTCCACAATTTGTGTTTTTATTCATCCTGCACTAGCAGTGGGTACAAAGATGGGCACAAATCCTTGGATGCTCCTGGCTCAAACAGCTGAATGGACCTCCCAGTCCTGGCCAAGGATCCAAGCACCAGGACAGGGGGCTGAGGAGAGTCCCTGGCACCCTGCTGCCAGAGGGAGAGCTCGTGCCAGATCCCCTCTCCTGGTGCCTGGGTGCGATCTTCCACCTCTTCCTCTCCCTCTGCTCTTTTCAGCAGCTGAACCAACAACCAGTGCAGAAGAGAAGGGATTGTTTCGTCCCTTCAAACCATCAGCATCTGAAGGAGAGTAATTTTTTTAAGCAGATATTAACAGATTTTAGGAGAACGTCTCCAGGCACAGAAGCGGCCATGGTCTCCTAGGGGACATCCTTGTTTCCATCACCTCAACACCAGGAAAACCAGGCTGTTTGCACAACACAAAGCATTATGAGCGGGAGGATATGTTGATTTCTCAGTTCCTTGGAGACAGCAGGAGAGAGAGATTATATTAAGCAGGTCTCTAATTTCATCCCTATCTCTGCTTCTTTCACACAGGCCATCTGCAGACAAAACTATCTATCTTTTTCATATTTATTTTCATATTTCCATGTGATGAAACTTCCAGGTTCTGTTTATGAGATTATCTGCCACACTGGAGAGCCAGGGATTATTTCATAAAATGGCTGCATACTACTGGAAATCAATTCTTTTAACTGGTCTTTCTGGCCACAAATGAGTTATTTGCTTTGAAGGAAGCTGTACCTGGCAATGGCAAAACCTCATCCGGCCAAAAAGGAAAGGAAGGAGAGCTCAGCTTTCCTAAACACACTCTTGTTTTCACTCCTTTTCTAACTTGACTCCTCCTTTCTCTCGGCTCTCTCCCGGCACCCTGCAATTACGTCAATTCTCCAGCTGCTCATTCAGAAATTGTCAGGATACAGCTCCTTTTCCCCATTTCATAACAGCTCATTTCCATCACTCTGGAGCGGGGTGGAAGCCACGTCTCTTTTCCATATGGCGATTCCAAGTGGGAACGGGAAGGAGATCAGGATTTGTGTTTGTGCTTACTGGGCTGTCAGACAGCATTAAAAAAAGCAAGGAATTCTTTAGCTGGTCTAAGACTTGCTTTTGACTACATTAATTAAATTAAAACAGCATATTTCACATTGTGCCTGTGTGTACACTGACAGACATGTCTAATGTATTTAACTGCTAGAGAAGAATAAATTAAGTAAATTACATGCCACTAATCATGCAATGTTTGGTGAGTGCTTGCTGAAGCCTGCTCTCCCTTAGCCATGGAAGAACAGGTCACAGAAATGCTGACTGCTTCCCAGAGTCCCACTAAGGAATCAGCCCTGTCCTCAGCTGAGCCTGCACAATAAATACATTTCATTCCAGAGAATGAAACGCAGCCACATGCCATCATCTGTGCAAACACTGCGTGACCAGAGCCTGAGCAAGCCAATTTGCCAGCCCTGCTCTCAGGCTCTCTTGGATCCCAGGAGTCTCAGCTATCCAAGCACTGCCTGTGGAAAGCAGGGGCTGCAGCCTGGGCTCCAATTCCCTCGCTGAAATCACAGCCCCAGAACAATTTGGGTTAGAAAGGACCTTAAAAATCACCTCATTCCACACTCCTGGCAGGGACACTTCCACTGTCCCAGGCTGCTCCAAGCCCCGTCCAGCCTGGCCTTGGATACTTCCAGGGATCCAGGGGCAGCCACAGCTTCTCTGAGCAACCTGTGCCAGGGCCTCACCACCCTCACAGGGAAGAGTTTCTTCCTCATATCTTATCTAATCTCTCCCCTTTTAGTTTGAATCCATTTCCCCTTGTCCTGTCACTATCTGCTCATGTATAAAGTTGCTCTCCTTTTTTATAAACCACTTCCAAGTACTGGAAGGCCACAGTGAGGTCTCCCTGGAGCTTTCTCTTCTCCAGGCAAAACAACCCCAGCTCAGATGTCACACACACAAACACACCGATGTCAGGCAGTGCTGCCATTCTGAGGGCACTCAAACCAAGTTACTGCACAGAAAACAAACTACCAAGGAGAGAAAATTCGAGGTTCGATGGGAAGCTTTAACTTGCCGTTATTTCTTTGGAACAGAGCATCCCCCTATCAGCTGTGTCAGGCTGCTTATCAGCAGCGCTCAGGGGATCAGTTTGACCAGCAGTGATATCTGTGTGGGTCCTTTCTGGAGTTTCCATCCCAAACGTATCACACTGCCACCGACAGCACCACGAGCCAAGCCCTAAACAGAGCCTGCAGTCAGCCCCCATCCCTCTGGACGCTCTCCAGAGAGCTGCAGCTTGCAGGAAGCTTATCTGCCCTGCACAAGGGCTCTGGGGGACACAGCCACCCTCTCCAAGCATCTCCCCTGCACTGGGCACGTTCAGCGTGGCTGCTGCTGGCACACGAGTTCTGCTCTCTGTGTCTGTGCTGAACTCCCTGCGCCACACGACAGACAGTGATACTCAGCGGGGCTCTGAGGAGGCTGGGAGGGGCAGGGAGCTCTGAGCATGCACCAGGAATCCTCTCCTGCTCTCCACGACAGGCTGGCGCAGAGCTCGGCACCTGATCCAGCCAACCAGGGAAAAATAGGGAATAAAGCATGGAAGCAATGCATGTGCACTGGAGAGTCAGAGCAGGGTGTTGTCCAGCAATAACCTGCCCTGATTCTGCACAAAGGGTGCACCCCGAAGAGCTGAGCCTGGCCAGCTGAGGGCTGGCAAATTCCCTCAGCAGGGACTGCCAGAAGGTGTCTAGACAGAGGTGCTCCTGGGAGACAGAGCCTTGCAGAGGGTGGAGCAGGGAAGCCTGGCTGGGCAAAGGCCTTTCTTACAGCCATCCCTGCTCTGCAGTCCTGCCTGCACCGCACCCTCTGGAGCTTCCCGGCCAGGAGGTCAGAGAGCCTCCCAAGCTGGGTTTCACCACACACACACACACATTCACCGCCCCTTTCTGTGTCACAGAATCCCACACGGGTTTGGGTTGGAAGGGATCTTAAAGCCCATCCAGTTTCAACCCTTACACAAATAACAACACCTTCCACCATCCCAGGCTGCTCCAAGCCCCATCCAACCTGGCCTGGGACACTTCCAGGGATCCAGGGGCAGCCACAGCTTCCCTGGGCACCCTGTGCCAGGGCCTCACCTCTCCCACAGGGAAGAATTTTTTCCTAACGTCCCATCAATCCCTGCCCTCCGGCAGTGGGAAGCCGTTCCCCCTTATCCTGGTACTACGTGGTCTTGTAGGTAAGTCTCTCCCCATGCACCTCCTGCATCCAGGGCACAGCTGACCTCACAGCCACACAGCCTTCCCTCGACTCTGCTCACACCTCTGCTGGGATTTTTGACATCTCCACAGAATCAGAAGATCCCAGATCCAAGCAGGGGAAACTCCACGTGCTGCACATCAGCAGCATTCACTAACCAGAACCACCAAGCCCCTCACAAATGGCACACCCGCCTCTGTCCGGCCCCAGCCTCGCTACACTGTCCCCTTACACCTGGAGCTGGTGATCTGGGAAATGCAACAAGGAATGGGAAGGCAGAGCCAGAACTTATAGTGCCCAACTAGGAAATCACCTGCACCTCCTCAGACTGGATGGAATCACAGCTGCCACAAATCTGTGGAAATGACGGATCAGTGACAATCCCTGGATGAAGAGCCCCCAGGGAGCTGCAGGGCATGAGAAACAGGTGAAGAAAATTGTCGTGGAAAAAGGAGCCCTGTCCTTCAGCAATCAAGAACGGCAGGTAAACAGAAACGGACTGTGCAGGGATGTGGTGGAGTCACCACCCCTGGAGGTGTTTAAGGAAAGACTGGGTGTGGTACTCAGTGCCACGGTCTGGATGACAAGGGGGTGTTTGGCCACAGGGTGAACTCGATGATCTCAGAGATCTCATCCAACCTAAATGATTCTGTGATTCTGTAAAAGGCCACACTTGGTAGTCTCCCTTTGGGATCCCAAACTGTCCTCTCCACAGTCAGGGCAAACTCCTACACCTCAGCTGCACAGCTGTGTTGACACCTCTGCCCAATCCAAGCTGCATTCCCACATTCTCCTGGCAAAGGCCCCGCTCTGCACCCCGGGATGGCTGGAGCAGGGAGCTGAGCGCGGTGGCTGCTGCTGCCAGGCTTCATCCTCACCCTTTGCTTTTTTTGGAGCAGTGGAGATGTGGAGTGCACCTTCTTCCTGCCAGCCCTGAGTCATCCAGCTGGCAGCAGCATGGCTTCAGCTCCAGCGTGGCCAGCTCAGCCCCTTCTCCCTTTGGCAGAGGGAACAAGGGGATTCTGCTGATAACAGGAGTGGTTTGGGACCTTCCCACGTGAACGACTGCTGACAGGAGCAAGAGTTTGGATGATAATTGGCCACCAAACCTGCCTGTTACAACATCTCAAATGCCAAAATCCAATGTGAAATTTTTAATTACAACACCTACTACATGAAGCTCCAGTGCTTAGTTGGCTCTGAAGCAAGAGCAATTCCTACTGCTGTCAAATTCCCAGGCTGAGCTTTGGAGACACAGGCAGGCAACTACCTTAGGAATGAAGCAAAGCAGAGGTTTTTTCTAGAATTTTTTCAGGAAGCTTGAGGTCAGGTTAGACAGTTACGTGGCTGTGTCCATGCCAGCTCACGTACCAGGAATGGCTGAGTCAGAGGCAAGGTGGACACCTCCCATTCCCACCCGTGTTAGCCAAAACCCTGTTGAAAGAGCACTAGCAAAAAGCCATTATCTATTTGTCAGGTGCAAACCCTGCTCCCTTTCTCACATTTAAGCCTAGCCAGGCTCTGGTGTAACACAGAATCCCAGAATGATTTGGGTTGGAAGGGACCTTAACACCTCATTCCAGCCCCTGTCAAGGGCAGGGACACCTTCCACCATCCCAGGTTGCTCCAAGCCCCATCCAGCCTGGCCTTGGACACTTCCAGGGATACATCTCCAGAACTCCCACCTCCCTCCCAGCACACATTTTCTGCATGATCCTTCATCCTCTCTGTCAGCAACAGCCTCTCTTCATCTCTACCACCACTACTGGATTTCGTTTTTTCTGACATTAAATTATTTTTACTCTTTTGTTGCTAAAGTTGCCTGAAAATAAAGTCTGGTAAACACGTCATGAAATTTTAGGATATAACATTAAAGGTAATTACACTCTGCATAAAATGCTTATGCATATGTGGTGCTTTGAATACGCTTTATGGCCTTGGCAGAGCTCAGCCCCCTCTCCAGAGCCTCCATCCCATTTGGGAGATCTTTGTTTAGTTATTTTCCTGCTGTAACACTTCACTTTCCCTGAACTGATGGCAAATGGGAGCATTTCTGGCAGGAGCAAAGGAACTGGGGGCTCTCTAGAGTGAAGTGACTTTCAGAAGTGATCCATGGGACTCCTTGTGCCTTGCAGACCATGACAATACCTGCCCCAGCCTCCTTCCCCCGCTGGAGAAGGTTCCAGTCAGTGATCCAGGGCAGTTAATATAAAGCCTGCTGCCTCTGAACATCACCCAGGCCCTAAACAATATTTAAGTGTGCTGTTTGTCACCCGTGGGCTTAGCAGGGAAAATGCAGCAAGACACAACCAACGCCACACGCTGCTTCCCACTTCCATTAACCAGGGAGGCAGCCAAGGCCGGAGCCGCTCGTGGCACGGACATGACATGAGGCACGACAAGGGCACCATGTCACCGCTCCGAGGCAGGCTCAGGCCATCCTGGTTCTTCCTCAGAAAGGAAAAGTCAGGCTGCTCTTGCTCCCGCTCATCTGGTGGATCTCAGCTATTCCAATTCCCTTACAATGCTGCTGCCTGCACAACAACCATGGGAGAGCGACTTTGGATGAGGACCTGGAGGGACAGGACACAGGGAATGGCTTCCCACTGCCAGAGGGCAGGGATGGGTGGGATATTGGGAAGGAATTCCTGGCTGGGAGGGTGGAGAGGCCCTGGCACAGTTGCCCAGAGAAGCTGTGGCTGCCCCTGGATCTCTGGAAATGTTCCAGGCCAGGCTGGATGGGGCTTGGAGCAACCTGATCTACTGGAAAGTGTCCCTGCCCATTCCACGACTCGAGAATCATATTCAGCTTGCAATGTTGACTTGTCTCTTCTTTCAAGTCCCGGCACTTCATTTTCTGTTCTCTTTCACAAGCCAGTCATTTGGTTGTGAATATTTCTGGCTTTCTGTGTAAAGGCCCCCCTCTCTGAAACATCTCAGCTTTCACTTGTCAGGTTCCCAGCATTCAGAGTCACAAAGAAATGCCAGGACGTGGAAACTGAAAATCCACCATAAAAAGGCAGAAATCAAACAACAAATAGAAGGATATTAACATCCAAAATCACTGTTTTCTTCCCAGTTTAACCCATTGTGTGCAGGCTAAGATGTGGCAGTGATGATCCCTGGCAGTGATGATCCCTTCTCCTCAAAATAGTTCCTTGGCTTTTCCTGGCTCCCTTTAGGAGCTCTCCTAAATCCCCTATCCAGCTTGAAAACTCTCACCAAGAAGTATCTACAACCTCTGTAATCCCTTTTATGGTTTTAAAACTGAATTCTTGATGGGTGGATCATTCCAATTTCAACACAAAATTGGCCATGATGGGAAACGTGAGATTTCACACGATTTGTTCCAGTCTGTGCTGTTTAAGGAGCAACTGGGAGCAGGGATCTTGCTGGATCAGAGGGACCAGGCTGCTGAACATCTGCAACTGCCAAGCACAAAGAATTTCAGAAAAAAATCAGTGTAATCTATTACAAACCTTCATGAGCTGGCTGGACTTTCACCATGCCAAGCAGAATTTGGACTAACCATCCTTATTTTGGGAAAAGCAGGGTCCACTACTCACAGCAAGAAATTATTTGTGATTTTTTTTCACCATAGCTGCCTCAACCATTCAGCTGGCAGCAGTTGTGAGGTCTGTGCACCGCTTGGCACATTCAGGAAGAGCCTTAAATGAGGCATAACCTTATGCTGACCTTTAGCCCAAGGCTAAATCCTACTCTGGATGCATCACACACCCCTACACGAGCTCCCGGGGATGTGACAACGACCCAGCTATGACCAGGGGCAATCCCATATACTCACCCTAATTTGCTGTGTGAGCTTTAAAAAAGGAAATTATTTTGGTGAAACAAAGGAGGGTTACACTAAGCAGCTGCCTGTTTCCAGGCCTGAGTAACTAGGACAAAGTTTGATCCGTTTCAAAATAGCGTTAATATTTTTAATGACCCGTAAGCCCATTTTTAGAACAAAGCAAGGACTTTCTCCTTTCTGCCTTAGTTTCAGGAAAAGTCCAAGCCTCCTCCTTTGCCAGCTGAAAAATGTAGCAGTGGAATAGTCACCCCATGGACTGATGTCACCACACAATGCTGCAGTCACTGGATGTAAACACAGCTTTCAAGGCAATGAGGTTTTGTTGTATAAATAGAATAAATACATTTATTCAAGGCAGCTTTTTCTTTTCTTTCCTAGTAAAAAACAGAACCATTTCGCCCTCTTTAATTTCTTGCTTGCAACGTCAACCAGCCTGGCAAAGAGCCAGGAAATCCTCTAGGAATAGGTGAATGTCTATGGGATGTAGGGAATGATTCTGAGCTGCGGATAGGTGGCAGCGGAAGGCGGCCGATCCCACAGAGATCCACTTGGATCCGTGGACGCTTCCAGATTCTTGCAGAGAAGCTCGGGAAGAGTTCATCCCATCAGTGACACATCACATTTCCCGGGAGCAGGGCTCAGCAGCGCAGGCTGAGGGATGTGCCTAATTCCCTTGCTTGGACCCAGGCTGTACTTCCCAGGATGATGCTTTCTCCGCTTCCACCCGGCATCATTTGCATTCCCTCCTCCTGCTCTCAGGATGTGCAGGGAAGGCACCGGCGTGTGTACGTGTGTGCAATTCCCAACACGCACGGAGTCAGGGCTGACACGTCTGTCACACGCTCCGCGAGACAAAGCTGAGAACGGCACCACATTCCCTGGCAAGTTTTCCCTCCAGTTTACCCAAGGATCTGAGGACCTTCATTAAGTCACAGCTAAACACGGCACCGATCAAATGAGCTTCGCCCATTTTCTCCCCCCTCTATCCCAAAAAGCCCATCACTGGAGCAGACACTCCGTTATCCCAGCGCTTCCCCAAGCATGCCTCCGAACTGTTAATCATTGCCACGGGAAATCCTACGCTCATCTACACAAATTAGAATGTAATTTGTGTATCTAAACATCACAGCTCAGCTCACCCGCTCTGCCTGAGGAGCCGGGATACCGCCGGCACCCGTGACTGAGCTCACATGGAATACGACTCCGGAGGAAACGACAAATTACTCTCCTCAAATAACGGGAAATGGCTGGATAAAATCTGATTTCCTACGGAACAGCGTGTCAGTGGGAGTGGGTGAAGCGATAATCGCTGAGCGTGGTCACAGGCAGGCTGAAGGTGGAGGAGCCCCTCGCTGGGTGCAGCCCACCTGTGGGACCAGCTTGGGCTCCAGTGGGAAGCAGCAGCTGCTGGAGGATCCAGGCGCCTCTGGAGGGAACCGAAGCCTTGCAGGAAGGCACCACAGAACTTCCTCCTCCCCGTCACCCCGCTCCGCTCCCTGCCAGTGCTGCTCCCAGCTCCCCCGGGATCAGGGGGCTGTATGGGGATGGGTTTAAAATGGGCCCTGTCTGGGAGGGTGACTCGACAACAAAATCCTACAGCTTCCAGAAACGGGGGAAACCCTCTGGAGGGGTGACAAGCCAGGCGTGGCCTTGTGGCTCTGCCTGAGGAAGGTGGGGTGAGCGGGATCCCTGCTCCCGGCCGAGGTGGGGTGGTGGCTGAGGTGACATCCCCCGTCAGGGGCTGAGGGGACAGCAGGGCCAGCGCAAAGGGTGTCAGGGCAAGCCGGAGGAGAACCGGCGCAGCCCAAAGGCTCCTCAAGGAGCTGCCGGGGCTGTCTGGCCCCAGGTGACTCAGGGGTCCCGCTGTAGCCAGGCCGAGGGCGGTGACCAGCCCAAGCCGGGGACACCTCGCCTCAGGAGGCCCCGGAACGAGGGGCGCCCCATCCCGCACCCCCCGATTCCCCTCACGCTGGCGGGGGGGAACGGGCGGACCCC